>JARHVA010001147.1:92500-215000 GCA_037957365.1 Torreya grandis
ATTGAGATGGACAAATTTGAATTATTTCTATATTAATATATCATATGTGAACATTTTGACATGTCAAGTGAGCATCCAGGTAATAGATATTTGAAGGTATAAAATGGGATAAGGAAGAATGACCAATGGATCAAATGGCACATTTTTATCTTAAATGTGACTTTGGATGTCATGATTAGTATTTATGATTGTTAGGATTACTTGTATTTTGTGTGTGTAAGGATCACATAACACCTTGTGATATATTGTTGTGAATTTATGACAATAGGATAATGGCCACCTAATCTCTTAACTAATAAAACTTTACCTACACTTGGCCATTTTTGAAGTTGGCCCCATTGTAAATACCTTGGAACCCAGATATATCTTTTAATTAAATTTTAAAATAATGTAGAATCTTTCAATATAAATTCTATGGGTCCAAAGTGGCCTTTGTTGAGTTGTATTCCTTGGGGACTCTATCGGATAACCTTTATACAAGTTTGAAGCCTCCTTGGTAGCTTTGTAAAGGGTGGGGATGCTTGGCATATATGAGACACTTATAAATTAATGGTTGCATAATATAATAGTGCAATCACCCTTATAAATTGCATTCTTCTATTTTTTTTAATTTATGGATGTTAGATATAATAGAGGAGAATAGAGATAACGAATACAAGAATTTGTAGGATAATAGGATAATAACAAGATTACCTTACAAAAGTCCTTGGTTAGGAATTGTACTATCATCATCTTTTAGAGTTGTTAGTATTTTGGGTTGTAGTGTTGAAAACATATGCATAAATTAAAAAAAAAGCATTGAAAATGTGTGAAATTTTATATTATAAATATAATAGATAATATGTCAAAAATATGTGAAGTAGTTTGATGTTTAATGTGTAATTTATATACTTAAGGTTGTGAAAATAGGTTTTAGTGGAACCTTGGGTCCAAGTGGGGATACATTCAAGTTCACCTAAGATTGATGCTATAAAGTATAAAATCATGCAAATTGTCAATTACATAATGCTTAAATCACACCTTGTAATCTACTAGACTGTCCTTTCTAGATTTATACTTATGATTCATTATTTGTGGTGTGTTTAGTTTTACACAACTTCAAGCCAATATGTCTACATATAATTATCTTTAAATCTTTGTCTAGGTCTTTAGGTACCCTTGAATTTGTTTAGATAATTAAAGATCTTCCTTGGACTTGGGGGTTGATGAGGTCCATGGATGCTTGATGACATCACATGGATGTGAGGTGACCATCCCCCTTTTTCTAGTTGTGTTATTATTAGATAAGATAATATTTACAATTATGAAAAATATTTTTTATTATATATATCTTCAATAGATTGTATTTTTCAATTACAATGAAAAACATAATTCTTAAGCTATGTTTAAATGCTCAATCTAATAATTAATTTTTTTCTAAACCAATATTTTGATAGGAAGGATTGGTATGTGTGTGTGTAAGTGTAATCTATTTAGAAGAGGAATCAAATTGTTTTCTATACATGAGTTGTCATCAAAGGTTATGAAATGCTTTTATAATGAAAGAAATGGAAAACAGTGTTGGCATAATTTTATTTGATTTTCTATAAAATATCATGCAAATGAAGGTACTGTGAGAATACTAAAAACAATAGGTTAACTTCTTATGTTGGAAAACATATTATATATGTGTTGTTTCATAACAAATGAATTGATATTAAAGAGTGCATTGTTATTATAAATGGGTTTTATCATACCAAATCTTTTGTAATATTTAAGGGGAGATGGTACATTTTGGTAAATACTTATTCTGGAAGATATTAAGTTTGAGTCCCTTAATTTGATATTTGAAATTAAAATGAATAACTTTAAAAAATAATAAATAAATAAGAAAAAAAAAAAAAAAACTATGATAAAGCCCTTGTGAGGCAGTCTAATAGTGGGTAACTCATAAAATTACTTATAAGGAAGAAACAACGGTGAATAAACGGAATAGTGTTATATATAAATAATTAAAAATATTAAATATTATTTGGATTTTGTTTATTTGTTTGTTTTTGTTTTTGTTTGCTTGTTTTTTATTTTTGTTTTGTTTTTTGGGTGACAAATGAAAATATATGTAACATGTTTTGATAATTTTACATTTAAATTTTATAATTAACTTGAAAATTATTAAATTTATATAGTATCAAATGGAATTGTTGGATAATCAAATTAGATGTACAATCATTTTAAATTAGATATATAATTATTTTGAAGATTCAAATGAAATGATATTAGTTGGGTTAGGAAATATTATTTTTATTATATTTTCAAAAAAAAAAGGTATTTCTAATGTGACAAATTTTATTAGGATATTTTGAAAGTTTGACATGCAAACAAGGTTAGTTTTACATAATAGTATTATACTTCATTAAAATATTAAATAATGATTTATTTTTTTAATTATATTATTTTTTTCTAGGCAGGGGTAAGAAGAATTTTTACTAAAGACATATATAGATTTTACGATGCATTACAATATTTTAAAGATGTAACATATATATTTAACAAGTTTCCTAATGAATTGAATAAGATATTAGCTTGAAATTTTAGTTATCAATCATATGAAATGAGACTATTTAATTTTTTGCAACTATGCATTTACATTTCATAATATTTGGTTGTGTTAGTTACAATTTATTTATTCTATTGTATCGAATGTAATTAAATATTTTCAATTATTCCCTTTTTTAAAATTTCTCATGAAGAAAATACATAGAGATTTAGAATAAGAGTAATGTAATAAGAGTGATTACGTAACAAATGTGTACCCATTCTTTTTATTGTAGAATGTTTTATCACTTAGAAGCTCTTAATTATATAGAAAAAAATGTTTTTAAATTCTTTAATTTTTTATATTTTTGTTGGACAAAAATATATCAAGTATTTTTTCTAGATTCACTTATTCATATTTTCCCCCATTTTTTATTTGTGAATGATTACCTACCAACACATTTCTTTCACTCTATTAATATTTATATTATACTATGATATTTTTTAAGAGTTATTTTTCACCAATTAACTAATTTTTGACAAATTTCTAACCTTTTAAATTTACTAATGAGCAATTTTTTTAGAAAAATATTAACCAAAATTTCTTTAAAATGTTCGACCATACCATAACTTTCAGTCTCCTCCTCATCTAATACTGATTTGAAAAAAGACGATATAATAGATAATTCTCATAATTTGATTTTAAAGTGTACGCATTATATGGAAAATTAATCACCAATGACTAGTCGAAAACAAAACAAGGATGTGTTGCTAGGTTGCCAGTGTGAATCGCGGGAATGGTGTCTTCTGGTACCACAATTACGCGTACAACGATGTCCACTCTGTGTGGGGATGCCCTCCTTAAGCAGGCGTTTGTCTCCGTCACAGGCCCATCTACTACCATCTAATTGTGCGAATAGTTTATTCATCTGGGGTGGGCCGTGGGCCACGGGCACCTTCGGCATCAGCAACATAAATAAGGCTCTTTCTAGAAGGGCCGAAAAACCTGAACGATGAATATTTTAATTTCCACTGCTCGTGCACGTAATTTTTCTCCAATTAAAGCTTTGATTTCTTGCTTCTATTTTCATAGTTATTTTCATTAAAATAATACATTAGCAGTTGTCCGAATGATGCAAAGAATTTCTCTCAAAACAAAACATGGATTTGTTGCTGTCTTGCCAGTGTGAATACGTGAAACTCTGGAATCGATGGAATGGTGTCTTTCGGTACCACAATTAGTTGAAAACGTAAATAGCTTATTTGGAATTACGCGTATAACAATGTTTGCGGGTCCGTTGCCAGGCCTGGTGGTCAACTCTAGGTGGGGATGCCCTCAGTGAGAATCGAGGGGATGGTGTCTTCTGGTACCACAATTACGCGTACAACGATGTCAACTCTGTGTGGGGATGCCCTCCTTAAACAAGCGTTTGTCTCCGTCAGAGGCCCATCTACTACCATCTAATTGTGCGAATACTTTATTCATGTGGTGCGGGCCGTGGCCCGCGGGCACCTCCAGCATTAGCAACAAAAATAAGGCTGTTTCTAAAAGGGTAGAAACATCTGAGCGCTGCATATTTTTATTTCCAGTATTCGTGCACATAGTTTCTCTCCAATTAAATTAATAAATTAGTAGTTGTAATAGGGTAGAAACATTGAATTGTTCCTTCTTTTTTCATAGTATATAGGTTTTTTCATTAAAATAATAAATTAGTAGTTGTTCCAATGATACAAAGAATGTTGGAAGAGAATTTTTTACTTTCAAGAGGTAATTTATCATAAATATTGACGAATGGAAAAAATAAGATAGATTATGGAACCTCAATATCTTTTTCTCACAATAAAAATATTATATCATTATATCGAATTGTACACAGAGATTCACAAAACAACTCTCATGACATCCTTGTTCAACGTAAAAATTAAAACTCTTAAAATATATATAATAACTTTATAATATATAAAATAATGTAATATATAAAATAATATAATAAAGTATTATAATATTATTATCTTATATCATTATTCATAATATATATTAATATTTTAAATATAACTCTATTTATACAATGTAAAAGATGTGATTTTGTTTTGCAAAGCAAAGTTATATAGTAAGTCACTTGTATTATATACCTTTAAAGTACATGAGTGAAACATAATATTTTAAAGTTATGTAGGTCACAAACAATATAAATCCAGACATGTTAAATTTACTTTTGTCCATTGTGAGGCCATATTACACTCAAAACATATAACATTTTAAAAATATGGATGACTCTATTAGATGGTGTGTTATTTAGTTCATATGGTGAACAAATTTAATATTTCACATATCAATGGTTTCATTCCCACTATCAATCATCATACGCTGACTCTCTATAGCAATGCAAAAGCACTACTGCCATTAAGTGATAAATTTCAATGGCAATAAAAATAAATTATAGATCCATCTTCGTCAAGACTATCATATGGAAGACCATCACCATGTCATTAATCCTTTGGAGTCTAGGGTGATTTTCATACAATAAATGTTGAATGTCTTTCCACATAAAAAGCTCATGAATGAGTTGTATTGTTCTTGAATTACATAGGTAACAAATAGTGCCACACTGGAAAAAATAAATTTAATGTTTTCTATTGTGAGGCATTAATCTACTCAAAGAACAAAACATTGGACCCAAAATTCTTCTTGATTATCAAAGCATATAATCTTAAATTAACTACACAGTCTAATCCAGATGACTTATGACATAATTCACTATCAATAAGCTACTTTAAAATAACTTATAGATTATTTCATATGTCCTCTATGAGACTAATTAATGATATATTGGTAAACATATGACCTACAAAACATTTTGTAATCTCCCAAGTTCTTAAGCATAATTATGCTTTGATTGACAAAAAATCATAAAATATAACCCTTTGTAAGTGCATAAAACTTAGTCGTAATAAACAAATTCAACCCTTTGCATGCCCTTCACCCATTGCACATGAGTCCCTACCTTACTTGTAGTAGGCATATTTGATTGGTTGTTTTCTTTTGTCAAGAGTGGACAAAGGCATCATGAAAACTGATTACTATCATTTATTGCATCGACTATAATTCCATCTCCATAGATAATTTTATGCCTCAACCTTGTGTTTGTATTTTCATAATAAATTGCGTTGTCCATTTAAAGTGACTCCTTTGATAGCATAGTTTTAATTTGTTGTGGTTCAATGGTTTCATTCCCCCTATTGATAGTGATACACATGTTCTCAATAGTAATAAAAATGCATCATTACCATTATGTGGAAAATTTCAATGTCAATCAAAACAAATTTTATATCCATCTTCATCAATACTCTCTTAAGAAAGACCATCACCATGTTATTAATCCCCTAGAGTTTGGGGTGATTTTCATGTAATAAGGCTTGCGAGTTTCTCCACATCAAAATCTCATGAGTGAGAAGTATTATTCTTAAGTTACATACGTAGCATATAGTGTCACATATAGAAGAGCTAAATATAATATTTTCCATTGTGAGGCATTGTTCTACCAAAATTCCAAAACATTGGATGCAAAAGTTTACCTAAAGTTTAAAACATCAAATCTTAAATTACCTATACAGTCTGATCCAGATGACTTACAATATGATTCACTACCAACAAAGTACTCTCAAATTACTCTACATGCCTATATCTCATAGTTGACGGTCTATTGTTTCATTAACTCTTTTTGAAACTATGTAAGTTTAGGGGTCATCTATAAGGGTTTTGCATGCCTTCATCTTATAGTTGACGATCTAGTATTTCATTTACTCTTTCTAAAACTATGGAGGATTAGGGGTCATCCATAATCCTCCTTCGAGAATGTCGCCTTTTCGAACTATTCAGCATCTTAAAGATGACCTTTCCATCTTTTCTTGATGTTATATATGGTTAATATTCTCACTTACTTTTTTGTATTTTATTTTGATCATATATTTGTAAAGATGTGTTTCGTTGGCATTGATATTTTATTGTTATGATTTATGTTTAGAGCTCGGATCAGTCACGATGAAACATGTTTGAATACTGACATGAATAATAAATTATCAATACTAATGAGCCAACCTTTTATTATAACCATTTTCATAATATTGATTTGATGTGAATAAAAAATATATTAACAAGATCAAATAAAAGAAAAACAAATGTACAAGTATTTTTTATAACATATAATTGGTACAATTTTTAGTTTAAAAGCCTAAAACAATAATTGAAACCCACGACACCTCCTCCAAGGTTGTTTTTGGCTTAGAGTACTTTTAAAGTTTCTTTGTAAATGAAGGTCCGAGATCAAGCGATGGAAAGTTGGATTGATAAACGGAGGACAGCGGAACAGCAAGAAAAAATTGATGATATAATGTACAGCGTTTGAAAGTGAGGTGCAATTACGCCGTTTTTAAAGACAAGCAGGCTTAAATCATTAAAGGAGCCAAGTCTTTCAAGTCTTCAATCATACACAGACTTGGAGATGTGGGCCATGTTTTTCAAGTCGTCATGGTGGCCTGTCCGGCGTCAATGCCAATAAAAAAAAAAAAAAAAACAAGAAAACAACAACAATTATGTGCCCATGTTTAGGGTTTAGGTTGACTTCGGGGTAAATCTCATACGCAATAAACCCATGTATACGGTCTACCTATGGCCGTCCTTGGATTATTGTATTAATATCATGTCGACTGTGGGTTGTTTGTCATTCTAAAGCCTAGATTTTAATGTTAAAAATACCCTGCCCTGCTTCTCCTCCACTGTTGATCGCTTCGCAAATGGCCATTTCTGATCTGTCGCGTGTTGTTGCTGGAGAAGTTATTCATCCCATGGAATCCTGTCCAGTTCATTCTCTCACGGGACAGAAAAGACAGAGACATGATGAGCAGCATATGATGGCAATCACAAAACCCAAATACGTGAAGACAGAAATTGCTGATGGATCTACTCAAGGTGAATATACCATCCAATACCCATAAACCTTGTTATTTTTGTGTTTGCATGTAGATTGGGGTCTTCCTCTTTCTAACCATTCGTTGATGGGATGTTTCAATTAAAAAATCTCTATAAGAGTCTTATACTGCTAATTAATTCAATATACTTAAAACTGAAAAATATAAGATGTTTTTTCCAGTAATTCTAATTCGTTGACAGCCATATGTGCCTATTAGTTTAGCAGCAAGCTTAAATGAAAGTTGAATACTCTGCAGGACACAAAATAAAATCATTCGATGTCTTCGACAGATGTATTAACTATCTAAGAAAAGAAAAAAAGCGTAGACTTTCTAGATGAAGAGATCATTCAATTTGAAACGTAGAAAGTTTAGATTTCAATTTTCAAACTATCGCGAACGCAAACACGATCATTTGTGTATTTACATTCTTGAAGCAATGAAATGACAAAAATATTATCCCTTTGAAAAAATCCTTTAAACCCCCATAGCCCATGGCAAGCCTCAGCATTTTCATCATTAACTCACTTCAATTTATCAAAATGAACCGTGTCCTTTTTAGAACCATAAACTTTATTTTCTTCAATTTATCATAACAGAATGTCTTCTTGTCAAAACTATTTTGTCAAAACCTGTTGTTTTCAATTACTTCTTTCTTATGCATTTGTTTAATGTATTAATTTTATAAAATATTTCATTCTCAAACACTAAATGTATTATTAGGACAATATAAAGAAAAATTGTTGATCTACAAGATGGACAAGAATTCCTCGACCTAATCTTCAAGGTACATGGAGAGCTCTTTATACTTGCATTAGGTGAAAGTCATGGTAAAGCTATTCTCATTCAACATGTATTACAAGCTATATCACTTAAAGTATTGGTTCAACAAGTTTTTGTATTAGGAAGTGATATCCAATCAATAAAGATAAGATCATAGATCTGCTTAGAAAAGATCATTCTAATTAGATTTTTCAAAGATATTTTAAAACTTGACAAATGAAGAACATTGATTTGTAATATATCAGTTACTAATTTTACTACTCCTATATTTTAAGAGTTATCCCAAGATTTTGAATTCTAATTAAAATATAGTTTGGAATAAGAAAAAGAATGCAAACCTTCGAAAAAATAGTTTGGAAACATCATTACACCAAAATATTTTTTTAGTATTGAATAAGAATATATATCTCATTAAATTGATTTGAAATAAAAAATTAATAATCACATCCTTTCTTTAATAAATACAATTTTCATATAAAATATATAGAAATTCACTCTCATAGTTTATGATAAATTGAAAGTGATATATGTAAATCCAAATTCATATTAATAGACTTTCTTCTTTTATGTAATTGACAAACTCTAAAAAGAATCCAACATCAACTTGAAGGAATGACAAATACTCATATCTTATCATTGTTGATTTAGAATAATCTTTGTCACACCAAAGTGATCATAAATTTGTAACAAATGATCTTTCATATTAATTTATGTCCCCTATCTATAAAAAGAAAAACCTTACCTTACTTTGTATTATTTCTATTGTAGATTTTCTTATAAATAAGTTTTAAATAATTATTTATTTATTTACTTTAAGAAATATTTATTCCAAATATGTAACAAAACTATATTATTCACTATGTTTCTTCAAAAAATAGTTAAAGTTAGGTTATATTGTATAATTTTAAAAAGAAGAAAAGCAAAAACATGTTAGTCACACATATTAAATATTTAACAACCAATGAAACTATTTTTTTAATGAAGTATATCTATTTATTAACTTAATAGAAATATAGAAATAATTCAAAAAAATGTATAGGCAGTATGAGAGCATGCCACACCATCACACTAGGTAGGGTCTAGGATCCATAAACAAAAGCATCATGAACAACTAAGCAAAGCCTAAGAACATGTCACATATAAAAAAGAACATTAAGTAGTAAGTAAAAGCTCAATAAGCAGTGAATCCATATCATCCAAATCCCAACTTGAGCTAGGCAACTCAGTGCCATCTAGAATGGGCTCCTAGCCAATAGCTTGAGCAATGTCCCTGTCATATTCTTGCAGTGTTCGAGTGGGTGAAATGGCCAAAGAGAGCTTAGGAAATGTATATAACATGTCCGATCATCCTTCAAGTGGTGACCCACAAGCATCTAGGCATATAGGAGGAGGAGGAGGAGGAGGAGTGTCCTAGCCATCCTACCGAGTAGGGGATGTAAGTGGTGGTTTCCACCCTTGCTATTGCCTAGAAGGGGTCATGCACTAGTATGGGGTAGCACTATGAGAGTAGCACTAGGAATGGCTATGATTATACCCACCATGTGGTGGCAAAGCCGCTCTATCCTCTAGTATGGGATCCTTAGGTGGAGATGTTGAACCTTGATCCATTGCACAAGGAATTCTCCCTAATGGGAGAGGATATCCTTAAGGTGCCCAAGATCCATAGCCACTTTATTGGCTTGGACTTGAATTTCTAAAATAACATTGGAGATGATAGAGGACTTATTTAAATTAGAAACATTACAATCAACAATAATATGATTAAACAAAAAAATATTTCTTTCTTTCCAAATAAAAAATATAATCTCCACTCTGAAAGTATGACAGACTTGTGTACACTTGAAGGAAATTTTGATTTTATCTCCAAGAAGGATGTGTTGCCAAAGGAATAATTAATGATGGAAAGGCTTGAAGAGATTATGGATCGAATTCTTGACCCTTTGAGCTTTGGGGAAGAACTAGAATAGATGAGGAAGCATCTAAAGTGGCCACAGAAATGGCAAGTAGGTTGGTGGACTACTAGCTGGATGAGTCTTCTACTAATAAATAAGCCTTGGTGCATTATACACCAAGAAAAATTAGCATGTTTGGGCTCCACATTATTGGCATAAATTTAATATTACATTATTTAGTTTTATTAACTATGCAATACAAATGACATTCTATTATAGGCGATTATAGTTGCTTAGGTGTCATAGTAGTGGTATAATAGTTAGGGGTTCATTTGGTAGTTACAGGTTTTGTAAATGTCAAATCTTTATATATATTATCCTCTTCCTTTTCAATAAACCATCACAGTATTCTACATTTCATTTCTTCAATCTAGTATCAGAGCAGTTTCTTTGCCATGTCAAGATGGAATTTTAAATGTTTATGAGGGGTAGAGCCATAATTTATGGTTGACCTACTGATGGAAAAAATAAGTTTACATCATGGCATGTAGTACCTAGATTTTGTGTGTTTTTGTCTCTCTTTCCCATTAGAAAATCAAAGCACATGCCTGAGGTTGAGAATGATGAACTAGATTCACTATCATACACGTGTGAAGAGAGAATCAATTAATGCTACTCTATCAATTGAGCTAGATTAATTAGCAATAAAGTTATTTCTATTTATAAATTTAGAGAACCATGATCTATAGCCTAGACAAAATCATGAATCGAAGCTAGTAGACAAGTTTGTAGTAGGCAAGTTTGTTGTAGACAAATTTGTAAAAAAAAAATTCAAAGAAATAGGTTGCAAAGAGGGAAAAGAAGGTTCACTAAATTATATTTGAGTTATTACCAATCATATCATTCACCGTTATTATCCATATAATGGGAGCTGGGAAGATAGACATGCAGAGAAGTTGATAAAAGTATTAAGCTTGTCTATCAAGCTTTCCTTCATCTAGCATTCACAAAGCATTGAGAGCTCATAAAAGTATCCCATATCAATGTTATCAAAGTGTGGAATTTTCCTAGTGGAAGTAGTAGTTGGTTGAAATCTAAAGTGTACACGGAGACACACAAGAAGCTACCTGAAATAGTGCAACAAACATAGCCTCTTGATCCTTTTTGACTTTCATGAACAAATATTCCTATTTATTTTTAAGATATCACATTTTATCACACACATTTTTCTCAATCATACACAAGGCTTGGTCATCAGATGGTTTGATTAGTTGTCAATTTTTAGTTTTTGTTATACACACTATTTATGTTTTTTTTTAAATTGTATTGTCAAGAGTTAATAATTTAGTCTACAAAATGAAAGTCCTACTTTATTTTATAAGGCTCGTATAGTCTTGTTTAGTTTACTATTTTTTACTATAGTTCAAAAGTCATTTTGTCAATTTTTACATAAATAATAAATAATAACAAAAAAAAATTGTTGTCAATATTTTTAAAGTGAGAGTTGACAATCATAAATGTCATCAATATAATCAGATTATAAAAAGGTATCAATATTTTTTTTGGGTCTATTTTATGTTTTCAAAATAAAAAATCTCTTGTACAAATGCATTATCGAGCAAACTTGATGTCCTAAGTCATATGTGTTAGTAGGAGAGTTTTGTCTTAAAAAATGACATACAACTGAGTTTCAAATCTTCATCAGCTGAGTAAGTAGCTTGTTTTTTTAGAAGATGGAGGACATTTGGCTTCCCCTCATGTTTTTCCTATGATGGGGTTGCACCATTATTGTGGTGATAAATTTTTGTGTGTTTATTTTATGTTTTACAGTTTATTTTTTAGTAAATTACTCTGTATTATTTTATAGTTTGGTACATCCTAAAAATGAATGTTGTGGGGATCAAAATCACTAAAGTAACACTTGGTTCTTGGAAAAGGGTTTGTTGTAATTTGAGAAGCCACCAAAGTGTAGTTGAAACCCCCTGCAACCCTCCAGGTTCATGGTCAACCAGAAAATATAAAACTATACGGGTTTCTGGTAATCCTCGTAATACAAGAAACCACCAAAAGTGTTAGGAGAGAGAAGTGTTCCTGTCACTTCCAAGTTTTTGGTAATCCTAAAAGGAAAATCCAAGGTGACACTAAGATCTTGAAGCCACAAAGATGTCATCCCACCTTAAAAATTGAGCAAGCTACATGGAGAGTGTAATTTGTTTACAGTGTTTGTAATAAATTGTGGCCCACTATAAAAAAAAATTATGTTTGTAAAAATAATCTAATAAAGGAGGGATGTTGGCATAAATTTAATATTACATTGTTTAGTTTTATTAACTATGTAGTATGGATAGCGATATGTTATAGCCAGTTATAGTTACTTAGGTTTCATAGTGGTGGCATAGCAATTAGGAGTTCATTTGGTAGTTATAGGTTTTTTAACTCTCATATCTTTATATATATTCTCCTCTTCTTATTCAATAAATGATCAAAGTATTCTACATTTTATTTCTTCACACACAAGCCACCCATACAGTGTTGAAATGAAAGCTCCATGTTGAAAAAGATGAGTGTATCCCATAATGGGCATTAATATTATCCACCATGGGAAAATGGGGAGTGAGCCATCTATAGCCAAGTTGATGAGTGTAATTGTGAATGGGGGTCTCCACATACCACTATCAGTCCTTCCACCATGGATGAGTGGAGAGGACCAATATTTTTTAGAGCATGGAAGGCAACACAACATTGAAAATCCCCTAGTGGGATTCATGGTCTGCATTGGCTAACCAAAATTTGGCTTTTACCTCCTCCTATGGTAACCAAGAGTGAGTTGACCTACAAGAGATATCCTAGATGGTATGAGTTCCCCTTCATAAAAGTTTGATAACATTGATCCATAGAACTTATTCTAAAGTTACTTTATTGAGAGCAAAAATTAGAGACCACTAGAAATAGTTGTTGTTAGTGCATAGCCCATTATAGAAATCAAAAGAATTGTAGAGAAGCTATATATTAATATTTTTCCATGCTTTCTAAATGCTCTTAGCCACAAAGGATCCTATGATTTGGATAGGAGACTGAAGGAAATGTAAATAAGGGAAGCTAATTCCTTTTTAGTATTTATTACCATTAGGTAAGCCTGAGGTGATATAGTGTTTGAATAACACCTTCCAAGAATATTGGCCATCAATGGCTCACAAAATATATTTGGCACATAAGGCAGTTCCCTGTCAGGCTATGTCATTGAGCCCCATCCCTTTGGCATCATGCATGAGGTATTAATATTCCTAGGCAACCCTATGAAACCCTTTACCTTGGGAGGAAGTGGCCCAAAAGAAATCTCTGAGTAATTTCCCCAACATTTGGTAAGATTCATTATAAGGTACCCAATATGATGAGTAGTACACATGGGTGGTCGCAAGAATATTTGAATAGACTTGAAATTTTCTTGCTAATGAAAGAGACTTTATCACCTAGTAATCTAGCTTTTTATCAACTCTTTCAACAAAATATTGCCACACACAAAGGTGTATAAGCATAAAAAGACAAGGGGATGCCATTAAATTTGAAAATTTCATCATGTTTGATCCACTTCCAATTAAATTTAGTAGTCCATGCCGATGGAGCGAGGTAAGATTACCTATAGCAATCAATTTTATGCCATTAGATATTGGAGCCAGAGGTGAGGTAGTAGGTGTTGAGACACTATAGGGCATTGTCCAAATTGGATTCATCCTCAATGAGTTTTAGGAAAGAGTCATTCTGATCTGGACAATAATTCGGATAACAATTTGGGTGATGGGTCCACCCCATTTGATGGCGGAACTTCTGGGAGCCATAACTTTTGCACCGTAGCTCCAATTGACTCACCGTTTGAACCGTTGGAAAGCTAATAATGAGGGGAATGTCGTGAGATGGAATTGAGCTCCACTCAATGAAGTTTGACCCCCTAAAACCCAACATAAGTGTCCCAAATTTCAATTTTATTAGTCCAATCTAAAAATAGTAAGTTTCTAAAAATAGTAATTCCTCGAATTCTGTATTGTTGTAAATCCTGTAAGTCAAACCAATTGATCTCCCTCAAGATTGGTGACCTTCCACATCCTGCCCACACCTTCAAAACATGTATAAATAAAGATGTAACCCAAAATGGAAATCAGACATCTCTTCTCAGAGATAAGCATATGTTTGGGTCTACAATTTTAATAAATAAAACATCTCTTTTTAGGGATAGCATTATTTGAATTGTGTTATTCTTATTTCTTTGAATTATTTTAGCCAAAGCTTTTTGAGTTTTGGATCACATTCATAAAATGGCCATTAAGCAATTGGACATCTTTTTAGGGGGTCAAGGTGACTAGAGGGACACAAATTCCCTTAACAAGGACCCTATATTGGGCATTACTAAGAAGGCATCCAAAACACTCAGTTATAAGCACATATAAGGTGAAAGCCACTGGACACCCCTATCGAATGGAGTAGAACAAGACAAACTACTTAGATATGACTCTATTAATAGACATGCTAGTTGAGGCATCTACAAAAAGCATATAGATGATTTGGATGAAGATGGGATTGAATCCCAGTGCTTGAAGCAAGGATAAAATGAATGGCCACTCAATACAGTCATAAGCTTTTTCAAAGTTAATTTTAATGAATATAGATTGCTACTTAGACCATCAAGCCCAGTCAATACCTCCCCAAATTGTAATGATGTTATCTAATATATAATATATTTAAATGAAACACATTTATTTTGGGTGCATAATAAGAGGTATTATATTAAATAGCTAGATCATTAGAGCATTGTAACTGATCTTATAGGAGACACATAGGAGGTTGATATGCTATAAGTTGCAGACCAATTTGTGATCTCCTTGGTTAGGTATGAATTTAATATTTCCTTTATTTATATTTTTATCTAGTGAATGCAAGAGAAATGTTTCTTGATAAACGTTATGTAAGTCACTATCCACAAGGTCCCAAATGGTTATATATAATTTGTAGGGAAAACTATCAATGCCAAGGGATTTATCATTAACTATGTGAGAGACTACCTCATGCAATTCATCAATAGTGAGAGGCCTATTTCATGCCACCCGCTAGGTGGGAGTGAGTTTCTATGGTACCATTATGAGGCATTACTGGAGGGTAATTTCATGCTTAGTCGAGTGGGCTTGAGATTTGAACACTTGTTGATAATGGTGGACAAAGGGTTGAACAATAAGTAAAGTCTCTATGAGTCCATTACTTACCTTAGAGATGACTTGAATATTGTGCTTCAATTTCTTGGCTCATACTAGTTGAAAGAATAATTTTTAAGCTTTATCCCCAATCTAAAGCTAGTGAAGCTTGGCTTTGACTTGGGCTCCCTAGAATTTATAAATGTTTACAATCATAGTGTGGTACCTTAAAGAGGCAATTCTAACTAGAAATATCTCATTGAAGGGATCCCTTTCTAGAGATAAATTTGCATGGCTCAGCTCTGAAGAAGTAGTAGACTAGAAGTGTCTCAAAATTTTAGCAAGTTAGTAGCCATAGATTCACACAAAGCTAGAGATCTTTATGATGGTGTCATCTAACCAAAGAATCTAACTAGATTCATGGGAAGGATGTGGATAAAAATTTCAAAATCTCCTAATTGGTGCTATTATGGACCCATGTTTAAAGAAAGAGGTGTTTAAAAAGAATTGTGTTTTATGGATTTTTGGTTTCATAAGTTGCTAGGTCACTCTTAACAGGATAGGGGAGTGGTCAAAAAGCCCAAAATATGATACCACTAGCACCAGATGGGAAAAAATATTATCAAAATGGAAGTACAATTAAGTGAACATCAATGCCCTATTTTGATTCTTAATAACACAAGCAGGGCCTACCCTAAAATTACTCCAGGTGTACCAAACTCTATCTATAGGCTGACAGGTTAAATTAGGGTCATAAAGGCCACATTTAATTCACATGGAAAACCATGCCTACCTTTTCCCAACTACCCACCTTATATTCAATTGACCAACTTTGTCCTCATGAGATGCCACAATAATATTTTCATCACATAATTCCCAATGGGCATTGGGGAGAACATCCTCTATCCATCACCATTAATGGGTATGATCGAAGGTATCATTTGAGTCATAAATATTAATAGAGCGAAAGGAGTGTCTTTCAATGCTAAAAAGATCCCATACTAACCATTTGGTGAGGTCCTGCTAGTTTCCACTAGGTGTGATCACCACCTTGGAGATATGAATGTGATCACCCCTCCATTCCTACCTCAAGATTGCTACGAAGAATTATATTGTCATGCTAGATGGAATTATTGATAGTTTTCAATAAAAAAACCATCACCTTGACTTTTTGTAGATAAAGAATGTCCATCTCAAGAAACTTCCTTATTAAATTACACACAATAAACTTATGTTTTGGGTCTATGAGACCCTAAACATTAAATGAAAAATAATTCATAGATGATGGGTGTTGAGTGACATGTCCTCCAATTCTAGATCTTCCTAGGAATCATATCAATTCTACAGAAAGTGCCCACTATTAGCACTTAAAAAATCATCAAATTGCTTCCTCACAGTAGGGTCAACCTAGTACTCTCCGTCCTCCTCCTTTTCACTATTTTGAGGAGGGTTACAAGAGTGTTTGGGTGTATCCTACAGAGCAGGAAGTGGTCTAGTGGATGGCTTTAAGTCTAAAAATCTAGGAAAGTTAGGCGTGGAAGCCTCAAAACCTTGAGACAAAACATTAGAAGAAAGAGGGGTTTTAAATACCTAGTGCTTTTCAACCAATTTCAGGGCTTCAACTTAAGAAAAAAGTTTGTCAATAGAAGCTTGTTCCTATGGGCCATTAATCAAAGACAACTTACCTCTTTTGGGAGGAGAAACTACATTTACAACTTTGGAGAGGTTGTTCTTCTTCCCTACTATAGTCCATCCATCCTTAGTTGATTTTTTCTAGCTTAAGGAGAGGGCTAGTGGGAAAGGAAGAGTAGTTAGCCACATTATTGCAAGCCAACAAAAGGGGATACTCCTGAATCTTATGATTTATGGCTTGGCAATGAATGCATGTGTTAGGTAAGTTAATATATAGGTCTTGTTGGGAGTGCCTTGCATCCTCAACATGAATACTCAAAAACTCCTTGAGGTCCTAGGATAGGTTTAATTTTATACATAATCCTTCTTAAAGTCTAGAAAAGTAGAACCAGCTTTGTTCATGACAAACTACATGGCCTATGGAGGATGCAATCTGGTGAATAAAGTGCCACTAAGGGAGTGAGAGTCCTTAAAATTCAACAGAAATTAAGAATTTAAGAGTATTATGCTTTGAGACCATAAAGTCTCATGTCCAAGGTGAGGGAACCATAACCGAGTTCCTAACATACCAAGTGGCAGACATACGAAGGATTCCTCCTACATGGGAAGGATAAAAAAAGTGAAAGAGAATAAAACAATTAGTCATGTTTTGGACAATTTATAACTTAATGCCATGAGTTGCCTAGTGAGTTTGAACCCAAGATCATAGTATACTTTTAGAGGTAATTCTCCCAAAAAAATACCTTCCTAAATAATATTTCACTAACCTTTAACACATAGAATTAAATTCATTAATAATTAATATAATATCAAGTTCTGAAACATAACATCATGGTAAACTTTTAGGACAAACATCTTCAAGTGCTTATAAGGGTCCGTTGGTCCCCGCTCTACCATTTTTCTCTATAGCTAAAATAGTCAGGATAGAATGGGGTGAAATCATTATAAAGGATAGCCTCGATCAAAAGTGACAAACCTTAAAAAATAATAAAGACAAATATTGCAAACGACTTAAGGCCACAGTATGATAGAAGGGTGGGTAAGCATAAAAATAAGGGTTGACTCAATGGCATGCATGGCGGAAACCCTAGGAGAGTGAAATCCCACTCCTCACCACTTTTGTAATACTCAATGAAACTATTTTAAAAAAACATACATTTACAATATTTTAGATGTTGCAATTTCTATTATTATAATCATTTTTGTTTTATATATATACTAGTTAATGTCTCTATTAAATAATTCTTCTTTCGCATAACTTTAAGAATAAAAACATACAAATATTTATTATGTGTCAAAATAACTTCATCGAAAAGCATTTCATGATAATAATCAAGGTTGCCTTCTTAAATTATGACACCTTGTATATAATAAATACTTTGTTTCAATCATAAATAATATATATAAATTATTTAGTCCTAAACCTAAAACTTTTCTCGTTTTTATTTGTATTAAGAAAAACCTTTTTTCTAATTTATATTTCAAGTAGAAGAATTTCCATATAGTATCATAGAATGCATAGATGACACTATTATACATAAATTTTAATTACCTTCTTCAATTATGAAACTGTTTGCATACACACACACAGTGGTACAATAACATTTAGGTTAATAATATTAATTTCAAGATAACATCTTTTAAGTACATAACCTAAATAGATTAATAATTGTTCTTTAATATCAAGTTTATTACTATTTGGAAGCATCTTATTCTAATTAAAATTTTGAAATATTCAAATGTTCATTACATTTTTTTATTAAAATATATATCATCTGAATAAGTATTATGAGATTAATGATAATTCATCTCAAAACTTAATTAATCATCTTAAAAAACAGATAAAGCATTAAACAACGTAAATAAAAGAAAAAAAAAACTATTCAATTAAACGTTGCCTTCTCTAAAATATCATTTCTCATATATTCTCTTAACATATATCTTCGTTTGGTTATGACCATATTTCAAATCTACATTTCTGAAATGTTTCAAATGTTTCGTCAGTCAATATAATATTTTTAATTATCATTTTGTTCATTCAATAGATCATCAATCAATATAAGATAGTTATATTCTTGATGACTATCTAATTTAAAAATACACGTTCTCCATGAAACATACTTTTAGGACAATAACCGTGCTTAAAACTTCCATTTGACTAGCCATGCTTAGAACTCATCTTTTGCCCTTCCTTTAGATATCTCTTCCTGCAGAACAACCAAAACCCATTTTACACTAAACATAGAGTTTCTTTGGTAATGAACACAAATTTAAAAAAATGAACAACCAACAACAAAAGCTACAGGCCTTAAAAGAAAAAAACCACCAATAAAAATATGGATATTTTATTAATTAATCTATCCATATGATTTGTAAAACATTGTCAACACAACTTGATCGATTTTCTGGGATATTATACAGAAATATTTTTATATTCAGTTTATAGTTTAATATTACCTGAAACTGAATGAATGAAATTTTACTCTCCAATAAATACTATAAACAAATACAAACACAAATTGTTTATCTTGGAAAAAGCCTATGTGGGGTTTTTTCTTCCTCTTTCCACTCTTTCCTTGTACTATTACATGCATGCTTATTTTACCAGCTATAATTAGAGATCACTTAAATAAAACATTCGCCAATGCCTGTACATGCTTTGACACTCTACAAAGAAAAAGATTGCGAAATAAGTACTTAGAAGATTTAGAATGACACTGAACGATATATTTGTATGATTAGATGATGCTAATTTCGAGATAAAAATCCAACATTCCAATTAAAAGGAAGATCTTTATCCTTTCCAATTCTTCATGTGATACCACTGCTTAGAATAGGTAGAAACTACTGTTTCGCTATCGAACTGTCGTTTACACATTATAACTCCTGTATTACTTCCGCAGTTACGACTTTACAGCTCTATCGTTGCATATATATGCTCTGCACGAAATGATGGTTTCTCTATGGGATACAAAATACTATATTCTTCTCTATTTTCTATGTTATACTTCAATTGAAATTGCCTTCTATTTATTCGAATTACCTTAGAACCTGCTACAATCTCTGTAGCCCATTGTATACACTTTACTGCTTGGTTGTTTTGATTGTTCTATAAAAACAGGAACTTAGTTAGCTGACTGAGTACCAATTTATTGATCCAATTAGTATAACACAAGAAATAAATGTTTCGACAACACAAATCAATTAATATTATGTGTGTGTGTGTGTGTGTGTGTGCGCGCGTGTGTGTGCGTGTTCTGTGACTGGTAGAACCGATTATTACGAAGATCATTCATTTTAATTAAAACTCGTAAGTGAATATGTTGTTCTTATATTTTTTGTGGTTCAATGGCACCCAAAGAAAAGTGTATTAAGCAAAAGCAGAAGAGAAATCATTCAGAGCAGGAGAGATTGAATAGGAATGATGGCGAGCTCCCTCTATTTGTCAAAAAAAACATCAATTCGCAGCATCAGCAACAGCGAAAGAGGAATTACAGAGGAGTAAGGCAGAGACCATGGGGTAAATGGGCCGCAGAGATTCGTGACCCAAAGAAAGCAGCTCGAATATGGTTGGGAACATTCGAAACAGTTGAAGACGCAGCAAAAGCCTACGACGACGCTGCTTTAGTATTTAGAGGAGCAAAGGCCAAACTGAACTTCCCTGAAAGAGCCTGCCTCACAGATCATGATAAGGATATCAATACTAATGTCAGACTCAACTCGATTGACGAAAAAGGCACCATTGCAAGAAGTGTTTGGGATTCCCCATTGACAACGATGCTGGACATGTCGGTGGTGATGGAATACCGTGGTGCAATTGGACACAGCGCAGCTTTTGTTGACTTGTCCCAACGCGGTTATTCCACATCATGTTTGTAACAATCGCCTGAGTTTTATCATAATACCCAACTTAAGCAACAACACCAGCTAGGTGTACCGTCGATTGAAAGCAATCCAAGTTTAAATCATGAGGAATTTATGAGGCGGTCTCTTTTGATTCCATCAAACTACACAGATCACAGCTTATCAATGCACAATAAATATGCACAGCAACAGCGGCAGATTCTTCTTGGGCAGCATTTAGCTCAGTCAGATGATTATTTTGGAAACCAGGAGTTGCAATTCTTTTCAAAAAGTGAAACAGATCAAACACCATGCAACCTAGCTTCTGTTCAAGCTCAGCCAAATCCCGCGCTATATCAGTAGCGTTTCTCTACATCATTGCAATTTACTTCTGCGAAGACCCTTGATAAGAAGTAAGAAGCGGCACTTGTTAAATATTATTTATTATTACCCCAGCTAGAGTAGAAATGTTTTTATTTATTTGTCACTGCAGGAAGACATTTTTCAATGTAAAATAAAAGGACTTGATTATATGTCAAATCAAGAGCAGCAGTTATCCAAAATATCGCATCAAATTCAGTCAAACGTTAATGATGAAAGGTGGGTATTAAATAAGCTAAAAAGAGAGAACTCTTCATCCACATAAACACAGCAGCTTTTGAAAAAAATACCCTCTTCGAGAACATCACTTTCTGATTATATGACTTTCTCGTGTTGTTTGTTATTTTTTTTTTGACCCAAGAAATAAAAGAAAATGTTTTCTTTTTTTTATTGGGTAAAAGAGAAGGTTTTGATGGAACTACATAATTTGATACAAAAGATATTAATTATAAAATTATACAATCTATGAAAATAAATAGTGAACAGTTAATGAAGAAGACAACCATAAAAAACTATCGTACGAAAATAAATAAGAAGATTGTAACATCACTTTTAATAGCCAATCATTAGCCAAAATTTTGCAAAGGTGAACCCAGGAATGGTTAGAGTGTCTTCAGCAAAACTATTCAAGAGTGTCAAAAGCTAGTCGATGAAAATACCCATAAATAATCAACAACAAATCAGCGAATGGATAGGGTGAGTCTTCTCCCACAGAGACGGGAAAGGAAGCCTTCCATAGTCAATTGGCTATCTTCTTTCACGAGGTCTTCAACGTCAGACCTTAGAATTTTTAGTTTTGTCCTTCATCCTTCCATTTGACCATTGTGTTCAAAGGGCTTTGAGTTTAACTTGAGGGGAATGAGAGGGGGAAGCTAAGAATGAAAGCTTTTCGAGAAGCACACAGGGCTCAATCGAATTAACATCACTCTGGAAAGACACCAAAGAATTTGGAGTAGAAGACCCCAATGATATATATAGAATACACCATGATTATGCCATAAAAGCCTTGATCAGAGGCTCAATTTTTTTCCTCCAAACTAACCACGAGTGAAGAACAGTTAGAATGCCCTTAGAAGATTACCCTGTAGCTCGGTGCTAACTAAGATTACAACAAAAGCATTTGAATAGATGTCATTCAAAGTTAAGAAATTGGATCCACAAGCGCTACAAAGATCAAATGTGAATAGAATACCAAAGAGGTTTGGAGATATCCAAAATCACTTCTCCAATGGATCCTTATCTAGCTTCACAAATAATCTCACACATTTGATCAACATCACAATGTGTTCTTCCTTTCTCAAAATGAGGAGGGTGGGGGAGCGGCCATAGAGATATTGTACAACATGATTCAAAAGGGTACATCAATCACCACAATGTTTGTAGGATCAAGAATGGAGTCCATGAAGAAAAGAAGACCCCAAATTTGCCATCAAACTAGGTCCCTAAAGATCAAACAAAATCACGATCTGAATAGCTTATGAAGGCCAACCAAAATTTTTTAAAAAAAATGTTTACATATTGTAAATTTTTTTGTTAAATTTAAGAACATATTATAATCTTTTACTTGTGTCGAGTAAAGGTTCCTTTTCTTTTATTTAATTTTTAAAAAATAATATAATAAAATAAGCCTTAATTTAAATGTGAAAGTGACCATTAATATACTTAGGTTTGAATAAATATTATTTCATAATTAAACATAAAAGGAATCTATTTTAGACCTATAAATAAGGTTATACATAGTAGATACACTAAACACTTTCTATATTAAATGAATTAAATAATGTAAGAAATCATCTCTTATAGTTTAAGAAAAATTTAGTAGACACAAAATTATCTATCATTCATATAACCATCTATTGGAGAAGCTCAATTATCAATAATCAACACATGGCAAAAATAAAGCATAAATTGATGACTCTATTATGTTCCAATTCAATATAACAGTTATCCATAGATCACATGGCAAACCAGAGAAATGCCAAAATGTATGACGCCAACATATTTTTATAAAGTCACGAAAGACAATATTAACATATTGTGAAGTTTTACTTTCAATTTAATAGTATTTTACAATGTTTTATTTATAATATGAATTAAACATAAGAAATGTATAACATATAACATTAAGTTGTCACAAATAATGAATATTAAGTTTTAAATTATCTTAGGTTGTCACAATTAATTGGATTTATATTAAATTGTTGGAAATAATTTTAGATTGTTATAACTAGAAAAAAAAAATGATATTAATTTTGAAGAACTGAAAGAATAAAAAAATTGTGAAATTGTTTTCATTTAAGAAAAATCCA
Source organism: Torreya grandis (assembly GCA_037957365.1). Taxonomy (NCBI): domain Eukaryota; kingdom Viridiplantae; phylum Streptophyta; class Pinopsida; order Cupressales; family Taxaceae; genus Torreya; species Torreya grandis. The sequence continues at coordinate 116,003 of JARHVA010001147.1, forward strand.
TGTGAAAGGTTTGATTAGGCACCCCAAAAAATATTAATTTTCACTAACTGAAAATATCCCTTTATAATTAAGAAATGAATTTTCAATCAATAAATTGTAATATGAAATTTATTTAAAGTAATTTTTTTTAAAATAAATTATATGTCCAATAATACATTTGAAAATTGTCACAGCGTAATTGGTTGATGAAAAGACACTATTGGTAAACTTAAAAACAATATCCTTGAACTAAAATTATAAAACTAAGGACAACTAAAAATGAAATTAGTAAAACTAATGGATGTACATGTTAAAAGAAACCAAGCAAAGTAAAAATGAAAATTCTTCCACATAGCAGCAACATATGTAAAAACGATTTTGGAGACTGGAGTTAATTTCTCCACTCCTCATGCATGCAGTAGTTAACTATTAGTTAGTTAACAAACAATTAGTTAAATTGTTAGAGTTGGAGTTTGCATGTAAAGACTAAAATTAGTCTTTAGTTTGTTTTTTCTAATTATTGTTAGTTTTTCAAATCTATTTAATAAACCCAAGGGTTAGTATTATAATTGAACAAGATCAAGAAAAAGGTCAAGAAGATCAAGAAGATTATTAAAAATATTGTTCCCTGATTGTTGTAGCAACCTCAATGTGTTATTATCTGAGTGTGTTTTATTTTATCTATGTGTTCTATTTTCTATTTTTGTATGTTTTTATTTTCTATCAATTAGATATACTTTCTCAAGAATAAGTTTGAAGCCTTTGGAAAGTTTAAAGAATTCAAGGCAATGGTTGAAAAGTAGAGTGGCCATTATATAAAGGTACTTAGATTAGATAAAGGAGGTGAATATATGTCTAATCAATATCAAGATTTTTGTAGATATCATGGAATCAAAAGGCAATTGACTACAAGGTACACACCATAATAGAATGGTGTAGCAGAAAGAAAGAATAGAACAATCATGGAAATGGCAAGAAGCATGTTGAAAGCCAAACACTTGTCAAATGAATATTGGGTAGAAGTAGTAGCATGTGCCGTGTATATTCTGAATAGAAGCACAACAAAGAGTGTCAGAGATCGAATTCCACAAGAAGAGTGGAGTGTTAAGAAATATAGTGTATATCATTTAAGAATTTTTGGTTGTGTAGCATATTCTCTTATACCATCTAAATTGAGAAAGAAACTTGATGATAGAGGTGAGAAATGCATTTTTATTGGCTATTCTAAAGAATCAAAATCTTGTAAGCTGTATAACCCTATTTCAAAGCAAGTGATTATAAGCAGAGATGTTGAATTTAAGGAAGCAAAAGCATGGGATGGTAGCATCATCACAGTTGGAACACCAATTCCATAGAATGAAGAAGAATCTGAAGAAGAACAAAATTTGCAAGGTGGACAATCCTCTCCACAAGCAGGCACAAGCACACCAATAATAACACCTAGGAGGTTTGAACAAGGTGAATCATCTAGTCATGCATGTCACCCTACTCCAAATTCACAAGTAAGTGATGAATCGGATCCAACTCATGCTACTTTAAGAGCAAGATTGAAAGGTAAGAAAATGAGAAATTTGAATGAGATTTATAATCAAGAAGAAGAGAAATTAGATTTGGTTTCAAATTTTGCTCTTTTCGCTCATGATCTTATTTATTATGAAGACGCAGTTAATGAGGAACATTGTTTAAAAGCAATGGATGAAGAGTTGAATGCTATTGAAAGAAATCAGACATGGGAACTAACTAATTTACCTGAAGGTAAGGATTATATTGGAGTCAAATGGGTTTATAAGACTAAATTTGATGCAGATGGAAGTGTTGAAAAGCACAAGGCAAGGTTAGTAGCAAAAGGTTTTGCACAAGAACATGGAGTTGATTATAATGAAACATTTGCACCAGTTGCTAGATTGGATACTGTTAGAATCATATTATGAATTGCTGCTCAAAATAATTGGTATGTATATCAAATGGATGTAAAATCAGCATTCTTGAATGGTTTACTAGATGAAGAAATATATGTGAAACAACCCACATGTTATGAAGTATAAGGACATGAAGAAAAATTTTACAGATTGAAGAAGGCTCTTTATGGTCTTAAGCAAGCACCAAGAGCATGCTAGAGTAGGATTGATTCTTATATGATAAACATTGGATTTAGCAAAAATGATAGTGAGCCTACTTTGTACACAAAAATCAACAAAGAATGCCAGAGTTTGATTGTATGTTTATATTTTGATAATTTGATTTTTACTAGAAATTTGTCTGTAGACACTTTTAAATCAACAATGAAGAAAGAATTTGAAATGACAAAATTAGAATTAATGATGTATTTTTTGGGTATAGAAGTTTTACAATCAGAGAAAGGAATATTTATCTATCAAACTAAATATGCAAAGGATGTGTTAAGGATATTTAAGATGCTAAATTGTAAACCAGCACCTACACCAGTTGCTATAGGAATGAAACTTCGCAAAGAAGACAAAGGATCTAATGTTGATTCTACAATATTCAAAAGATTAGTTGGCAGTTTGATGTATCTTATAGCTACTAGACTAGATATCAGTTATGGGGTTAGTTTAATCTCAAGATTCATGGAGTCACCGAAAGACTCACATTGGCAAGTTGGAAAAAAGATATTAAGATATGTGGCAGGAACTACAGAATATGGAATTTTATATTCCACAACTAACCATTTTAGTTTGATTGTTTTTACAGATAGTGATTTTGCAAGTAGCATTGATTATAGGAAGAGTACTTCTGGACATGCCTTTCTTTTAGGCACATGTGTGTTCACATTGGAATCCAAAAATTAGCCTCTAGTGACACTTTCATTAGCTGAAGTAGAGTATGTAGTAGCCACATCAGCAGCATGTCAAGCAACTTGGATGAGAAGAATATTGAAAGATTTATTACAAGCATAAAATGAGTCAACAACAATCTTCTATGATAAAAAATTAGCAATCGCATTATCAAAAAATCATGTGTTCCACAAGAGGAGCAAGCACATTGATACAAGATTTCACTTTATCATAGAATTAGTGAACAATGGAGAAATCCATCTGGACTTTTGCAGATTTGAAGATCAATTGGTAGATATATTTACAAAGGCATTACCAAAAGAGACCTTTGATTATTTGAGACAAAATTTAGGCATTTTTAATGCTAAAATTGTATGTGGTAGAAATTAAGGGGGAGTGTTAGAGACTCAAGTTGAATTGGAGTTCATTTCTCCACTCCTCATGCATGTAAGTAGTTAGCTGTATAAGCAATCAGTTAGTAAATTGACAGTTGAGAAATCAATTAGTTAACAAACAGTTAGTTAAACTATTAGATAATTTGTTAGAGTTAGTTTGCATGTAAAGACTAAAATTAGTCTTGTGTTTATTTTCTAATTATTTTTTGTATTCAATTCTATTTAAAGATGCTTGGGCACATCATTGTAAGCAAAGAAAATTGAAGAGCAATAAAATCTTTTTCTTTCAAGAGATTGTTGTAGAAATTGTGTTTAGTTCTTATTTATTTGTTTAAGTTCTTGTTTTTTGTAGGCTCTCTTGATTCTGACAAATGAAAGGCTAAATGGATATTCCAACGCATCCACAATTTTCATAGAAAAACACTAAAAAAAAGCTGGGCCCCCAAACTGCATGAACATAAAACCAGGAGACCAATAGAATACTACCAATTGTTTTAATTTCATTAGCTCATATGTTTTGCACAAGTAAAATTTGGAAGCATATACACTATAAGATAAAGCGGAATCCTCCCTTTCAAAAATTATGATGTACCAATTTGTAAAAGATTCAAATTACACTTTATTTTTAAACTATATCATATTTTTACAAAGTTTTAATAATGTTGTGGTAAATCTCGGTTATATTTTAATTTTGACAGTTGCGTATGCTTATCAACTTTATTTTATGACTCTTATTTAACATTGCGCATGAAATGTTTGTATACTTCATACTAGGAAACTGAATCTTTAATAATAATCTAAATATTTATTAAAATGGTTTTGATGTTTTATTTTTTTAAAAGAATATTAAAATCTCAATTTGTATCTGATACAATCTATTAAAAATATTAATTATATTTTATAATTAAATATATATATATATGATCATAAAATTTAATTTTTGATATAAGTTTAGAACTCTTTCAATGTCATTCATAAATTTCATTAAATAAATATATAATAAACATCAAGAAAATAGAATGCAATGCTAGTATAGAGAGCACAATCCAAAAATAAAACATCAAAAATTGCCATTATCATAATATTCATTAATTTGTGTTTTTATAATGAACTTTATATTTATTAAATATAGATATTACAATATAGATGAAACATTTTGTCATTTAAAGCTTCTACAAATGTGAACAATCAATCTAATTTAATTAATTAATTTTGTTTAAAAGGGGTAAGTGTAGAAAGTTGAACAAAAAGGAGGTATATTCATGGACATGTTTTTTCTTGAAAATAGAGAAATATGAATTTTTATAAATAAGTTGAGATAGTTACACTCAAAATTTGAGAATGGTGTAAGAACATGGTTTGTAGTATTTTGAGTCTAGATTCAAAAATACGGTTTTAAAAATAAATAATAGATTAAATATCTAAAATTTGTAAAGAAACTTTGTTGTAGAGAAATACATTAGATAGTTGAAAGCCAACTCCACAACATAGATCTTTCTCTATAACCATTAGAAGCATATATATTGCACAGACCAAAACATTGGTTTTTTTTCTCTAGTAAAATCCATACAACTATGTTATATGGAGAAACACCATTGTCAATAATGCATTCATTCAAATCAAGATTAATGAATATGGAGTCCCCTCCTTTACCACTTTGGTGATTAGTAAAAAATTGGACTACATTAGGCGAGATGAAATTGAAGACCAAAGATAGCTAGGAGTTCATAGCCTTTAGCCTAAAAATGTATATTGGAGTTTTGGATGTAAATTTAACATGTTTGAGGAAAAATAAGATAGAATTGGTGGTGACCATCAATCTTGGAAAGGCAATGAGCTCTTATTCCAGTCTACATATAAGAGAACATACAAACTCCTTGATCCATTATAGGAAGGTAAAAATCAAAGTAAAATAATCTGGTTTACCTAGTGTAACAATCAGAATAACAAGAAAATACAATATTCTAGACTTGATTGGTTTTACATGAATAGGGATTCCTTTCAAGTGACCCCAAATAGTGTTAGAAATATGGTGAATGTTCTTCCCTACACAATCTCAGACCACCATTCCATTGAAATTATCTTTTCTTTGAATTCAGATGTTGATAAAAGTTCTTCTTTCAAAGGGCACTATAAGTTTAATGTCTCTCACGTAAATGATCAAGTATGTATACATGGTATTCATTCTTCTTAGAATGTAGGTAAATTATCATGCAATTCTATCTCTAATATTACTCAATCGAACTCTTTTATGGAATTGTCCAATAACTTCACAAGAACATATGCTTAGATCAAGGCTAAAATGCAGAGTAAAGCTACTTGGTTCACCTAGGAAAAACTAGTTTAGACTAAAAATTATCATCAACTTGATCCCTATAATGGTAGATTAGTGGATAAGCATAAATATTAAATGCATCAAGTCAAGAAAACCCAATACTACCTTGTTAGGGGTGCGCAAATTCACTTCAGACTAACATGGATTGAGTTTGGTGACAAAGGGTCATTTTTATTTTATTTCTCAAGAACCAAAAACAAAAGGAGTAAAATTACTGGTTTTGAGTTTTAGGGTAGCATTTCTCATTAATTTTGAATTACCAAGGAAGCTTTCTTCAAATTCTATTGCAACTTGTTTTTGCATGATGGATCAAATGTTCTCAAAGAGCAGAATAGGGTTATTTTTATAACTATATTCCAAAAAAAAGTGTCACATATGCAAGTGATTTACCTTAATGAGGATATCACACTTAATTAAATCAAAGTGACAATTGACTAGCTCAAGAATGACAAAACACATAGTATTGATGGCTTTCCTACTAAATACAAAGCAAATAAGGACTGGTTGGCCAAGGATTATCTTAAGGTCTATAAAGGAGCTATAATAGCTAGTTCCTAGAGCCCTAATATAATTAGAGTTATCATTAACAACATTTATAAGGAAGGGGACCCACATTATGCCAAAATTAAGATGCTAATTGACCTCATTAATGTCTCCTATAAATTTTTTGCAAAAATCTTGGCCAAGTGACTATCTTCTCTACTTCCCTCTATTATTTCTAAGACCCAGACTAGTTTTGTGTTAAGGAAGATACACTATGGATAAACTAATAACTAGTTGTGAAGTGATGTATTTGGCCCATGACTCTAACCAAGATGTGGGCATGATTCTGATCGACATTGAGAAAGCCTATGACAGAATAGATTGGCCTTTCATTGAAAGAATTCTTAGAGCCTTTGGTTTTTAATTTTTTTTTTGCAGAATGGTAAATGATCTTTTCAAATATTCCTCTACTATAGTTGAAGTGAATGGAAAACTGATAGTCTCACTCAAGCTTCAATAGTCCATTAGAGAAAGTTATCTATTTGTCTATTTATTATTTATGTTGACAATTGAAGCGTTGCATTAGCTATTAAGATTCTCAGATGTGTGTCCTCCTATCAAAGGAATTTCTCTACCCAATGAAGATAAATTAATTAATGTTTTATTTACTAATGACACTACTCTATTTGTTAAACTAGATCAAAGCAACTTAAACCAAGTTGTTGAAAGGCTAGATATTTATTTGTCTACTTCTGGATCTAAGGTTTCTATGCATAAATCTTTTATGCTTGGGTGGTAGGACACCCCTCTTGATTGGATTATATATTTTGGTTGGGTGTGGTAAGCAGCAAATGAATTTTTTATATATCTATGTATTCTTTTTTTTACTTACCCCTTCATTCAAGCTCATGTGGGAGTGGATATTTTTCAAAATTAATAAGAAAATTTAAATATGGTAGGGACACTTTCTTTCTTTAACCAGAAGGATCTAGGTCTGCCAAAAACATTTTGCCTCATACAATATATATTATGCTTCTTGTTGGATTTTCAATAAGATTTAGATCAATTTTTTACATATAATTATAAGGGATTTCTTGTGGTCTAATGGCAAAGGAAGGAGGAAAAAATGTTATTTCCCAACAATTTTGTTCAAAGCCTACACATAGTGGGGAACTTGGACTAAAATATCTAAGGATATAAGGCATCACCCTTATGATTAAATAGATAATCATATAATTTGAATGGGATGAGACCTAAAATAATATTAATCATTTTTAATAGCCTACATAGTTTTACTTGATGTAAACTAAATTTGAAAGGGATCAATATTCCATATTTTCTTATAGGTCCTCTATTATTAAAGTTATTAGGTCACCAATTTTTGCTTCTATCTAGGCTACTTGGGACTTTGTAAAACCTTTTATCACTTCCAAACATATATTCAAATAGTTTGGGACATGTTTTCAGGGTTATAGATCTATCTAATGGAATCTTTGTGTTAGTAAAAGGCCTCTTACACTCACCTGGGGATGTTCTAATTTTGAGTGGTTCACAAAAGGTTTGAGGGATTTCCTAGATATTTTCTCATAGAATGGCTAGGACACCTGGTTAAAAATTAGATTTATATTTCAAATCCTAGTCACTCAGCTTAGAACATATAGTGTTCTTCAAAAAGTAGTAGAGGGGAATAACAATGTATCCTTTATTGATGAGGAGGGTGAACTTTGGGAAAGTGTTAAGTGGTTAAAGGGTCTTCCCTTGTTTAATTTCTCTTCTTAGATGATGTATAAAAAACTCTCTTTCCAAATTCGCCTAGCTTATCGTAAATCATATTTGAAATATGTGGGTTCCCTTTGGTTCCACATCATTTAGGTTTGATGTTAACTAGGAGTCATATGTTGAACATAAAAAATCTTATTTTTATTTGATTTAGATATATAATAAACTAGATATTGGTATTGTCTTGGTTAAAAGTGTATTTTGGCAACCTTTTTGTTCATTGTGTATTGATGCTCAACCTATTGATCTTCTTTTGTTATGCTGTCTTTAAGCTTTTAATATTTTGAAATGTTGTCTTAAGGGCTAGAATATTGTTTTTGATTATGAGATTGGATGGTTGGATATTGATTTTGGTTATATTTCCCCTAAAAGAATAGTCCATTATTCTTTTCATAAGTTTTGGCTTATTTTCTTAACTGAGATTTTATGGTTTTTTTGGAAGCAAAGGAACATAGATTTTTTCAATCTAATGCTAGGGTGCTTACTAAATTCACTATTTAAGCCATACTTAGTATTTTTATTTGAAGATATTTCTCCAATTGAAAGTGCCACAAGTATAACTAGAATAGTTCTTAAGGTCTCGAAAGCTTAAGATCATATCAAAGTACTTGAATTATTCAGGCACCTATCCAAAGTTGAGTCCACACTCATATTAGATATTTTGCAATGGATTAGTCACTGAGGTGAAAATTATAGAGCATGAATAGGAGTAAATCAAGGACTCTTATTATGATCAGGAAGATAATCTAGTTCATGAATGGGTCAATTCTTTAAAATCTGACAAGAATGTTGTAAATAGTTAGTTGATGACCAATAATGATATGATGAAATATGTGCATAATACTAGTTTTGATGTTAGTGTGATTAAGGAAGTTGAGGAATCGATTACTCCCCTTGACCTAGATATTGACATGTTCTCCCATGATAAGGATACTCTACAAATACTTCCCCTTGAATCTCCCCTCCATACTAAAGGATTTGGATGATGAATGTGAGGTATAGAAATTAATACAAGATAATGTTAACATCTTTACTAGGAAATTGGAGAATGTCATTGAAAGGGGTGGTTTCATAAAATTTGATGACATGATCAAATATGTCAAGTCTAATAACATGAAATCCATATTAAAAAAGGTAGACCGATACACTCCATCATCGACTGCTAGACTAGAACAATTGGGATCTAGGTCCCAGATGAGCTCTGATGAGGTATATCTATGTAAATATTTTGATAATAATATTTAAATAGACTATGTCGCTTATTGAAATGTGCCTTAAGATAGTTCTATGTGGTTGATGTTATTTGGTTCCACCTCTGGTTTGGGTCGATGGATACGTGTGTTAGTTCCTTTTGCTTTCTAGGCCACCTATATGGGGCTAAGTTTTTTAATTACATCATCAACTATTATATTTAGACTTTTGGGAAAATCCCTCCTAGTTTGATACTATATTTTTTGATAACTTGATAGCTATTTTTCATCTTTGATACTTTTACTTTATAATCGATAATTCAATACAAAAAATAGAGTAGATAGTGAGTTGTGCATCCCCTCATTTTTTTACCATCATTTAATATATTGTTTAAAAGCATTTGATGAATGTTTAGATAAGATTGTCTAGTTTGTAACATAGATTTTTATATAATTTTATAATTACTATTTTTTTATTTACATTATGAGTAAATAGATCCTGAAAAACATTAAAAAAATGGATAGCCAACCATACAACACCCTATCTACCTCAAAATTTTTTTTTTTCAATGAATATGCAATTAGGGCTAGTTTGTAACCATACACACACACACAAAAACATACACAGAGATATTTATCCATTTAGATCAATGAAATAAGATACACAAAAATATATAGGCATGTATATTTATGGCATGTCTTGGTATAAAAAATTTATAGTTAGAAATAAGCATAGATTTAAACATTAAAATAGCCTAAAATTTATATATTTAGAAAGAGGAGAGTGTACGCATCATCCTATTAATAATTTAATGAATATTTTCATTGAAATTTGTAATGTATTTGGTGATGTAAGTTAATTTTTTTTATTTTCTATCAAAATTCTCATATTCAATTGTGTTAAGAAGTCTCAACCTTTGGTTTAGGAATCCCATCCATTTTTGAACCAAATGGCTTGGTTTTTTAAGTCAAACATAACATAATGTGTATGCACTATAACATGAACATTTTATGTTGACATATCATGAAATAATACATTTATTCTACTCATGCACATTTATAGTTATATATGTATCATGATATACATTTAGTTATACTCATTTAGTTCATATTTGTACTTATTTAGTTTACATTTATGTGTTTTTACTTATTTAGTTCAAATTTATAATTATTTATATTTTTATTTTAAAGTGGTGTCTAGTGTGTTGTAGGAATTTGACTCAAGAGAAGATGTTTAGTATTGTTTTACTTCTAAAATGAAAACAAAATGAAATAAACACACTAATAGCATAAAATGTCTAGGCCTAAACACTAGGGAGAGCTTAGTTAAAAATCATAAATAAAACACGCAACTAAAATATAAAAGAAAACACTTTTACCTTTTTTTATGCTCTAAAATGCTTTTTTTGGTGGCTAGCTCTGCTTGTGCTCATGAATTCTTTGGGACAACATCCATCTCTCCTTGCACCTTTGGCTTGTGGCTTGGCTTAGCTTGGAATCAATTTAGTATTATAACACTAGTTGCTTGAAAATTTTTGGAACCAATCTTGCATTATAAATTTACACTAATTAATCTTAGAAATGATGTTGTGAGGCTTCCTATTTATAGAATTGATCAAAATCAACCTCATCCATCCGTCTCAAGATTGGGATGTGTGGTTGAGGATTAATTCAATTTTTGGAATTAAATTTTTAATTGTCCTTATCATTGTATTAGAAGGGGCACTTAAGAGTCATATACGTCATCATGTAAGGCATTGCTAAGGCATGGAGGGAATGAATCCTAATATTTGTGGCATTTATGACCTAGGGATGTCTTCCCAAGAAATGAGGTCACATGATGATGTGAATATTCAATATTCATTTCCAAAACAAATTATTCAACATGTTTTAATTGAATTTTTTATTATACCTTGATTTGGGTTAATTATCTCTTAGGCATGATTAAGCACATTATGCACAAATTACCCAAATTGATTAGAATACCTTGTTATTGGTTTTATATATGACTGGATTTGAATTGGAAGTCCATGTTAGATGCGTTGGATGCATATTCCCATTTAGAATGTTTTAAATAATAAATAACATAGGCACAAGTCTTGTGCCAAATATTTGATAGGAAAGAGTAGTCCAAAACATGTAGGTACAAATTTGGCATTTTGACTCTAAATAAATTGATCAAAGTTAGCTAGCCCATTAATTGTATTACCCCATTTAGCAATACCATATCCAAAATTAGCATTTGAATATATCAATTTCACATCATTTAGCATGTTTTAGTGTTTCTAAGACAAATTATGCATTTTGGGTAGAAATTAGTTAAAAGCTTGGTTGGAGGTTATCGATGGCCAGTCTTAGGTGTCTTTAGTTTACCCTTATTTGGGAAGGCATTGAAAGATATCAGCATAGTAACATCTTCTAGAAGAATGAAAAGGTCATGCATGCCTGCAACTATAATGATGACAAACTAACTATATGATACTCCCTTGAGGGAATGGTTGGTATAAGGAGGTTAGAAAATAGTCCCTCAAAAAGAAAGAAACAAAATGAGGGGACCAAAGAAAGGTAAGATGAAGGGGTGAAAACACAATGATATTGAAAAATTAGTCAAAGTTATTGAGAATGTAAGTGGGATAGTGCATAATGGTTTGCCCAAAGGCTGTTATAAGTATTGTACCCTAATAGTGGAAATGTGGTATGATAACACAATAATTTTCCAAAACATAGTTATAATCATTGAGAAGATGGATCTACCTTAGTTAAGATAGGAAAAAAATATAATAACATACCCATGTATAGGTATAAAAAATAAAGTAATGATAACACAATGATTTGCCTAAAGGTGGTTATAATCATTAAGAAATGCAAGTGGGATGGTGTGTAATGATTTGTCCATAGGCGGTTATAATCATTAGACCACGATTATGGAAAACATGATATACTTGGTCAAGGCTGATGATAAACTAACATAGAGGGTAATGATGAATTGGAACAACTCACTATTAGGGAGACACTCATCTGAACTAATAATGGTTTAAATTCTTCTATGGTCAATTACTCTGTTTAGGATATGATTGCGAGTGGAATCAAGATGTCGATGCTAAAGAGAAGTTGTCATTCCTGAATAGACTTCTTTAAGCTAAGGTTTGTTATAACATGTGATGGTAGGCTTTATGATAGAACACCATAAATAATTGGCTAAAACATGCATTAAAACTAACTCTTACAATCCAATAGTCAATACAAAACAATTCACCAAGGATAGAAACCATGATGACATTGTAAATATATGAATATGGATGGATTTGAGTATAAGTATGGGCAATGAATCACCTAATGAACACACATTAACTAAATCAAGGCAATAACACTGAAAGTAAACAAATACGCAAATTAATAAACAAAATAAGCTGAAATAAACAAATAAACATTAAAATAAAAGCACTATAAAAATTTCCCCTAGAAGTTAGGTGACAACTTAAAAAATAAACTAAATGATGGAATGGAATAAAAGGAAGGGGCTGGCCAAGTTTTCTCCATATGCACTAGGCAGGTGGACGCTGCCTACATAGTTTCATAGATATAATATCTAACACAAAACTTTAGACCAAATGTAATTCTCTAAGGGAATGAGAAGAATGTGATAACTAAGGAAAACAAATAGAATGTATGTGATAGAATAATATAAATGGTCTTGAAAAATGATAAGTGTGTGAGAGAAAAAGGCCAAGAAGGATGGGGAAACTAAATGACAAGTGATTTGCTTGTAATTTAGTAAGGGTTCCCAAAATCCTTAAGGCAAAGAAGTGGTCAGCTTTTTGTTCTTTTCTAACAATCTTTTGAAATGTTTTTGGAAGTGTTTTAGAGTGTCTCAAATCAATTAAGAGTGATGAGACACTAAATGGTTCAAGATCACAAAATGGTGAGAGCTTTCATACATATGTTTCTCATAAAATGGCAAGAGTGTGGCTTAGGTTACTTGTGAAATGGTGAGAACATCCATACTTAGATTGCTCACAAAACTGTGAGAGCATTGAGAAAAGGGTGATAGATCTGACCTTAATAAGTATTGATGATTTCCGACATAGTCTCATAATAGGACCTCAAGTCACTATATCTTTGCCATTTCAATGAAGGAATGTGACTAGTGTGGTAACCAATTCAATCAAAATAAGCACAGTTGGTAAAAAGACATAGTATGGCATATGAAGTGGTAAGTCGGTATGTTAAAGCTTATTATTGCCCTTAGTTTTCCCATAGGTAGTTATAACCAAGACACAATGGCATAGATCAATGGTACTAATTTTTTCAAAGGTGGTTATAATTAGTAGCAAGATTAGTGGTCAGAGAGGAATAACAAACAAAGGATGCAACTATCAAGACATCTATCATATCATTCCAAAATATACTTCCTATTGGATATACTTGAACCAACTAATGAACTGATCAGATACCATGATGTTGAAACTACGTAATGACTGACAAAAACTAGGGTCAAATGGGCTAAGCTTTAGTACACGTTGGGTCGATAGGTCAAAAATGGAATGTATATATAGGAAAGAGGATGAATGAGAGCGGTATATGTACAAAGAAGAATAGTGATGAAATGGTATAACTAAAATCGTCCTTATAGACAATACACCTTAACATTCAAGCATAGTACTACTTAAAATGAATAATAGTCATTAGCTCTAGAATGTCATCACCATCTGGTGTGGTAAGCTTGTATGCTCCTGATCCATAATCTATAGTGATGACAAAAGGCCCTATCTAGTTTGGTTTGAATTTCCCTTTATGTTTCTTCTTAGCCATGGTATTCTTTTGGTTTTATTTTAGAACAAGATCACCAAGTTTAAATGTTCTATACTTAACATGCTGATTATAGTGGCTTTTCAGTTGATTCTGATATGTTAGAAGATTCTTGAGTGTGTCTATGTATTTTTCATCAAGTAGATCCTATTATTGTAAATGAGCTACTCAATAGTCATAATCATCGAGACATGCTTGAAATAGATGCATAATGAAGGCAACTTGACCTTAAAGGGAAGGATGGCTTCAGTACCATAAAAAAGTGAGTATGGAGTGGCTCTTATTGGGGTACGGTGATTGGTATAATATGCCCAAAGGTCAGGGAATATATGGAGGTCCCAATCATGACTAACATCATTGAAAATATTTTTGAGAATGATGATAATGTTTTTGTTGGATGCCTCAGCTTGGCCATTACCTTGAGGGTAATATGGTGTAAAAAACTGTTGTGTTATGTTGTATTCAATACATAACTGGTCTACATCTTTTTTATTGAATAATCCTCCATTATCATATATAATGTCAGAGAAGATACCATAGTGGTAGATGAGATGGTTGAAGATGAATTTGGAAATTTGATTTCCAATCACGTGAGGGGTATAGCTTTAACCCACTTAGTGAAATATTCAGTGCTGGTAAGTATATGTTTATGGCCATCAGATGAGGTGGGGTTAATATTTCCAATGAGATTAACACCCCATGTAGAAAATGGCCATGGTCTCAACATCAGTTTTAGAGTTTTTTGGGGCATAAAACAAATTAGCATGACATTGATATTTGTCACATTATTTTACATATCAAGTGGCATCTACATCCATTATGGGCCAATAATAATTAGTATGTAAGATATTTTTAGATAGGATTACCCTACTCGAATGGGCTCCACATACTCCTTCTTGAACTTATCTTAATGCTAGCATAGACTCTATTGAAGGTAAACAATGAAGTAGAGTTCCATCAAAACTACGATGGTAAAGAGTGGATCCAAGTAAAGTGTAATGAGTGGAATGATGAATGAAGGTTTTAGTTTGTTGTTGAAATAGGTTGTGGCAAAACTTGGTCATGAAGGTAGTTGTAAAGGTTTGAGTAAAAAATAGAATTAAGACCAATAATATCACAAATCATGATAATGATTGAAGGTTCATGAGCTGGTGTTGATAAATTCTCAATGAAGAACTAATACTCTTTAACATTATCTATTTGTCAAATTAGAGAGCTAATATTAGACATGACATCTATAGTTCTGTTATTAGCCCTCGTTATATGCTTAAATTGAATGTTGTTAATTTACTAATTAAGAGTGTCAACCATGTTTCTATATGGAACCAAATTTTCATATTTGGTCTAAAAATGATTTGTGACCTGATTGATGATTAACTAAGAATAACCATAAACATTAAGATGAGATATATTCTAATGCATTGTTTGTTAATGTCCTACAACAAATGCTTCATACTCAACTATGTTGTTTGTATAAGGAAAATTGTTTATGAATGATTTAGGGATTAGATCCCCCTGTGGTGTAATAAAAAATAGGCCTATCCTTGATCCATGTTCAGTGAATGAACCATCAAAATATAGCTTCCAAGGATACTCCTCAAGGGGTGTGTCCATGATGTTCATGATGGATTCATCAATAAATTGAAAGGTGAGTGGTTAGATGTCTATGAGATGCGTTTTGGCAAGTTGATCTATAAAAATTTGTCCTTTGATTACTTTTTGATTGACATACTCTATGTCAAACTCACTAAGAAGCATGATCCATTTAGCCATTCTGCCTTGCAATGTTATTTTAGATAGTAGATACTTGAGCAGATCTACTTTTAAAATGACTATGGTTTTATTATTCAACATGTAATGATGTAGTTTTTGAGCTGTGAAAACCATGACTATACAAGCTTTTTCAATAGGTGCATATTTATGTTCATATGTAACTAAGGTATGACTTAGGTAGTATACAACATGGTCCTTTCCTTTATCATCATGTTTAGCCAAGAGTGCCCCCAGAGCATTATTGATAGCTGATGGAGATAACAAGAATGGCTTTCCTAGCATAAGAGGTAATAAAATAGGTGGATTGACAAGATAATCATTGAGTTATTGAAAATTTGTTTAGCAATGATCATCCAAGTGAAATGCAACTCCTTTCTTCAAAAAGTGTGTAAATGGATGGCACTTGTATACTAACTGAGAGATGAAGCATTAGATGGACTAGATCTTACCCTATAAACTATGGAGTTGCTTCAAATTGGTTGGTGGTGGCATCTTGACTATAGCATGGAATTTAGTTGGATCAAATTCAATACCTCTACAAGACATGATGAAGACAAGTAATTTGCCTGAAGTTACAACAAAAACACATTTCTTTGGATTTAGTCTGACTTTATACTCTTATAGTCTTTCAAATATCTTACATATCACTATTGGACGGTCAGCCTTGGTCTTGGATTTTCCTAATATGTCATTGACATAGTCTTCAATAATATCATGCATCATATCTCAGAACATGATAGGCATGGCTCTTTGATATATATATCTCACATTTTTAAGGCCAAATGGCATCACTTGATAGAAAAATACATCCCATGGAGTGATGAACAATGTTTTTTCTATCTTATGATGTTCTTGTGATCTAAAAGTATCCTAAAAATCCAACCATGAGTGAAAGAATTTCATAACCTACTATGGAGTCGATGATCATGTTGATATTAGGTAATGGAAAATCATCTTTAGTATAAGATTTGTTGATGTCTTGAAAGTCAGTACAAATTCTGATTCCTTCAAGCTTTTTACTAACAAGTACTACATTAGAGATTCATTCAAAGTGGTCAATGGATCAGATACATCCTTCTTCTAAGAGTTTTTCTAACTCTTTCTCTGCCAATACAAAAATATGAGGATGAATCTTACAAAAAATATGTTTTACTAGTTTGGCATTAAGATCAACCATAGGGTGGTGTAGAACCAAGGTGGGGTCTAAGCTTGACATGTCAGGATAGGCCTATGTAAATATATCCACAAACTCTCTCATTAAAGCTTTAAAAATGTCACATTCTTTCTTAGTGAGGGACATACATAATTTTATCCATTTTAGGTCTGATGGAGTCTTGATGTTTACCTCTATTGTATCTTTGACTAGGAAGGTCGAACAATCTTCTAGGATAATAGGCAATGACTTAAACTATTGGACTATGTCAGGGTCTTCTGTTAGGACTTGCTCTTAAACTTCTCCTAGGCATGATGAATCTGAGTCTCCTAGTGGGATATTTGGCCATGTAATAAAAATAGTAATAAATTCTTGGATAATTTGATCAAATACTTATTGTTAGTCAAAATTGAGCTTAGATCTATAGGGAAGTTCATCGTTGGTGGTATCCTGGTCTAAATTCAAAGAAGAATGAACACCCCCATCTAATGGTGCTTGAAACAGGTTTTCACCAATAGACTAACCTTTATCTTTACTTCTTTCTTGGTTAGAAAGTGCCTCAAAGAGGTTTTCACTTTGGGACCTCAATGTTTTATGTATTTATTTTTGTCTAAGAGTGTTCACTTGCTCTCCAAAATAGTTTGCAAGATCCAATGTGATTGAAAATCATGATTTGTGATGTTCCAATGGAACATTATTTCTAAGGCCTATGAAATCACATAATGCCTCATCATTCTAAAACTGATCAATCAATAGACTAGATTCTTGTTGGTCCCAATCTATCTATTGGGGATAATATAATGGCAATGGATTAGGATGAATGTTTTAGGTAAGGGTATAAATGGAATTATTATCAAACATGTTACTCTTAGCTATATTATCAAACGTAAGGATATGATCAGACTTTGCTTTGATTTCAGAATCATCATCACTAGTCGCTAGTGATGGTGTTTGAATAAAATATTTTGGGTCACCCCCAAGTAGTTTAAATCTATGTCCATAAGGTCTTTCATTCTTACTCATAGAAATCAGCTTGATGGTTCCTTGATGATTTGGTTTGACTCCTCTTCCTTCATAATTATGATGCTCTATGATCCTATTTGGAATAGGATACTTTGCATTTTTATAACAATCATCTTGGTCATCATTCTATAACCATGATTCATTCCCTTCAAAAGGGTCAGGTCCTAGGCTAGATGTTGGTATAAATGTGATAGGTCCATTATCTTTATTCGTTCATTGCCAATGCACGTATTGGAAGACCTTAGGTCACCCAAATTTTTTTAGATTTTGAGGAAGATCGAAAATATGAAATGTATCATGAGTCGCATACTCTCCCAGTTCATTATCTAAAATGGTTAAATGATTAGAAGCTTTAGGAGGTGGCATGTGGGAAAGGAAATCCAATGTATTATGATATTTGCAATTATCTGGTGAAGGATCAATAAATATAAATTTTCCTTTATCCTGATTATAACTGGGATTCATACCATACTAATAATTATAGCTTTCAAATTCAGCCTCAAGATGCTTGAAATGTTCATATGGGTGTAAATCTCTTAGAATATTTGTTGTGTAGGTTTTGGTTGTTGTGATTGTGGCATCATTTGGAGATGTTTCTATGTAGGAGTAAGTTTAAAAGGTGGTAAAGATGAGGTTTGTACAGTTTTCACATGACAAGATTCAGTTACTCCATTTCCCATAACATTCCTATTTTAGTTGAATTACTTCAGTCTTTCTTGATTATTGGCGTCTGCCAGTTATGATGCTTACACTTAATTAAGATGTTGTTGTTGTCTTTTTCCTTGAGTGGTAGAATTAAGTTTCATGACTCATTTATTGATGATCACTTTCTCAATCAACAAACCTTTATCAATGATCTCTTTGAATGTATGTGCACATTGAAGTTCCAAATGATAGGCTATCTCACTATGAAAATTTTTAGTAAACATAACAACTAATTGTTTATCTAGTAAACTATAGTTGAAATGCCTTGCAAAGGCTCCCCATCGATGTAAATAAATTGAAAAACTCTCCCTAGATTTTTGTTTTGCTTGTGTTAGGTCCACTAATCAAATCTCATGCTTGAGATTATATGAAAAGTGCTGTAAAAATTTATCAGAAAGATCATCAAAGTCCATTACTAGATTCTTGGGTAACTTTAGAAACCACTGCAAGGCTTGTCTATCTAGGTTCCTTGAAAACAATGGTAAAAGGTTTAAGTCACTATATGCCACTGGTTGACACACGATAAAGAATTAGGTCAAATGGCCTTAGGGTCACCTTTCCTTTTATAGTTATCAAATTTCGGTGGTTCATATTCTAGAGGAAATGCTATATATAAATACTCCATGTTAAATGTATAGAAACACACACCATCCAATTAGAAATTCTTAGTTTGTTTCCTCACCTAAATGGTAAAAATCACATCTTTGATCTGTTGTAATTCTTGGGATAGGGAACTGGAAGGGATATTGGTTTGAGGGATAATATTAGTTTGGGTAAATCACTGGGAGGTCACAAGTGAGACACTTTGACCAAGGTATGATGGAGACACCTATTGGGGTACACTGAATTGGTTGGGGAATGGGCCAAGAATATGCATACGTGGATTGGGATGTACTTGAAATTGCACATTTAGATATGTAATGTTTTGGTTTAGGTTGATGATTAAGGTTTGACTTGGTGGATTTTGTGGTTGGGATGAAGGTATATAAATATATTATGCCTATTTTATTTGAAAAGGGACATGCTACCAACTAATCAAACCTTGCTATTGAGTAGGAATTTGTGGACCAAGACCCTGTCTCTAAATTTATGCCACATTTTGAGCCAATGGTTGTCTAGTAGGTACTTGAGAAACATGGGAACCTCCTAGTTACATGAATCCCTATGAAGTGAAAGAATGTTATAGATTTAACATATGTAATTGACTAATATTTGTGTGTTATTGATTAGTCATTGCATGGTTTTAAATTGGCATATTAGTTTGTGACTGAAGAGGTATGTTCATCATTACTTGGCAAGGTGGTACATTAGTTTCCTCTAATTGTGGTGGTAATGTATTCATCTTTTATAGCATTGATAGACTAGATTGTGTCTATTTTTATGAAATAACACTCACTACTTGTTGACGGGGAGAAGGATTCATCACATTCTTTAATTGAGGTGTAACATTAGCCATTTTTTTATTATCTAATCCTATAGGTTATACACTTGAGGAAGTGGTTAGTTGATCAAAGCAAGAAAGACCGAAGCAATTCAACTGAAATAGGAATGTTGCAGAAAATGGAGTAACTGAATCCCTTCATGTACAAACTATGTAAATTTAATCTATACCACCTTTTCAACATACTCCTACATAGAAACCTCTCCAACTGATGCTGCAAGCTCAACAACCAAAGCCTACACAATAAATATTTTGAGAGCTTTTCATATTTATTGTGTAACTTTTGCTTGTTGTGCTTGTGGCCTCAGATGTAGAGGTTTTTGTGTAGGATTAAGTTGAAATGGTGGTACAAATGAGGTTTGCACAGTTTGCACATGGTGGGATTTAGTTACTCCATTTCCCACAACATTCCTATTTTAGTTGCATTACTTTGATATTTCTTGATTATTGGCTTGTGCCAGTTATGATTCTTGCATTTGATTAAGATGTTATTGACTATTTCCCTAATTGGTAGAATTAAGTTTGATGACTCCTTTATTGATGAGTGCTTGCTCAATCAAAAAACATTTATCAATGCTCTCTTAGAACATATGTACACACTACATTTCCAGATGATAGGCTATCTCACTATGAAAATTTTTAGTAAACATAGTAGCTAATTGTTTATCTAGTAAAATATGGGTGAAATGGCTTGTAAGGGCTCTCCATCGATGTAAATAACTTGAAAAACTCTCCCCATCTTTTTTCTTTACTTGTGTTAGGTCCACTAATGAAATCTCATGCTCAATATTATACGAAAAGTGCTATAAAATTTTATTAGAAAGATCATCAAAGTCTATTGCTAAATTCTCGAGTAAATTTAAAAACCATTCCAAGGATTGTCTAGCCAGACTCATTGAAAATAACAACAAAAGGTATATGTCACTATATGCCAATATTTACATGGGATAAAGAATTCAGTAAAATGGGCCTTAGAGTCACCTTTCATTTTATACTTATCAAATTTGGGTGGTTCATGTCTTGGTGGAAATGGTATTTATAAATACTCCTTCTTGAATGGATACGAACACACGTCATCCAATTTGAACTTCTTAGTTTACTTCCTCACATGAATGGTAGCAATTACATCCTTCATTTGTTTTAATTGTTGCAATAGAGAACTATAATGGATATTGGTTTGAGGGAGAATATTGGTTTGGGTAAATGTCTGGGAGGTCATAAGTAAGACACTCAAACCATGGTATTATTGAGACACCTATTGGGGTATATTGACTTAGTTGGGGAATAGACCAAGAATATGCATACGTGGATTGGGATGTACTTGAAATTGCACATTTAGATACAAAATTTTCTAGTTTAGGTTGATGATAAAGGTTTGACTTGAAAGATTTTGTCATTGGGAAGAAGGGATATAACTATATTTTGCCTACTGTGGTTGAAAAGGGACATGCTACTGACTAATCAAACCTTTTTGTTGAGTAGATATTTGTGGACCAAGACACTATCTCTAAATTTGTGTCACATTTTGAGCCAATGTTTATCTAGTAGATACTTGAGAAACATGGAGGCCTCCTTGTTGTATGAATCCCTACGAAGAAGTGAAAGCATGTTACAGATTTTGCATCTATTGCTGACCAATATTTGCATGTTATTGATTAGTCATTGAATGGTTTTGAATTGGCATATTAGTCTATGACTGAAGAGGTATGTTCGTCATTACTCAGTGAGGTGGTACATTAGTTTCCCCTGATTATGGTGGTGATGTATTCATCCTCTGTTACATTGATACACTTGATTGTGTCTATTTTTTTAGAATACCAATCACTACATGTTGAGGGTGAGTAGGATTCATCACATTATATCATTGACGTGTAACATTATCCATTTTTTATTATCTAATCCTATAGGTTATACACTTGAGGAAGTGATTGGTTGAGGTTGGGGTATAAAAACTCCTATTACTTGGTATGATGATATGCTCATGGGATTAACTACAGACACACATTGTTGGTTACTTATTTGTGTGTTAGCACCACTTTGATCAAGATCAGACATTGTTTTTACATTGTGTACTACATTTAGCTCACTATTCAGTATAGAATTTGAAGACACTTCTTCAATAACTAGCATATGTATCAAGTTATCAATCAAATAATTTTGTACAAATGCATTGAAACTCAAATTCTATTATCCAGTTAATTCCATAAACACTCTTATTGAAGGTACTAGGTCAATGAGGGGAGTACTCATTATGTTCATCTGATTGAAATCATGTGATATTTTTAGGTAGGTTTAGTATTCTATTTGAATTTCATTAAAGCAATCTTCCATGATGTTTTTGTCTTGACTAGATATATTGGGGTCTTGGTATGTTGTTTGGATAGAGCAATAGGATTGCTAGAAGAATCCCATTGATCGTAAATGATATTATGGGGCACTCTTACTAGACATGATAAATTTTTATGGGGGAAGTCTATTGGAAACATAGCTCCTACCTGTATGGCCCTAACCAAAATATCAACTTTATTCTCTAACAAACGTCACTAAAAAAAAATGGATCATAGGTAGAAGCCAAATTAGTAGAATATGATTGGTGAGTACTGGCTCATCCACCATGGGTATTGTAGCTAAGTATTGCATGGTTTGTTCATGGTCCTAATCTATGTAAGGTGGTGTCTTAACCAAATAGTTACCCAATGGATCTTGGATTTGTGTCCCTAATTGAGTATTAC
This sequence comes from Torreya grandis, assembly GCA_037957365.1. Taxonomy (NCBI): domain Eukaryota; kingdom Viridiplantae; phylum Streptophyta; class Pinopsida; order Cupressales; family Taxaceae; genus Torreya; species Torreya grandis. The sequence goes on from JARHVA010001147.1 coordinate 138,595, forward strand.
AAGAGGGATAAGAATCCATCTCATAATCAATGTTATCAACATAGGGGTCTTGCACCATTTCTTACTACACAACTACATTACTAATATTTGGATTATACATGAGTCCACTACAAGTGTAGGAATACATGATAGGATCCATAGTCAATGCTTTACAATTAAACATCAAAGGGTTCTATAAACTCTAAAAAGGATAGAATCTAAAACAAATGATGAGTTTAACTTGGTCTATATTTATCAAAAGGATCAAAAAATTTATTAAAATATTTGTGATGAAAAAGGATAGCATAAAATATCTAATGTTTCACTGTTCACACAAAAATAAGCAAGTAAATGGATCAAAAATCAAAATGCCAAATACTAAGGTTGAAGTGTTCCAAATCAATCTAATATAAGAATTTAAAAGTTGCTAGGTCTTTTGGCCAAATGAAGCATCAAAAGATAGGCTCAAACAAGGCATGTACTAGGACTCTTGGCAAAATGGCATCAAAATCTAGACTTTGAAAATAGATGAAATTTTTAATCTAACAAATCTGAAATACTTGTAATAAACACTAGGAATTCGATTCTTAAACATGAACTTGGTCAACTAGGTATAAGGTATGAAAAAAAGTCACTTTAACCATAGTTTATTTTTTCATAAATAATGTTATAAAACTTGGTTCCTTTGCCAAACAAGGTAGACAAAGGTGAATAGTATAACTATGCTTTAGACAAAATATCAAAAGTACACTTGGATTGGTCTAAACATGTGGAAACATATTAGAAATTATATGTAAAATGGGATATGAAATAATGTTTTAAATGATAATGGAAGTGTAACATTGCTATACTACCTAAAATATATGATAAAAAAGTATTTTTCAAAGACTATCTAAGGTAAAGACATTTTTCCACAATTTTGATAGCATAACACTACCTTTCTTGACTCAAAATGTTGTGGTATATAGACTTAAAGTGAATGTGCTTAGCACAAAATGGCTTAAGTATATCATGTGATGATAATTATTAAGAGTCTTAAATGACCTTCAACCTAAATTGGAAATTAAACCTAAGTTCCCTCAAGTTTAGTGCAAATGGTGAACCCACTTAACACATAAACCCTATGAACATGTAAAGATGTAATTTTGAGTTTATATTATAAGCGAAGGACTTTAAAAACTTTGGTAAAGGTATAGAATCAATTGAGAAACATAACTATGCCAAAGAGGATGACATGACTCTCAATCTTTTGATGAACTTTGAACAAGGCAAATGGATGATCTCACGTGATCAACATAATGCCTCTTTGTTCAAAGGAAAATTTGGAATATGTGTTTGGTTTTGAATTGTATGTTTATACCAAGTTTTGACTCCAAACAAGACTTTAAACTAGGATAAGACCAACTAATTAGCCATTCTTAGATCCTAAACTGATAAGGTTGCTTGGTATCATTGGAATCCATCAATCTACATAATTTGAGAGGATTTTAAGTGTTTATCCAAAAGTAAATACACATTATATAGTAGGGTTTTTACCCCCCCCCCCTTCGCCACCTTATATCAAATGATAGAACTATAACATGGACCTTGAGGTGCACCTTACACCAACAATACTTCCATGGTAAGTGGGGATTTATCTAAAATGTAACAAGTTTTTGAATGATCTAGGGAAATCAATTGCATAATGACTTTCATACCAAATAGTACAAAATAAAAGCATGGATTTTGGATATTCATCACTCAAATTGTTTAAAAAATGTCTAGTCTTTTTTACAACCACTACATCCTGATGTTCTCTTAGTGTTGTGTGATGTCCAAAGTACCACAACGTCCCATGTGCAAATCCAAAGGAGTCAAATGAAGTCAATGCTAGGAGATGAAACCCCAAGTCAAATCTTCCCTAAAGAACTTGTGGTAGGTGATTGTGTCCCACTTGCAAGCCAAGATCTATAAATAAATACAGCATGAAATTAGAAATACTTTAGGGTCATTTTCAAGATCACCAAAACTTTGACAATTTTTTTAGGAGTGGTTTTCATGACTTTCTTTTTAATCCTTGGACTAGTCTACTTATAATAAGAATGGTGATTTTGATTCCAAGGGTTCCATACAGGGGACAAATAGAAGAGCATAAATGAAAAAATCCTATTTTTTTACAAACAAAATCTAATTAAATAACTGTTGTAAACAAAAATAGATAACTATGCTCAATTTTAAACCCAAATGAAATATTTGGTGGTGTTCATTTGACCATTTTGTCTTAGTTGTAAACTTGGAAAACATTCACCAAAAACACCAAAACAAAGTTCGTAATCAAATTTTAACCATGAAAAAGTGATTTAAACATGTTTTGAGAAAGTATACCACTCGATCCTACAACAAAATTGTTAGCATATCCTTTAGCATTGAAGTTCTTTTGAGTTTGAAATAACAAACTTTGAAAACATAGCTCTCAGGTTTATGTTTTTGGAAAAATATAGTGACAAACATCGGTTAATACCATCAACATTGATTATGACCAACCAAGATCTAACTGATGTCAGTTATGTTGACCAACATCGGTTAAGTAAGGTAACTAATGTTGGTATTTCTATCGATGTTAGTTATTGTGTAAAAACTATGGTAACCAAAAATGGAAAAATAAACTTAGAAAATCAATTTTAAAGAGTTTTAAATGCTTAAATAAATATTTTAAAGTTGAAAAAGAATCCCCTTTAGGTGTATGATGCATCTTGTCCCACTAGATGTGCCATAATGTGATCTAGGAGTTTGACTCAAGAGATAATGGTTAGTATTGTGTTAGTTTCAAAATGAAATTAAAATGAAATAAACACACTAATAGCATAACATCTCTAGGCCTAGACACTAGGGAGAGCTTAGTTAACAATCATGAATGAAACACACAACTAAAATGCAAAAGAAAACTCTTTTACCTTCCTCGGATTCTCCAAAATCCTTGTGTGGTGGCTTTCTCATCTTGTGCTCTTGAAGTCCTTGGCAACGGAATCTTGACAACCTCCATCTCTCCTTCACACCTTTGGCTTGTGCCTTGGCTTGGCTTATAATCAATTTGGCATTATAACAGTAGTTTCTTGAATCTTTTTGGAACCAATCCTACATTGTAAATTTGCACTATTTAAACATAGAAACAATGTTGTGGGGCTCCCTATTTACAAATTTTTTAATTTGATCAGAATCAACCTCAACCATCCATCTCAAGATTGAGATGTGTGGTTAAAGATTAATTCAACATTTGAAATTAGCTTTGTAATTATCCTCATCATGGCATTGGAATAAGGGGCACTTAAGAGGCATGGAGGGCATCATGGGAGGCATTGACGAGGCATGGAGGGCATGAATCCTGATTTTTGTGGCATTTATGGCCTAGGGACGTCTTCTCAAGAAATGAGGTCACTTGATGCAGATATTCAATATTCAATTATAAAACAAATTATTCAACAAGTTTCCATGGGATTTTTTATTAGACCTTGATTTGGGCTAATTAGTTCTTAGGCATGATTAAGAACATAGTGCACAAATTACCCAAAATGATGAGAATGCCTTGTTATTGGTCTCAAATTTGACTAGATTTGAATTAGAAGTCCAAATAAGTTGCATTTAATGCATATTCTCATTTAGAATGTTTCCAACAACAAATAACAAAGGTACAAGTCTTGTAGAAATGATTTTCTAGGAAAGAGCAGTCTAGAACACGCAAGTGTAAATTTAGCATTTTGACTTGAAATGAACTAATCAAAGTTAGCTATCTCATAAATCACATTGCCCCATTTAGGGATACCGTATCCAAAATTGGCATTTGAATATGTCAATTTCACATCATTTAGCATGTTTTAGTGTTTTAGGCCAAATTGTGCATTTTGGGTAGAAATTGGTCAAAACCCTAGTTGGAGGTTATCAACAGCCTGTTTTAGGTGTTTACATGTTGCATGATATACACTACCAAAAAATTATATAATGGAAAAAGTGATGTAATTTTGGTGAATTTGTGACCAAAATAGTAATTTAATCTATATATAACATAATTTAGGGTTCAATCATGCCTAGTTTCATTACAAAATGAATTAACTAGTAAATTATTTTAATGGTGGAGGAAATTATTATTAATGTAAACCTTTTAACCGTAATTGTGTTTATAAGATATGATTTAGGGATAAATTAGTGTAAATTGAGTGAATTGGTGCAATTAGTGATATGATTTAGTTTAAATTCAAGATTTAAATTGGTCCTATTGATCTAAATAGTCCAATGTTCAAATTTTGAGGCAATTGAAACTAATTTGATCTCATTTAACCTTAGTGCATGCCTATAAAATGAGATTTATGGCTTGGTGAACTAAAATTTCATCATAAAATAAAATAAATAATCATTCAGTTCTATGATATATAAAATTTTGACCTATATTTTTAGTTCAATAAACTTGAATGCCATCATATAATTAATGAAATAGTTGATTGTTTTAGTTTTGGAGGTAATTACAGTGAATATGAGGCCTTTAAACCTAATTGTTGTTATAAACATGATTTTAGGGTAAATTAAGTTTGATTTCAGCATAGACTGATACAATTAACCAAATGATGCAATAAGTGACATAATTTTTAAAAATTTGAGCCACATAAACCTATTTTCAATTATATATGATGTGATTTGGAGTGAAATTGACCCTCATGTTATCATAAAATGAACCAAATAGTTGATTCATTAAATCAAAGAGGAATCTGAGGCCAATTTGAGCTGCTTCATCATAACTGTAAGAGCATGATATGATTTAGGGATGAATTAACTCTATGTCCATTACGAATTGATCTAATTAGTTAATTGGTGTAATTAGAGACATGATTTAGGCCAAATTGAGTCTTTTGAACCTAAATTAAGGCTTAGTAAACCCTAATTATATCACAAATGTAACTATAAAGGAAATTGGCGCCAATCGTAAGCTATTAAACCTAACTAAAAGTCTATGATGTGATTTCAGGGACTCAATTAGCTCATGTTTCCTAACATGTTGACATTAAACTCTAAACAATAATTTCATCCAAACCCTTATTTTATAATAAATATAAATAATAAACCTTAGTTTTATCATAAATACATTTAAAGAAAGGTAATTAGGGTCAATGTGAACCCATATAGCTTAATTGTGATTCTAGGATGTGATTTGTAGATAAATTAGCTCATATTTCTTAGAATATTGAGAAAATTAGTGATTTTTACAACACTATTTTTATCTCAAGTTTAAAAATGAAGTTAATTAGGGTCATCATAATTATTTAACCTAATTATGAGTCTAAGATGTGATTTATGGCTAAATTATCCAACATTTCCAAACATATTGAGTTAATTAGTCTATTATTGGAGTAATTATGCAAGTTGGATGAATGTAAATCCCATCAACCTAATATTACCTATATAAGATGTAATTTATGAGGTCAATCAATAATAATATCATAATAAAATGAATAAAATATTCAACCAATTCAAACATAAATTAGATTAGTACTAATTTGAGCTCCTTCAACCTAACTACAAGAGAAAGACAAGATTTGGGGCTATATTAGGTTTGATTCTATCATGAACTTATCTAATTAGTTAATTTTTGTAAATATGGATATGATTTCAGTAAAATTGAGACTTGTGAACCTAATTTATTGGTCAATTGATTGTATAGGATTTAATATATGACCTAATCAAACCTAATTATATTTAAAATGTAAACATGAAGGTAATTGGGTATAATGTAAACTCCTCAAACCTAGAATTACAAGCCTTTGATTTGATTTTAGGGGATAAATTAGTGCATGCTTCTCAATATTTACCCAATTACTCCATTGTTATAATGAATGATGCAAGATAAACTAAATTAAACCTCATGAACATAATTTTGACTATATGGAAGTAATTTGGGGGTCCCAAAAATCATAAAACATATAACAAAAAGTCCACCAATTGACTCAAGATGGAAATTTGGGCCAATTTGAGCCCCTTCAACCTAACTAGACAAGAGTAAGATGTGATCTAGGGATAAATCAGTCATGAATTGATCTAGTTAGACACATGAATTGGGCCAATATTAGCCATGAGTAAGTTTAATTAGTTAATTGGTGTAATTAAACATGTGATTTGGGAAAATTTGATCCTTGTGAACCTAAATTGTGGCTCAGTCAATTATATAGGATGAAACATATGGTTAAATTGACCATATAATTGTATTAGAAATACATGTATAGAGGTAATTATATAATATTTCTTGATGTAATAATATTACATAGATTAGATTGCATCACATAATAATATAATCATATATTATAACAATATTATATATGATCACATAAACATAATATATGTAACATGTATGCGGTATTGTCTCAATAGACAACAAGTCTTTTTCTAATGTTTATTTGTATGGTATTTTGATGATTCTAACCCCACCAAAATTATTTGCATCGCTATATATATTCCACATCAAAGACAAGAGGAATGGAATTTTTATTTGGGTCCCTATATATCAAAAAATTATTCTTTGGGTCCCAACCATCCATTGGAATCAAATTATTCTTTGTCTAGTCATGAGTGATAGAGCTCATTCAAAGAAGAGGAAGATGTTAAAGTAGAAGACGCTAGATAAATTAGAAAATATGAGAGAGAAATAAAAGGTATAAATGTAATTAATTCTCTCAAGATAAGGTGTTATCCCTAATGATCCAAATGTCATAGGTAATGATGAAATTGATAATAATGATGATGAATATTTATATATAAGTCAAAATTTTAATACAAATACACATTAAAATTCAAAAGTTATTGATCTTATTGATGATGAATCTATGCATGATAATTTACCCCTATCAATGAAGACATTTTCATGGAAACACATAAATATGAATGTAATAATGAATAAAATACCATACCACAACTAAATAACTAAGATAACAATGAAGAAACTATTAGTGAAAATAATGATATTATAACGCCAACTCTAAAAATTCCACCATTAACACCACCACCAAGGATTATGCATAGAAAATGCAAGTAATTAATTGAATTGGATGAAAACATTTAGAATCTAATGCATAACAATTTTTTTTACCACCATTAAAGAATACTATCTTAAAATAGTTGGATTACTTCTATTATAAATTATATTTTTATAGTAAAAAATGTCAAATATATGTTTTGTTGATAAAATTTATTAAAGTGAGACCTACAATGTACACCTTAAGACTAGGAACATCTAACATTGATGATAAAAACAAATAAATTATCAAAAATATGCATAGTGCATATCATATTATAGGCTTCAAATCATGCACCAACTACTTTAATGATTCTCAACATATAATTACAACTTGTGTAATAAGTGGTAAAATATGAAACAAATGTTTGATTTCAAAAACTAGCTGAGCATTGAACACAAATAAAAAAATATTAATGAATTCAACTGAAATATGTGAAATATATAATGATGATAATACCAATGAGATCTAGGCATTAGCTTGTAGACTTCCATGAAAGGAAATGGCTATATCCAATGCAATCAAATATTTACTTGCATATTTCTTAAAAGATAATATAAGTGTTTCAGCCAATACAAGAGATGTGGTGAAAAGAAGAGTTGGTTCTCATAACCATGAACCACATCTAAAATATGAACTAAACATAATTTTACTCTAAGATTTTGAAAAAATATCGACAAATTTATATTATTCAAATGTATTATAATATAGTCAAACTAGTTTATTTAAAAATAAATCACATATGCACAACTTGTTGTAGGTAACCCGTTGAATTTTCAATGAACTATAATTTTTTTCATAATATACATTGTACGTTACATACTTACATCATTTTATGTGAGTATGACATATAATTTTCACAAAAAATAGCATAGGAATTTAATTTGGCCATTTTCTGTGAAAGACTATATGGATAATTATTTTATAACAAAGCATGTTTAGATGTGTATTTTTAATATTTTTCATGGATTTTAAAAATTAAAATTTTATATCCATGAGGATCGTACAAGTTCAAATAGGTAGGAATTAGTTGGTTTGATTAGATAATTTTTTTTGACTTACCAAGTAAAACATGGAAAATATTATAAAAGGTGTGAACTTGTTACAAAATAGATCCCTATTTCAAAATTTGTGGTCAAATTCAAAGAGGATTTTTTTTATGAATATGCAAAGAATACGCACAAACATATATGGTTGGATGAATATTTCAAGATAAGTAAGGACACATTCCCACTTTATTATATTATTTCAATAGTCAATTTTATTGAGAATTACACATTCAAAACAGAAATGTAAGTTCAATCATAGTATTGAAACTCAATAAATGATTGCATAATTGTGCCTATACAATTTATGCATGTACCTGATATTATAGAGTAAAATAAAAAAATATTAAGAGTGTACAATTTCTATATTATTGATGACTGTTCAAATTATGCATAGTATGTGCAAGCTTGTTTTGAGATGTGGATACTTGACTAAGAGGAACATTAATTTAAATTAACATTTCATCTAGTCAGATAATTTCACATTATAATTTGAGATTCGTATACTTTTTATTGGTTAAATACATTTCATGTTATCACTAGTGTAGAACATATCTGGAGTTTCATTTAGGTTGGTAATGGAAAATTGGAGCATCATTGTGTTGGATCATGTGTAAAGAGATGAATTTTAAGACAGGAATTAAAATTTGAAGATGCATTGTTTTTATTAATGTAAATACTAATATTGAATGGTGTAATGAAAAAATGTGTCATGTTTCTAAATAAAATTCTTTTGTTCATTGACATTTCTTGTTGATTGAATAAGAACACATGATAAAGTATGAGGGTTGTATGACTATAATGTGATCAAGTGATATCCACTCATGTCATATCTCAAATGTAGGTTTTTAGACTATTCATATGAGACACTTTGCATAGTTTTATTATGTTTGCATAGACTATGTTTGGAATCAGTGTGAGTAAAAAGACTGGATGGTTGACTAGAGATGCATACCTCTAATTCTAATCGACAAATATAAGATTTTACTAAATTTATAACTTATGTATATGAAATAAAAACATGAATTTGACCATGTATCTAATCTAGTATAATTAGGTAGAAGATTAATCATTACATACTATTTATTCTCATTATCTATCTTGATAGTGTGATTAGTTTTATTTTTTTGGTGATATACGACATATTTTTACAGTTATTGTAGATGATGAAAATGAGGAGGGAAAATATTATTACATATGTTAATGTGTAGAAGAAAATAAAAAATTGACTTCCCCAATCTCTTACTAGGTCTTTGGTAGTCATTGGAACTTGGCTTCAATGATGTCTTATAAAAAATTTAGATGTATGGTTGTTTGAAGACTTTGAAATAACAAGGAAGATACTTCACTATTCAACTTTGTTTTTTGTAACAAATACTCAATTTCCCAAATATCATGGGAGGCCATTAAAAAATAATGCATGGAATGTTTGATTCAGACCATGAATCTACTCTTATTGTTATCAAGATTAGAGTAAATCTTAGAGGTTCGTTGGATTGAAATTCAATAGTACATTGACTTGTCAAATGTAGATGTAATGATTTTTATCAAAACATTTTGATATTTTAAGTAGTAGATTGAAATTTCATTTTTAAATACTTACTAATAAAAACTTAATTTATTAGTGTGAAATAAGATTCGACGTTCATGTGGTTGACATTATTAGTAAATAATTTCATTTTCATGAAGCTATGAGAAACTTGATAAATTTTTTTAGTTATTAAAGATTTAGATCATTTTTTAGGATAAAAATAAAAGTGGGTTTCTCAACTAGGCATGATGGGAGGCCAGAAACCTAGCATTTGATGTTATCCACCAGCCCAAACTTATTGGCAACACCAATTTCCTTCCACAAGTTACTATAGGTGTAGTTATATAATTGTTGCTTCAACCTTGACAATATTTGTTTTAGTGTTTCCAACTCCTAAAAATTTGTGAAAACATGGATCCATATAGATTTGGATGTTATGATAATGGGATCAAATGTCATTTACCTATACATACATGATAAAAGTGATAAATTTTCACCTAGATGTTGTAGAGACATCAAATCTAATTGGAGCTCAAGAACTTGTCTCTTTAGTATAAAACATTACATTTTATGACTCGTTACTATAACTTGTGTCATAGATTGGTATTGAAGGTTCCACTGACATTATTTAAGATGAAATTATAATGATTATAAATGAACATGAATGTTTTATTAGTTCATACAAATGATATACAATTTCCATTTTATGCAAATCTAAAATTAAGCTAAAAAATAACATTTTCATTGCATTGAGAAGGACACTCTTGAAGTCATAATGGGTGGTGGGCATCTCAATTGGGTGTGAAAGGAAACCAATAACTCTATCCTATAAATTATACACCACCCTAGATGCATTGGTAGTGCTAGCTTACATCCATGAAGCACTAGGAGTGGAGATTTTCAACTTTAACAACATTTATTGTTAGCGTTTCTACACATTTAAATATTAGTAAAAATATGATTCTAGATGGATTTAGATATCGAGGTCATTAAATAAAATTTAACTTGAATATAGACATGTTTTAAGTGATGTATTTTCACCTAGATGTCTTGGAAGCATAAATGCCATTTGTAGCTCAAAAACTTATCTCTTCACTGTAAAAAGTTGCATTTTAGTACCTATTTTTGTAGCTTGTGCCATAAATTTGTTTCATAAATTACATCAATGTGATTTGGAGTGAAATTAAAGGGATTTTAAATGTATATTAAGGTTTTCTTATTTCATCCAAATGACTTATTATTTTTGGTTTAAGCATGTATAAAGTTGTGGTTAAAAAATGAATTTTTGTTGCATTGGTAAGGGTGTTCTTGAGACCAAATTGGGTGGTAGGTATTTCAATTAGACATGATAAAATGATATAAGCCTATTACTAGAAAGTATTTACCACTCCACATGTCTTAGAAGTACCATTTTTGAGACACAAAGCACCAAAAATGGAGTTCTCCAATGGTTGCTTCAATTTTGACAACATTTGTTGTCAGTGTTTCTACGCTTTTGAATAACAGTGAAAACATGCTTCTTGGTACATTTGGACATTGAGCTCATGGGAGAGTATGTAATTTTAATATCTAAAAATTATCAAAGTAAATTACTTTTACCTAGAGGTCTCAGAGGTATAAATTTTATTTTGAGCTCAAGAACTTGTTTCTTCACTATAACAAGTTACATTTTATAATCTGTTATTACAACTTTTGCCATGGATTGGTCTCAAAGGTTATATTGATGTGATTCTTTAAGTAATTATAAGGATATAAAATTCATAGGATGGTTTTGTTGGTTAATAAAAATGACTAATTATTTTTATTTTATATGTGTCTTATGTTAGGCTAATAATATATATTTTTATTCTCTTGGAAGCATAAATTCTAATTGTATCTCAAAAATATTCTATTAATTGTAAATGGTTACATTTTAGGACCTTTTTTTGTAAATTATTCCATAAATTCATATAATTGGTTACATCGATATGATTTGGATTTAAATTAGAGGGATTTTACATGTATATTAAGGTTCTTCAAGTTCATCCAAATGACTTACTATTTTTGGTTTATGCACATATGAATTTAGTCTTAAAAACTACATTTTTCTTGCATTAAGAAGGGTGTTATTGAGGTCAAATTGTGTGGTGGGTATCTAAATTTCGCATGATAAAATGTTTGTAACCTATTCGTAGACATTATTTACCACCCCGCACATTTTAGGAGTACCATTTTCTATAGAAAAAACAAGAAAAATGAAGTTCACTAACTGTCGCTTCAACATTGACAATATTTGTTCTCAGTGTTTATGTGCTCTTGAATAGTAGTGAAAACATGTTTAATAGTAAATTTTGACATCAAGGTCATGGGATAATATGTAATTTTCATATATATACATTATCAAATTAAATTATTTTCACCTGCAGGTCTCGGAGGCATAAATTCTACTTAGAGCTCGAGAACTTATTTCTTCACCATAAAAAGTAACATTTTAGGACATGTTAATACAAATTATACCATGGATTGGTCTCAAAGGATATATAGACATGATACTTGACTTAAATGACTTACGATTTCTATTTTATGCATGTCTTATGTTAGTCTAGAAATATATATTTTTATTGTATTGGGAAGGGTGTTATTGAGACTAGAATGGGTGGTGGGTCTCTCAATTATGCATGATCAGAGGAAAATAACATGTTATTATATTTTTTATACCACCTTAGACTTTTTTTATGCTCCAATTTCTAGTTGTAAAACACTTAAAGTAAAGTTCTCCAATTTCCACTTCTGCTTTGACAACATTTATTGTTAGTGTTTCTATGTTCTTAAACAATAGTGACAACATGATTCTATGTGGATTTGGATGTCAAATTCATTGGATAACATGTAATTTTCATAAATAAGTTTGATTAAATAATTCTATTTTCACAAGGACTTTTTAGAGTCATAAACACCATTTGGAGCTTAAGAACTTGTCTCTTCACTATAAAAGGTTACATTTTATGACACATTATTGCGATTTGAAACAAAGATTTGTATAAAAGGTTATATACACATGATATATGATTTAAATTATATGGTTTATAGATAAATTTGAGGGATATTTTTATTCATCTAAATGACTTACAGTTTTCATTCTACACACATATGAAGATAGGTTAAAAATTGCACTTTTCTTATATTAGGAAGGGCATTCTTAAGGTCAAAATGAATAGTGTAAATATTGACTGGGCATGAACATAGGCCAACCACCTAGTCCTGAATGTTATATGTCACCCCATATGTGTTGTAAGTACTAATTTCTAGACATGAAGCACTAAAAGTAGAGTTTTCTAACTGTCATTTCAACTTTAACAACATTTATTGTCAGTGTTTATCCACTCTTGAAAAATAGTGAGCACATGATTCCAAGTGTATTTATGCATCTTGTTATTAAATCATGTAAAATTTTCCTATGTATATGTGCTTGAAGTAATGTAGTTGCACTTAGAGATCCCAGAGGCATAAATGCTAGTTGGAGCTCAAGAACTTGTTTCTTCACAACAAAAATTAACATTTTAGGAGACATTACTACAAATTTTGCTAGGGGATAGTATCAATGGATATATTAATTTATTTTTATATTAAATTATATGGATTGGAAATACACATATGGGTTGTTTTGGTTCATCGAAACCACTTATGTTTTCAATCTTATGCACATGTAAAGCTAGGATAAAAAATTATAATTTTCATGTATTGGGAATGGTTTTATTGAGGCTAGAATGGGTGGTGTGTCTCTTGAATAGGCATGATTAAAGTTTAAGATATTTTTCCTATATGTTATCCACCATCATATACTTATTGGCAACACCATTTTTTATCCATAAAGCACTAGTGAATTTATTCTACTATCACTTCAACTTTGATAACATTTATTGTTAGTGTTTTACATGGATTAGTATGTTTATTTCATGAAATAATATGTAATTTACCTACCTATATGTGATTAAAGTGATTTATTTTCATCTATAGGTCCCAAAGGCATAAATGCTAATTAGAGCTCAAGAACTTATCTCTTTAGTGTAAAACATTAAATTTTACGACCCATTACTAAAAATTATGCCAAGGATTGGTATTGAGGGTTTCATATACATTATATAAGGTGAAATTATATAAATTCATAACACATTATATGTTTCTTTAGATTTATCCAAATTACTAACAATTTTCATTTTACACAAATGTAAAGTTAGGATAAAAAACTACATTTTTCTTGTATTGGTAAGGGTGTTCTTTAAGTCAAAATAAGTGGTGGATCTCTCACACATGTGTGATCAGAGGATAATAACATGGTATTAGATGTTTTTCACCATCCCAAATGTGTTAAAAATTCCATTTATTAGCCATAAACCATTATAAGTACAGGTCTCTAGCTACTTCTTCAACATTAACAACATTTATTTTCACTATTTTTAGGCTCCAAAACAATAGTGAAAACTTTCTCTCATGTGGATTTGGGAATATTTATCATGGGATAACATGTATTTTTCCTACCTAGATGTGTTTTAAGTAATGTTTTTACACTTGGATTTCCTAAATACATAAATTCTAGTTGGATCTGAAGAACTTGTCTCTTGATATAAAAAGTTGCATTTTAGGATTTGTTACTACAACTTATGCCACAAATTGGTCTCAAAGGTTACATCAACATTATCCATGATGAAATAATGTGTTTTTTGGGGAGGGAGTACATGTAGGTGTGTGTTTTGAGTGGATATATGATGAGAAGAGAAGAAATGACCAAGCTGAGCATATTGGAGAGGGAGAGAACAATGTTTATGAAACAAAAAAGAAAAGATATAACCAAAACAATATTTCAAGATCTCTAAAGCCATGAGAATTAAAATATTTCACTAATTCAAAGGGACAAAGAAGAGTCTCTAAAATAATGAAAGCAACGCTATAGAGAAGGAGATAATGTAACATTACATCATGATTACATGAGTGAATGCATGTTGACTCTAATAATAAGACAACCTTGAAATAAAGGCAAAAACATCAAAAAAGCATGCAAAGCATTTCAAAAGAGATAAAATCCCATAATATGAGGTAGAACATAACCAATTCATCACAAATGTGCAACTAAAATGTAGAAGGGCATCTGAAGAAGGTATGCAAGAGATGAGTATTCCATTATTTATTTCAATTGTAACTTATTATATAAATATAGTATGTTTATAAATTTAATGAATATGAAAAATGAATATAACATTACAAATGATATTAAAATAGTGTATCAAGGGTATCCACATTAGAATAGTGATAAATGGTGTAGCCCAAAAGGTGTAACCCAATCATGAGAGGACTTCATAGTAATATCTGACTCTATCTCAAATATTATATATTTTTTTGCCATATAGTTTTAATTGAAACACATATTCAAATATTTTAACTTATTTTTAATAAATTACTTGTAGGAAATATTTAATAGGATAATATATAGACATTTCCATACAATCATCAAATTTAATTTTTAACTAATAATGTGATCCAAATTATATAAAAAGATATGATCATGTAATATCCCCAACC
Source organism: Torreya grandis (assembly GCA_037957365.1). Classification (NCBI taxonomy): domain Eukaryota; kingdom Viridiplantae; phylum Streptophyta; class Pinopsida; order Cupressales; family Taxaceae; genus Torreya; species Torreya grandis. The sequence goes on from JARHVA010001147.1 coordinate 153,738, forward strand.
AATAGGGACTATAGAAAGACAAAAGCTCTGATACCACTATAATATCCCCAACCAATAGGGACTATAGAAAGACAAAATCTCTGATACCACTATAATATCCCCAACCAATAGGGAATATAGAAAGACAAAAGCTCTGAATTGCTTTTCTGAGTATTCTACATTTTTGTATGAAATAAGAACAAATTGCAATTTTTGCAAAATAATTTCCAAATAGATAAATAAGTCACAATATAATCTCTTATTTATTCACTCAGATGATTACAATAGATGTCCTCTATCATGCATATAAAATAATATTCAAATACTATCTTAATAACCTGAGTATTCCACAAATTGAGAAAAAAAACTTGAATCTGGTACGTCTCAGCCTGTTGTGTCAAAAACATAGTCACCAATGTCAGTTATAATACCACTGTCAGTTTCCTGGTGTCATTATTCTATCGACATCGGTGAGATGGTTGGCTGATGTCAGTCTTTGTTGGTCTCTACCTATGGATGTCAGTCTCTGTGAGGATCTGTATGGATCTGTACAGACTTCGTACAGTCACCAATATAACACAACCTATTTCTTGGACCCCTGATCTCAAGATATATGGCTCTAATATAGAAGATCTCTATCTATATAATTTATTGAATCAAAAACCTAATAAAATAAATTCTTGAAATACCTATGATAACTTCTGTGTGAAGTTATCTCTCAAACCTATAAACCTCTATGATAACTTCTGTATGAAGCTATCTCTCAAATTGGCAATAGATCAGCTGATATTTCAAAGCCACTAAATCACACACACTAAAGAGTGGACGTTCTCCAATGCAAATGGAATCTTGGAACCCTTGGCTCAGTCTTCATAGAGGAATTCTTAGCAAAAATCAATAATCATAATCATTCATATTAATTTGCCTCCCTCCAATAAGAAACCCTTATATCTTCCAAAAAGGTGTGCTTTCCCTAATTAGGGTTTCATAATTAAGAATTAGGGTTTCTCAATTAAAATATGCTAAATAATTAATATTCAATTAAATCAATCAAATATTAATATCTCACTAAATATATGTTTGATCCTTAAACCGATTGAAGCTGGTGAATTAGGGAGTGATTCTGCACATGACCATACCAAAATAAGGGTGCTCTACTACATGTCAAATATCCCTAAATAATAGGAGCTCAAATAAACATCTCTAAAATAGCTTGAATGAAAGCCAACTATAAAAATTTTGCTAATCAAAGCCAATCCAAACTCCATCATGACCCTCTATCCATCCTATCAGCCTATGAGGGTTGCATAATAGGCTAATCATCAAGTCTGAAGATGTCACCTAAAAAGGGGACATGACAATCTGTCCCTCCTAAAATTGCTTGTCCCTAAGCAATCTCAGAACAACAAACCAATCAATCCACCTGGATCCCATATGTAGTTATGCTCTACACTGCTATTAATCAATGCAAGTTTCAGAAATATCCTTTTAAATATAACCAAGAGGAATCCACAATCAAACTGGTGAATGCAAGTCAACCAATCTCTAAAATCACAACTGCCCTGGATGTGTCGATACTGTAGTCTGTGTAACTTACTACTACCAATTCCATCTACAAAAGATGGTGCCAATCCATCCCATAATGGATGGCAAGAAACTGGAGCCAATCTACACCTATGTGAAATCAAATCTTCTATCTCTGGATCAAAAGAAGAATAATGAGCATACCCCACCGTATACACTGAAGCATCAACATACTCCCCCGCACACCACAACTGATCCCTCTATAAAGGTGGCACAACCAACTGTACCACACTGTCATCAGTGTGAGAAAAATCAATCTAGAGAATCGACTCCACTAGTATACCCAACTCATTAGGACCAGGTACTCCCAAATCCTAAACATGTGTGTTAGCTCCAACAACATGTTCCTTAGCTACAACTGTAGGAATGTACAAACCAACAACACTCAATGTGCTAACCTCTAAGTATACCTCCACACTCTGAATGCCAGTATTAGACTCATCCTAATCTAACTCTGAAGATGCTGCTACTGAAACTATCCCATCATCACCATCTCTTATCTCATGAGAATCATGGGACATGCTGTTGTCCTGTCTAACTAATCTGTAGTGCTCTCTCCTTAGATTGACAGAGCGATCAAAAGACATCCTCTTTTGGACTTTAGGTGATAATAAATCCCACTCCTCATTTGCTACCATAAGTGTGTCAGCAACTAAGGGCTCTCCTACCACCTCCTCTGTTGGAGCCTCTGGTTCCTCTTAAACAAACATAGGCCATGTAGGCCTATCAGCTATCCTAGAATGGGTCAGCGGTGTTCTTTGATGAATAGTAGCACTCCTGTTATCTCCTTGCTTTCTACTTTGTGTTGTGGACCCTTTAACAATGGATGCAATACTCTGTGTTAATTTGTCTTTGAATGTAGGGTCTGAAAAAAATTCATTTAACCTCTTCAAACATTGTTTTAGCTTCTCCATATCCTTCTCCCACTATTTCTGATTACTTGAAGTACCCATGATTTACTAGCCGATTCAATGTCTAAACTACCCAAACTACCCAACAAGATGGCAGGGCAAAAGCTCTGATCTACCCAATAGGATGGCAGGAATTTGGCTCTGATACCACTATAATATCCCCAACCAATAGGGACTATAGAAAGACAAAAGCTCTGATACCACTGTAATATCCCCAACCAATAGGGACTATAGAAAGACAAAAGCTCTGATACCACTATAATATCCCCAACCAATAGGGGCTATAGAAAGACAAAAGCTCTGATACCACTATAATATCCCCAACCAATAGGGACTATAGAAAGACAAAAGCTTTGAATTGCTTTTTTGAGTATTCTACATTTTTGTATGAAATAAGAACAAATTGTAATTTTTGCAAAATAATTTCCAAATAGATAAATAAATCACAGTATAATATCTTATTTATTCGCTTAGATGATTACAATAGATGTCCTCTATCATGCATATAAAAGAATATTCAAATACTATCTTAATATCCTGAGTATTCTGTAAACTGGGAAAAAAACCTAAATCTGGTACATCTCAGCCTACTATGTCAAAAACACAGTCACTGATGTCAGTTATACTACCATCATCAATTTCTTGGTGTCATTATTTTTTCGATGTCAGTGAGATGGTCGGCCGATGTCGGTCTCTGTCGGTCTCTGCCTACCGATGTCGGTCTCTTTGAGGATCTATACGGACTTCGTACGGCCACCAATATAACACACCCTATTTGTTGGACCCCTAATCTCAAGATATATGGCTCTAATATAGAAGATCTCTATTTGTATAATTTATTAAAACAAAAACCTAATAAAATAAATTCTTGAAATACCTGTGATAACTTCTGTGTGAAGTTATCTCTCAAACCTGTAAACCTCTGTGATAACTTCTGTATGAAGCTATCTCTTAAATTGGCAATAGATCAGCTGATATTTCACAGCCTCTGAATCACATGCACTAAAGAGTGGATGTTCTCCAATTCAAATGGAATCTTGGAACCCTTGGCTCAGTCTTCACAGAAGAATTCTTAGCAAAAATTAATAATCATAATCATTCATAATAATTTGCCTCCCTCCAATAAGAAACCCTTATATCCTCGAAAAAGGTGTGCTTTCCCTAATTAGGGTTTCATAATTAAGAATTAGGGTTTCTCAATTAAAATATGCTAAATAATTAATATTCAATTAAGTCAATCAGATATTAATATCTCCCTCAATATATGTCTGATCCTCAAACCTATTGAAGCTGGTGAATCAGGGAGTGATTCTGCACATGACCATAGCAAAATAAGGGTGCTCTGCTACATGTCAAATATCCCTAAATAATAGGATCCCAGACAAACATCTCTAAAATAGCTTGAATGAAAGCCAACTATAAAAATTCTGCTAATCAAAGCCAAGCCAAACTCCATCATGACCCTCTATCCATCCTATCAGCCTATGAGGGTCGCATAATAGGCTACTCATCAAGTCTGAAGATGTCACCTAAAAAGGGGACATGACAGGTCACCATAAAATGGGAAAACACACATGCACATGTATACGCATGTGTACACACACACACACATACACACACAAAAGACATAATGGCATACAAATTAATAACATAGAAAAATGTTAGGTGAATTACATGTATACATACCATGCCAATAAGACATACATTTTGATATAGGTATTAAAAAACTAAATCATCTAACAATATAATAGGATGCCACATGATTTTCATATATGCATATAATGAAAAAAGTGTTTACCTTTACATTTATGAATATAAAAAAGTACATCATCTAAGACATCATTCTCATCAAATAGTCTCCCTTTATTTTTCCTTTATTGAAGAATATTTAGCCTAGGATGCATTGATCGTAGATGGAGATCCCTCAAATGCATGTTAAGATTTAATAACATTACTAATTGTTATATAGGTTTAAGTATTTTAAACCTATTAAAGCATGTTAGTTGGTTTTTTATTATCAATAAATGTATTTCCATAATTTTTTTATTACCCTTGAATATTGTGGGTTATTAGGTCCTATTTTCTAGGAGGTTATTATGCTACCTCCATTGATAAATAATAGCCAAATGTTTTGTATCGAATGAATATGAAGAAATAATATTATATAGTGTGAATAATTATTTTTTGTATTATTCAGCTTGTCATTGCATATATTAAGTTTTTGTCATCTCTATAATTTTCCAAAATTGGTATTAGAGCTTATTTGGTCTTTCACCTATAATGGAAGCTTGTGTAAATTTTTAATGAGTGATTAGGGTTGGCAACTTTTCTATTATTAATCACCCTGATCTATGGTTAAAAATCATTTGAGTTGTCTTTTAAACTATAACACATATTTTTTAGAGGTATTTATGATTGTATACATCATTGTTTATATGGTTTTCAATGTTTCATCTAAGCCCTCTCATTTTTTACTAGCTATTTGTTGTACACATTCTAAAATTTTTGATGTTGTTTATAACTGCATCTAAACCTGCATCAAACAATGATTGGTTTTGCATGAATTATACAATGATAATTTTTCCATCCACTTTTTCAGTGGAATCAGGATACAAAGATTTAGCAGACATATCATTTGGCATTGCCCTTCACTCTAGCATGCAACGGTCAATTGAAAAATGTGAAAATCTATCAAAACCATATGTACTATTTTATAGCAAACAATTGCAAGTTAGATTTATAATTAGATATCATGTGTGTTAATGTGTCTAAAAACATGTTTTTTGTAATATACCAATCCCCTACCATGGTCTGCTTAAAAAGTGGTGTTCATGTTTTTGATGTGAATCAACAAAGCTCCCTAAATGATATGTGTTGTGTTGTATTGAAATCACAAAGCTTTCAATATATAAATCTTGTGTTTCATTATAAATTTATTTATGATCAGTTATCTCATTCAAAATTATATTTATATATGAGCTCAAGTTTAACGATCATTTTATTTTGTATTATCAAATACAAAAAATTAGTTTGTTTAGTAGTTTAGGTTATATTAAGTATGATATTTAGTACTTTTTTGCCTAGTATTTGTATAAAGTTGTGCACGCCATTCAGTCTCTTTAGTATTATTCTTTAGTCATTAAGAATTCATAGTATTTTAGGTGTCTCTCTTAGAGTCATTAAGTCATTTTATGTCAAAATGTTTGTTTAAAGTTGTCTTTATAAAATAGTTAAAAAAAAATTATTTTGTCATCAATAAAAAATATGAGTCAAAGTGTCAACATCATTTTTTAGGTCGATTTTAAATAAATGGGGTCCATTGTAGATATTATAAGAGCTAAAAATATCTTTTATGGATGAATTAGTAGGCAAACCTGATTTCTTGAGTTGTATGTGTTAGTGGGAGAGATTTGTCCTTAAAAATGGAATGAAAGGGTTGATGTTCAAAGCCATATTTGCTGAGTAAATTAACATCCTTTAATAGAAGTTGTAAGATACATAAAGGTTGGAATAAATTTGGCATCCTCTCGTTAGTCACCTATGATGGGGTATCATCTTTGCTATGGTTAAATTTTTTAGTCTATTTATTTTTTGTTGTGTGTGGTGTGGTTTTCAATAAAAGTACTAAGCATTATTTTCTAGTTTGGTACCTCCTGATGAAGAATATCATGGGGAGAAAAATAATTAAAGTAGCATTTGCTTCTTGGAAAAGGGTTTGTGGAAATATGAGAAACCATATAAGTGAATAAAATAGTTGAGATCTCCTGTCACATCGAGGTTCCTAGTGAACCCATAGAAAGAAAACAATAGGGGTTTATGGTAATCCAAGAAACCACCAAATGTGTTAGCTGAGAGATGTAGTCCTATCACTTTTAGGTTTGTGGTAATCTTGTAAGGAAAAATTAAGGTGTCACCAAGACCATGAAGCCATAAGGATGACATGCCACCTCAAAGGTGAGCAGGCTACATGGAGAGTGTAAAAACTTGTTTAAGTTAAGGTGGCGTTAGGAACAATATTAAAAATTTATAATTGTTACTTAAGATCATAGATCTATATAAATAAAAACATGTACACAAAGTATAATATTGATTAAAAAATACATTTGTATATGTGAAAATTGGCCTAGTAACATCAACAAATGTAGTATTAGATGGATTAGAAACTGGATATGCATATGTAAACATCAATTGGCCTAAAATGTGGTATTATAACTTGAATATGATGGAACCATATCCTCCTAAAACATAAAACATTACACATATATTATTCAATTTCTATGTAAAATAATTATTATCTTTTAAAAATAAATATAATTAAAATTTAGCATGTCAAGTAAAAAAAATACTTGTATATGTGTGGTGACCGATGTGTGCACACCAAATGTATGTGCCAAAAAATCTTCAATTAAAAGCATATCATATAAACCTTATAACTATCACAATGACCATTTGAAGGACCAGTGCATAGATCACCACAACATTTACAATGGTGAGGTCAAGTATGCACATTAGGTAGAGAATCCTTAGCATTAGTCTCAAAAATCCTACTCATACATCGAGTGAGTGTGTCATTAAAAACAATAAGAACATTTGAAGTATCAATATACATAGCTAAAGTGGATGTAGGACTAAATTTCATTTTGGGTAAGGAGCCTTACAAGTCAATTAGGTACATAATGTGTGCTTAGTATATCCTTCCCAGAGCCTTTTTATCATCCATAAAACTATGGGTAGTCAATATAGTTGGGAATATAATTGAAGACAAAATGTTAGTAGATTTTCCTAAAATAATAAATTTGGACCTTGTGGTTGGTACATGGTGGGTACTCAAACAATGTAAACCATCAGTCCTAAAAAATATTTTTAATCGAATTATGTTAGGATCGGTGGATGAGGAAGTGTTTTTTGGATAGTGGAAAGGATTCATTTATTGTTGGGTAGATGAATAAGGCACAAATTAGATATGTTGATAATTTTTTATCTTTATCCTCACATTATAACAATTTTTTTTAATTTATTAATATCAACATGTATTCCTATATGCTACCCATTTGATAATTTAACATTTTATCGAGTTAAATTGTCATAATAATGCCGCTATAGTATCGACCAAATAGGTGTGGTGGGTGTTGGTCAAATTGGCATCCCTCATTTTACTAATTGTTTGTTCAATTTTTATTTTTTTTCCACTATGTATGTAGCCAAATCCTCTTGAATTCTTAGGGGGGTTTGTGAAACTATAAGAATCCTAGTAAGGTTATGAGGGTCAAGAAGAGGGATTATAGGATATTTTCTTAGAGTTTGATGGGCTGTTAAACAAATGTCCTAATAATAAAATAATGAAAGTAAAATAAGTTCTAAAACCTAGTGTTAAAATGTTTTTTTATTACTTACATCACCATCCATGATGGAATTGTCTATTCATTGAGGTGACAAGTGATCATACAGTGTTTTTTTGTCCTCCAAGCACAACAAAAATGTGGTTTAGCATAGAAAATGCTAAATAAAATAAAAAAATACATGAGAATGGAAATTTTCATGGGTTTGGACATTTTTTGTTTCAAATTAATATAGCATGTACATATTATGGTATGGTTATCCTAAGACTAAACTTCAATAACATTTAAGTGTTATATACATTATACATACAAGTAATTTTTATAACATGTAGACATCATGATAAATGTCCATAGAATTATCTCCCAACTCCATGTACTTATCCAAAATTTTATCATTATATTTAACCATACCCATACTTATGTTGCTCTAATTTCCATCCAAAATAAGATGAAGGAAAGGCTTCTACAAGAGATTAAATTTAAACATCTTTTCTACACAAAAAGACCTTTAGACCATGTAAAATTCTCTAATTTATAAAATTAATCAAAAATGCTAGTGCTATAAACTCTAAAAAAATATTACATATATTGATAATATATTATAAAGAATAACACATATGAATATATATTTGCATGATGGTCCATCCAAAATTAGATTGAATATATTACTATAATCTATAAAATAAATGTATTATAAAATTGATATGCTTATAACTGTTTATAAATATTTATATTCATATAAATTGAATTAAGTGAAATAAAAATATTTTATTTAAGTTAATTTTGGAGTGTGTTGATGCAGGTTTGTCATAACATAAACACACCCATTCTAGGATAAAAAGTGTAACCAATAAATGAGTTGGAGGTACATGTTTTTTTTGTGAAATAGAATTTTTAGTAATGTAACTATAGATTCTCAAGAAAAATATTCTATGTGATAAAATTGATTTAACCTATTATAATAGTCAAAACTAACATAAACATGAATATTCACAATGAGTTTATCTTAAAAATTTTGAATGTCATATACGAAATTAAATAGGAGGGAGAAAGTAGGGCAAAGAAGTTAATTTTAGAATCCATGCTAAGATATTATATGATGGAGTAAAACATTTTATTTAGATTTACTATAATTTACCCAATGTATATCAAATATAGTATTATCACCAATGAAACAAAAAAAATGACAGACTCCAAGGGTACATTAATTTTGAATAAATTCCCATAACATAAATTTATTAGATAGATAAATCACATTGAATTATTTAAGCATATTTATTATAAATAATTTAATTAAAGTTAAATATTATCCATAGAAATAATTAAACTAATTAATATTTTGATTAAATAAATTCACGCTAGAGTAAATAATTCTTTTGTAGTGATTATTTTAAGATAAAATATATACAACATTAATATTTTTTAATCAGAAAGCAGAAAATATTAATAATCTCACAAAACATCCATAAAATTTTATTAATTGTCAACTTTATAAAAGTATTCCTTTTTAATAAAGAATTACAATAAAATATATTTATAAGGGTTCTTTGAGTACCACCACATTTCAATAGTAATTTCACAAAAAAATTTAAAAAATTACTTCTAATATGATATAAAAGATTAAGGATCTAAATAAATATATTATCTATAATACAAGGACCTAAAAATGTATTTGAATTTTTATGTCCATGAAATATATTCATATGTGAACTATGTTTCAAGAGTCTAGTTATTTTTTATTGAATTATTATGCACACATTTAGTAATATTCATCAATCTAGGGCATATTTCTAACTATTTTTTTGATAAATAGTTTTGATTTAATTATGAATAATAGATGATGATGTAAAGGAGTCCAAAACAAATTCCAATTACCCCTACTATTTCTATATTTTTAGTTAGATGTGTAAGAAATTAATTGATTTATTGAATACCACCCCTATTTTCCTAGGTAAATTATCTCTAAATTGAGACCATTAAATTTTTGATATAATTATTAAATTATCAAACACTAATGAAATTATTATCCTAGGTGGAAAATGATATCAAATTGGCTTCCCTTAGAAATATTTGAACTATATCTCCTCTAGAACCATTCAAGGTAAATATAAAACCCTTTAGATTTTAAATGGCATATTCTAATGTAGTCTTGAAATGTACCATGAAGTTATGATATAAGTTCACATAAGAAAATTTCATTGTTTAAAAATTAGAGAACTTAATTTTAATTACTACATGGTAAATTACATTTAATTGATTTTCCATTCTAATCATTTCTGCCAAATAACATTGAAGATTATGTAATGTAACATGTCATTCTTAACCTGGGCCACAACAAATTATCATTTGCTTTCCTTCTAACACCCTAACATTAGCTTATGATTCCAATATTATTTGCGTGTTATCCATTTCATTTAGTACTTTCTATGTAATTATATGAGTGAAATTCACTACTATTCATGATTTTCCTCAGCTTATTCATCATTCTTGAGTAATCTATATTTATGGATACCTCTTTATTTGGTGATCTTTTCTTACTTAAGGAAAATAATTACTACTTTTATTATAAAATGGTAAAGGATCCATCATAGATGAATTTCATTCTCGTTAATATTTTAAGATTCTCTATAGGATCCATCCTAGGTGACTTTTCTTCTTAGTATTTTAAGCTTCATTTTAGTCTTCTTAATTTTCAATATGACCTTGATTATATCTTCAATATAATGTTTTGACCTTTGTGTTTTCATTAAATACATAATTTGAATCTAGACCTCTTGAGAATATCCTCAATTTTTTTATAGGTAGTATGTGTTGTAGGGGATACATTAAAATATTTAATTATGGATGAAATAGAAGTAATATCATTGGAACTAATGACTAATCATCGTGAAGAGGTAGGGATAGTGGAAATACTAGGCATGGGAATGGTGGATGATGTTGTAATGTGATTTGTATTATCCAATCATGATGATATAGGAATAGTAATATTTGTCACATGAATAATTATTTTAAGGGTGTCAACTATAATTGTAGGAGTTCAAATACTAATGTTACATATCTATATCATCTCAATCTTAAACATTTGAAAAATGCCAATATGTGTTTTACCCTTTATTTTTTGACGTTCCCACTGGCAAAAAGATCACATTTTCCATCTCATTGTGCCTAAATGATTATTATATAATCTAACCCATATCATTATGATGATATAAACAACCTATACCCAATATTAATCTTAAAAATTCATATATATCCTTTAGTATTAGTTACAGACCAATACTGATTTTTAGCCTTTTGGACGCTACCAACCACAGAGGAAGACTATCATTGATGCTAGTGTCTAGTATTCAAAATGAATTTAAACTAATAGATAATTGAAACTTATGGTTAGGCCTATTTTTTGTTATTAAACTTTATCTTGAGAATTTTTAAAAAGACATGCTATAAATATAAGGTTAATCCTTCCCATTATTCATCTAACAAATACAAAGCAAACACCTACCAATTATAATTCAATACATTTTACAACTTATTTATTATGCCCTATTCATCCTTATTTATTTATCAGTCATTGGAAGTAGTCACAAAAATATCTAAAGCATCCAAATATTTAAATATGAATGGCATTTGTCAAGTTACAAGATAGATCATTACATGTATCTAAATATAGCATATTAAACCATTATTGACCCACACTCAAACACTTAATGGATAACTACATAAGTTTGAGTCCTTCCTTAGTGTATTGAATATGTAGGAAACACTTAGAGATAAAGGGTTCATTAAGGACAACTCAACAACATAATATTACTAACCCACTGTTGTAAAAACTCATTCTAAAGGTGAAGAAGGATGAATAACAAAGGTTTGATCCATAATAAAAGTGTGACAATTTGTATTCCAGATCTGAAGATATCATTAGAAAGGAGATAGAAAACCCATAACTACAAAGTTATTTACATTGATATCTAGTGAATATTTTATCTAGGAGAATACCATCAAAACATAGACACCTAAGTTTATGGAAGTGTTCCAAACAAAATGGTAGTTTTCATGGATATAAAAATATTATTTCCATAATTCAATGACTATTGCAAGAACCTAATCCTACACACTTCTACATGTGTTTAGACCATATTTTTTTGAGTACAAGAAACCTAGCTCAGTATTATTTATATTTTGTATTTCAATAATTTGAACATATTTAAAACATGGTATTTTATACATTTATCATATCTACATTTTTTAATTTAAAATATTTATTTATCTTTATTTACAATTAATTTCTCTATTATTTATCACTATTCTTGAGTTATTTATATATACTTAACCCTTTTCCCACCTTATAAATTTAGGGTTAAATTTTTTATGAAATCAGTCTATGAGTCTCCCTGTTGCATCAACACTATATATGTAATATTTTCCCCCTTTTTTCATGAGCTTTTTGTTTCTTTCTTTCACTCCTCAAGGATGATATATATTGTTTTGATGCTTTTTATTAGGAAACTATCCAACCTTATAAGCAAGTGGGAGTGAAAATATAATACTCATATCTTCAAATTTTTGTAAGGACTCATCTCAACTCTTTGTATGGTGATAGATACCATCCCTCTAATAAATTTTATGAAATCAATATTTAAAGGGGTAAAGTGTCCAATTCTATGATTTCAAATGAAGTTAGTCAATATATCCTTCCCCAAACCCCTCCACCTCTAAAATATCCATTAGATTTTTTATGTCCACATATATAATTTGAAATACATATAGTTTGTGCTTGTGAATTAATTAATTATCAAATCATCCTTATGATTAAGTTAATCTAAGAGTTGTAAAATAATTTTAGTTCAAATATCACATTATTTAAAAAAAAAATTAAATACTTACAAAATTTAAAATATGTTAGCGCTAATCATATTTTTTCAATATTCATATATAAATGTTATACCCAATAGGGTTTCATATCAAAATAAGTAGATACAAGTGAATTGATACAATATTGGTGATCAAAAAGCTAAAAACAATACTACTAAGAGTATGTTTGTTTGTATGATATAATACATGGGCATCATACAAAATTTATAAATATAAATCCTCTTATGATATCAAAATATGATTGTTTTTATGATATAATACATGGGAATCATACAAATTGTTGTTCGGCATCAAATAACAAAATTAAAAGAATAAATGATTCTCGTAATCCTATTATTGATCGATAACTCAAGAAACTCATTCACATTATTAATGTCTCTTAAAATAAAAATAAAAATATAATGAGTATGGGTACAAAAGGATAATTCAAAGAAAAATAGTTGTAAATATAAAAATTAGAGCAAAAAAAATTTAAAAGGCAAAGGTAGAGAAATTAATATTACAAATAGATCAACATGAAAAGGAACTCTTACAAAAGGAAATGTTACAAATAGAGAAAGAGATAAGTTACCAAATTAAAATAAAGATAAGAAAACAAGTACTCTAAAAATAGGGTTTATAACAAGGGAGTTCTCAAAATCAAGACATGCCTACAAAATTAAATGATAAAAATATGGCTGCTAAGGATCTAACTATTATATCTATTTAATGTATAAATGAACAAAATGTTAAGGCCAATAATATAAATTATATCCTTTCATCCTCAAATAAATAATTCAAATAACAAATGACATATTTTCCTAGTGTTCAATAAAAGATATATAATTCTTATATAGCCCATAATAAGATGCAAGATCCTAATAATCATGAACATATTCAAAATCAAATCCAATCTATAGTACAGTGAATGTTTCATACATAGATGCTCAAAATGGTATTCACAAGCTAGAGAAAAACATAAGAAGTTGCACATTTCATGCATTAATAATAACTTGGATGATTAAAATCATATTAATAATAATAATTATTATGCAACATATGAATATGACACAGATGATATAGGGCCTACACATATGCATCTCCTTGATGAGTTCTATGGCTTATACTAGCACTTTTGATTGTACATATCTTCTTTTCTTATCCTCCTAAATATTATAAAACCCTAAAAATCAAATTTTTGATAAAATACATAAAGATTATAATAAATTAAAAAATGCAAAAATAATTACCATTCCTATGTTTATTAGCTACTTGGCACCTATGTTGTTTTCTTAATGTTAGTATATAACATATCTTATCTCTATCTATATATGTATATATGTATCTATGTATGAATACATGTATATATTTATGAATATGTGTGTGTGTGTGTATGTATGTATGTATGTATGTATGTATGTATGTATGTATGCATGTATGTATGTATGTACGTATGTATGCATGCATGCATGTATGTATGTATGTATGTATCTATGTATGTATGTATGTATGTAAGTGTGTATGTATGCATGTATGTATGTAGTTATATATTTTTAATGAATTATTGAGTGTGATATAGGAATATAAAAAAACATCGTATATACGCATACAAATGTTGGACCTCTACTCTACCCATGTCATATAGTACATTTGGGGAATTTAAAACATTAATCACTATATTATTATAGGTTATATATATTTTATGGTAATTTATATATTTTCATTTTTTAGCTTATATACTAACATTTACACATGTATTTATCCATGCTCACATATTTCATAGTATACTTGATATGTTATGTTACAAGACATTATTAGCTAACAAATATATGGATGGATTTATATGATTTTCTTATGATGGTTAATTATATTTAATTTATTCACATTGTCACTTCCTTGAGTGTATTTCATTTTTTGTTATTTTTTTTACTTGTCAAACACTGAAATATGTTCCTTTCGTGTTGGCCTCTGTTAAATTATATGTTGTGTGGACATATGATTATGTCATTCTATGATGATTAGATATTTAAATATAACATATCATTTTGATTTTTTAAATTTAAATATGAACTTTATATGATTCCTTCATGGACCATTATTTTGCATTAAAATCAGTTTGTTTAAGTGTGTGCTTCATTATTTATTAAGCTTGTAATATTAATTTATAAACGTTGCCATGCTACATATGATGCATCTTACGGCTTGATGTGATCACATAATATGAGATTATTTTCTACACTCATATATGTTACATTATTAATACATAACATATATAGTTGTTACCTTATGCATTTGAGGTAAGGTACTTACAATATTCTATATTCCTCACCTCAAAAGAAGGAGGGGGCATATCTATGTGACATGTTTTAAAGACTTGACCTCCACATTTACATACTACACATATTTTAGTGGGAAAATGTCACAAAGACATGACCTCAACACTTACACAATATCTAGTAAATTTACATGATTCAATTACACACTTGGCTCATAATCCTATACATTTCACTTTCTTCACATATTTGGGATAGAAATTTTTAGATTTGCGGCACATAATTATAGATCAATGGTTAAATTTTGATATATAATTTAACTTGAGACACATTAGAGGTGCATATACCATGTTAGTGTAAATTTTGTTTCAAATTTTACCAACTATATCTCCATATTTATATCACTATGACATTAGGAATCACAAATTTACACCATGAAGTATTGTTATCAAACCCTTTTTATGTGCAGTAGTTGGATTTATTTATAAGATTGATTGATTAAATAAATAAACCTTAAAAAAATTATAGGCTAGCTTGATTTAATCACCCAACCTCACTATATTTATATGATGATTTTATTATATCCTCACCATCAGTAGATTATATATTCAACTTGAGTTGTAGGATTGAGATGAAGTGATTATTGACTATTTTGACTACAAGTCAAAATAGGTCAACCCCATATAGTCAGAAAATTATATATGGTTATATTAGGGTCCTATGCTATTTTTAATTGTCTTATTTTATGTCATTTAATATTTCATTACCTTGGTCATTTTCCATTTTGGCCCCTTATGTCATTCTAGTCACATAAGGTGTTAATAGAACAATTTTTGAAGATTGTATGAATTTTTAAGGTAGAAAAGTGTTATAAAAATTATAAACGTAACTCATTTCACTTTATATTATATAGATGTAATTTTATAACTAAAAAACATGTAGGTGTTAACTGAAATAAAGAAAATAACTAAAAAAGGATGTTTTAGTAGTTGTATGGCCCATAAAAGAGAGTCGCACATGGGAAAATATTATGTAATGGATTTTAAACAAAAAATAATAAATTGTCATGATTTATATGATTTAAAAGTTATAAAAATTGGCCAAAACCATTCTTATTCTCCATCACTCCATTAGGCAAGTAAAACTGGTCAATAGATCTTTTGATGGTAGGGCCAACAAGAGAGTTTCTAGGTAAAATGATCTTGGTGGTATATATTAAACATTATTATATTTATTTTAATTTTTTTATTTGGAAAAATGTTTTCCTATACTTTATGAACCATCCTTTAAAAGTTGAATGTGTCAATTTTCTTTCTAATCCCCATACCCTATAGGTTTTCCTCTTCTATGAGCAGATCTATACAATAAAATTATATAAATTACTTATAAAATATTTTTAGTTAATAGTTTCATTTTAAAATATTTTTTTCCATGTTTGGAGTTGGTTTGATGAGCCAAATAGTTCAAGTTGCAGGTTAATGTCACTAGTAGACTAGTAATCAAGTTTCACTAATTATAGAAGGTTTATTTCTCTAGAATAGTTTTAAATAAATTTGAGGTGTTATTTTTCATTTATATAATTTATATTTATTACATATCCTTAAAAAATAAATCGCACAAACTAACATCATTAATATTGTATTGAAAATGTGAAACATAATCAGCTCTCTATTCACTTTCACTTACTATCATGGCATATCAAGGCATTGAAAATGTTCATGGAGTTATAATTGAAGGTTTAAATATATTATACATATTATTATAACATGAGATATGAGTCCAATTCCTAAAAATTGCACATAAGTGGATGTGATAGTTAATATAAACTGCACACACATTCATACACCATGAATGAGTACCTACAAGTGCCATGGAGTGAGTCAGTCATGTTATAACAAGAAAATTATATGAATTAAACTTTTATGTTGTTGAATTTTTTTATTTTAATAAGGTGATAAGGTTAAGTATGAACTATAAGGTCACATTCTATGCATATAGCCCATATCTACTTTTATTGCCTTGTCTTCTACCGTATCAACACCTATAGGAGACTAAGAAGGTCAAAATAGGAGTATTGAAACTAGTTTAAAATAATTCAAGGTGGTAAAGATAAATTTGGATACATTTAATAATGTATAAAACTATTTAAAATCTCATATATAATGCATATTGGCTATATTCACAGTCACTACCTACATACCTAGATGTCCACCTATAAGTGGCCTTAGACAGAGATATGAGAGTGTGGTATGGAGGAGTTTAACATGTTTTCAAACCCCCATGAGGTTTTATGACTTTTATAATGTCATTAAAACCATGTTGAAACTATAAATTATCAAGAAGAGTTGAAAATTCATATGTATAGTTGGATAGCTGAGTTTAAGGACAATTTCCCCAAAACCCCAAAAATAGAGGACTAACAATTTTTGATGATGCCATATAACAATGTAGAATAGAGTCCAGGGGATTTTGGATACATCAATTTTATATATTAAATATATGTTTAAAATTTTCAAAAGAGAATGGGTATTTTACTAAAGTAACACAATGTTTAGAGGCTTCCATTCTTGGCATTTGTTCACTATAGAAAGGCAGTGTTTTATATAGGATATTGAAATTTAAATGACTATGCACACTAATATATAAATGTAGGATCACCTCCCCATGGTAAATGATTTTAATAAATTATAAAGGAACATTAATTATTTAGATTATATTTTAATTTAAAGGTTGTGACTTACATCAACACCAACAGGTGTGTTTTTTCATCAAAGTATCTACCTACAACCTGATTGTATGTACTCACAAACCATGACTTATAGATTATAAAACTACTAAGAATTAAAACATGAGACATTATGTCATTATATATAATTAGAATATTCCAAATTGTCATAAGGTGTGAAATATAGGTTTTCAAAGGATGAAACACACCTTCAGGACTCCCACTTGCTCCAAATTGGCGAATAATAGTTGACTGTAATTTGATAGTGAGTTGAAGCATGGTGTTGTTGGTGATGACATAATATAAACATGATGGAAATATATTAAAATGAATTTAGTATTGAATTTAAGACTTATATAATATTTATAATAAATAAATCAATGTCAAATACATATATATACCTAAAGATATACCATTATCTTGAGCAAAGAATATAGTTACACTCAACCTACAATTTTGTCTAATCAAGAGCAAGGTGTATATTGGATTATTTGGAAATGTGTGAGTGTTAATAAGGTTTGTATAACATTCACCATGGTTATAATATTCTTTTAGACCCTCATTTAATATAAACAAGGCATGTAAGGGTTCACATTAAAACAACCTACAGTCATACTTGGCACTCTACACATAGTGAGTTACTTAAGAGTCTGTCCTAAGGTTTTATGGAGTTTGAGGGTGATAAGAAGATATTACAACCTAAAAATTAAACATAGAAGGTACCCATAACTTTTATAATCTCACCACACCTTCCTTTTGTATGATACAACAAAGGAGATGTGCTTTGTTCTATCTCAGGTAGAAGGCACTCCCAAAAGGTCATTTCCTATAGGTTGGCCATAAATATTATGACAAGAAAAACTATAAGATAATGAGACCCTAAAAATATATTCATAAGTATGTATTATAAGTTAATCTACATGTTAAATTATTCATATGGATTATAAATATGTCAACATGGTCCAAACATATAGGTATGTAGTCAATTCCTTTAGGTCTAGTTTAGGAAAGTAAATACAATTTAAAAATCTAGAGGATAATTTAAAATAAATAGGCCACCTGAATGGGGAATCATAAGGAGTTATTTAATGGTTGGAATGTTAATTCGACCATAATTAATCCATTTCTTTACTTAAGACCACCACAAGGTATGTAGAATGGAGAGTAAATCTCAAGAGGCTAATTTTGGAAGTTCATTCCAATATGGATGCTTATAATTGGATTTTTGAGAGTTGGGAGACATTTAATAAGGTCTTTAAAAATTATTTTTGTGTAATTTATTCTTAAATTGAACGTAATACTTTTATTAACAAACCTTAAGGGTAAGAAGTACTCAAAACCCTCGAAAACCCTTTCTAAGGACGTAATATGGAAAATGAAGAAGAGAGGGAATATATATGAGCTCTAATTACATGGGATATTATTTTACAGTTAATAAGAATCATCACGGCTCCTTCTCATCCATTTGGATTTTACCCTACTTGTATAAATAGGGTAAGAAATGGATTTTCTTGACTATTTTTGGTGTCTTGTATGTATACGAAGGTTTAAAATTATGAAATACACTTTGGGAGAGGGAATGAGACTTAAAATAACCTCGCACATTTATTTAATTATTCATCTAATCTCCCAAGTCACTTTACTAATACCTTCATCTCAGCCAGTCTAAATTGGCATAGTGAACACGTGAGTGAGAAGGTGAAAGCTCTAAGTCGGTGAAATTTAATGTCCAACTAGCAAATCTAAATGAATTAGGGATATTTAAAAGTGTAATACACTCCATTGTATTTAATAGTTTGAAAAATTTAATACCTCTTTGGTGCCAAATATGAGAGGTAAGTGAAAGAGGAGTGATTATTATTGTAGGTATTGATAACTCATGTCTAAAAGAATCTTGGTGATTAACAACACATTCAATGCAGGTTAGAGCTTGTCTATAACCCCTAAATATAATTTAAATCATCTAATATGTCCTTAGTCTATTTTGGGATGTTCAAAGATGGCCTAATAATGAAGATATTTTTAAGGCATGCAAATGAAGAATCCTAGGCCACATTTCAAGAGTTTCATGATTTGAGGGACATTTATTATATGGTACATTACATGACCTATTACATATAACTCTCTCCTACATGTCTAAATCTTCCTATAATCTTGACACATGTTATAGTAACTTTTGGACTTCATCTCATCTCTCATCTCTCAAATTCTATAAGTAGTATCCATTTTGGATATTTTAGACTAATTCCATAGCATGTATGGAAAATACATACTAGTTTTGACATTGTGATTTTCCATTGAAAAACAAATGCATGCATATTTTTGAGTTCATGAACATTCGTCTAAGTGTGAAAAGTGATGTATGGTGATGCTAAGTGATAATATTTTATCCTTTCTTATCCATATCCTCTCATTTTTATGCAAGAGTTCCTATTCTAATAGGTCATATAGAGTGTATCTAGTATGTTCTAATACTTTAAAGTGTAAAACTATTCTTAGAGTGTGAAATCTAACCTATGATTCACTTACCTTTTGTTGTCTCATGTATATAATCTCTATATTGAAACACTTATGTTAGAACTTATTAGGACTTGAAAGTATGTTTTTTGGTCTATTTTATTAGTGAAAAATTATGATGGTCATGTGGAAATACTGTTGGTGTGTTACCCCCTTATATTAGTTTCATTTCATGAATACTTCTATTTATTTTCCCATAAACAATCATTTATGTAGGTGATAATATTTTTAAGGCATACTTAGGGAGATAACCCTTAAACCTAGAGGTTTACATCTACTATAGGTAAATACACATACTTAGAACTATTTCCATATTTCCCAAATATAGAGGAGGATTGAACACACTCATACGGGGTGAAATATTTGGTGAAAATAGTTTTGGCCTACTTGGTGGGACCCATTGTCCTCAAGATAACTTGACAAGGTGAATGTTGGTCTTGACAACATTAGCTACAAATTGGTGTGCTAATTAACATTTATAGACTCCATTCAAGGTAAACTATGGTTTTATACCATTGTTTTGTCATAAAATTTCTGTCACACTTCATGGTACTTGCTAGGTCATCATCTAGTGAAGTTCTCAATCCTATCGATGCACCTATTCAACCTGAACATCCTCTTGAAGTTCAATACCCTCAGCCTAGTCTGCCCTTTGAAGACCAAAAATATTTTTCTAGCAAGTAAAGTGAAGAAATTGAAGGAATCCATGACATCATGGATAGTCCATATGCCTTACTTTAATTTAATACTGAGAATCCTATTCATATTGATTAATATGATGTCATTCCCACTAATGCTATAAATATTGTGCCTACTTTCAATGGTGAGGGTCATGTTATACCTACTGAACACATTAGAGATTTATATAATTTTTTTAGTTTCCAAAATATCACCAAGGAGACTATTACTGTTAGACTCCTTGTTATGTCCCTTAGAGGGATATATCTTGATTGGTATAAGACTTTGCTTGGTAGATGAATCACATCATGGAATGAATTTGGAGTGTTGTTAAATTGAAGGTTTGAAGATGAAAGTGACCGTACTTATCTCATACATTAGATCAATGTTATTAAAAGATCCATAAAGGAAATAATGCATGACTCCAGTGATAAGTTTCATAAGACTTTGTATAGATTACCTCCTCCCATGAGACCACTTACTAAATTTATGTTCCCAATATATTTGAGATCCATTGGTAGTGATATTACTATCATGTTTCAATCCAAGGGTGGTTTCACTCTTCCCAAATCATATAAACTTACCATTAGACATGACAATTTACTCATTAAATTAGGAAAGCTACACCATAAATATTTTACGCCTCATATTCCTTCTAATAATCCAAGCATTACCCAAGTTCCTAATGCATATGCTAAGACTAGGACTGCTCCTAAGAAGTCAAATAAACTTGATCTATGTGCAAGAATCCAAACCTTAGAAGTTGATCTTAGGCAATAAATAATTAAAGGAGGTGTGAATCAAAACCCATATCCCTATAAAGAACAATATGGGAGATTCATAGGTTAAGGTAAGCCTAACTTCCATAGGCTTGCCAATGTGTATAGTCCTAATTCCATGACCAATGTAAGAGAGATGGTACCAGTTCATAGACACTTGGTCAAAGAGTAAGATTAGAAACAAAGAAAATTAATGTATTTTAATGAATGTGGAGTGAAATACTTGGTTTATTAAGGAGGAGTCACTCCTATCCTATCATTTAAATATCAGGTCATGATGCAAGCAAATGAATATTGGCAATCTCAATGAGAAAGCTTCACCAACTTCTTGGTGGAAGATAACTTTGTACTCAATAAGGTAATTTTTATTGAATATTAAATAAGGGATAAGATAAAGGATTTATGATTTTATAATAGTATGCCTACAAGTTCATCTAACCCTTGTATAAGGCAATAAATCATGGTTGTAAGCATGGCAGTCCCAAACACTGCTACACTTCATACAAATCAAAATGTTGTAACGTCTACTCAAGGTGATTCAATTCCTCAAGTTTCAACAATTACTTTCCTTGAAAGAATCAAAATATGGTGGGTAATACAACCTTAAACATAATGTATTTATTGTTTAATTCCAAAGAATCTATCTCTTTATGGTATATCCTATATATATCTAGCTAAAGAGAGCTCTACAAAAAATATTTATCCATTATCCCTACTAGTTATTCACCTTCAATAAAAATTTATGGCCATGTTTCTCTTACCAATTTTCCTAATGACATTATTTAACCATATACCAAACATGAGAATCCTCCACCTTTCTACCTCATGTTCATAATGGGGGACAAAGTAGTACACAACTACACAGTGGATAGTGGTGTTTCCATATTAGTCATGCCCAAGGTTGTAGCTGATAAGTTGTGCTTAAAATATGAACCCCATAGTAAACGAGTGATTAAATTATATGGTACACATGTTAAGACCATAGGATTGATCAAAAACTTGATGGTCTTCTTCCATGACTGTCCTAGCTTTCCCATCCTTGAAGACATTGTTGTTGTTGACCTTATTGCTCATTTTGTAATATGTCTTTCAAGAGATTTTAAAACCAATATAGGTTGCTTCCTCACAGATGACTGGTACTTCTTGGCCTTTAGGACAATGTATGGAACCAAGGTGACCATAATAACTCATCCCCTTACCATATTTTACATTGATCTATATGTTGAAGCAAGATCTAAGTTGAATTATGATGTCCATGATAAGGATTCTAATGTGAATGATGGTGTGCTTCTAAGCTTAAAGGTATAACTAAATTATTTATATATGAATATGGTGTAGATACTTATGAGCATGGTACTTATGAATACTTTGATAAAAACTTACCTTGCCCCCTCTATCATCTATGAAGAATTGTTTGAAGGAGCTAAGGTAAGTGTCAAACATTCTTTCTCACAAGTTGTTGAGAATAACTATTTGATTCATGCATATGATAATGATGATGATGTATTTAAGAATCTAATTGATCAATATAGTGGGAATAATGATGTATTTTTTCCTACTATTTATGAAGCTTCCCTTGATGATGAAACACATGGGGAAGGGGTTGATGTCTTATGGCAAAGGTTGAATGCCATATGTCATGAATTTGATCAGCTAAGTAATGCTATTTCACTTCATAATAAGGCTATATTTGATGTTTTTTTTTAATGAGACTATTGAGAAATATCTTGAGTGTTCTATTAATCATGAAAGTAAGGGCCATTTTGTGAAGGAGGATTAACATCAATCTATTGTCCAAGAGTATACATTCAAATAGGTGTTTCATGAGTTCAAGGTATATTTGGTTGTGCTTCAAGATCTATTAATAACTTCATCTGATATTGAGCCACATTCATATTTCTTGGAATATGAAGAGGAAGATCTTGATGACTCCATGTATCACACATAAGATGACCTAGAAGAAGACAAAGATGAGGTAGTTATAATCACTCCCATTGTACGTTTTGAGGATGGCATAAGAGATATGAATTTAATTTATAAGATTCAATCTCCAATCAAGGACATTTAAGATAAAATAAGGCCATTCATCAAGGCTCCAAATATTCCACTTGTAGCCCTAATAAAATAGAAAGATGATAGGCTTCTTGATCATCTACATATGCAAGTGGTTGATGATGAACATGTTTCTCATGCTAGATTACATTCACGGAGTGAAAAATATGCAAGAGGAACCATATTTGACCGTATTTTAAGTATGGTAAGATGTTTAACCTTAGAAATGAGGTCTTTTAAATATTAAATTAGGTGTTTGTGAATCTTTTTCAGTCATGTTGTGTTCCATAAGTGTTCTAGTTGAACACATGTTTGTTTCCTTTGTTATGTCTCGTATTGTGTCTTTAATTTATGTTTTATGTGGTTTAAAAATAAAATTATGTGTCAAACTAGTGTATAGGTGAGTCCATGTCCCAATAGACAAGATTAGGCAACTAGTATTGACATAGCAAGCATACCACCCCTAGAAATTGCTACGAATGTTGACTATTTTGAACACAGGTCAATATAGGTCAACTGCCTATAGTCCAAAAAGTTTTTATGAGTCTATTAGAAGATATGTGGTGTGTAATGGTCTTATTTTATGTCATTTAATATGTCATTGCCTTGGTCATTTTCCATTATATCCCCTTATGTCATTTCTAGTCACATAGGATCATATTAGAGCTATTTGTGAAGGTTGTATGGTTTTCTAATTTGGTAAAGTGTTTTAAAATATTTCTCAACTTCCCTCATGTTAGGACCTATCAGATATGTCAATTTCTAATTGAAAAACTTGTAGGTGTTAACTAAAATCATGAAAACAAGTGAATATAAGGAGGTTTTAGCAATTATACGACCCATAGAGGAGAGTGGCACATGGGAAATTATTATTAAATGGATATTCAACTCAAATGACTCCATTTACATGATTTATATTGTTTTTTAGTTCCAAAATGGGCCAAAACCACTCCACTTCTCTATCTCTTCTCTAGGCAAGTAAAATTAGTCAACACATCTTCTAGTGGTATGGCCAACAACATAATTTCCAAGTCAAATGCTATTGGTGTTAGATAGTACGCTATGTATTATTAATTTTTATGTTTTTATTTGGAATACTTGTTGCTTATACGTTATGACCCATCCATTATAAGTTGACTGCATCATTTTTCCTGTTAATCCCCACACCCTATATGTTTTTCTCTTGTATGAGTAGTTCTATAATATTCAATTATTTAAATTTATTTTACAATAATTTTAATTCCTAATTTAATGTTTTCAATCTTGTTTTTCATGTTTGGTATTGGTTTCATGATCAAAATATTTCAAGTTGTAGATTGAAGTCACTAGTGGACTAGAAGTTATGTTTCACCAATTGTAGAAGGTTTATTTCTTTGTAATGGTTTAAAATCAATGTGAGTTTTTTTTTTCATGTATCCAATGTATATTGATCCCATATCATTATAAAATTAGTCTCACAAACTAACATCATGAAGGTTGTAGTCAAAATGTGAGACACAGTTAGCTCTTTGTTCATTTTCAATTACAATCATGGCTTATGAAGGTCATGAGAATGTTAATGAAGGTATAATGAAAGGTTTTGAGGTGTTTTACATATTATTTTAACATTATATATAATTACAACCCATATAAATGTCACATAAGGAGTTGTGACAGTCAATGTAAACTACACACATAATCATACACTCTGAATGAGCACCTATATGTGCCATGGAGAGAGTCAATCACATTAGAACAAGGAAATTATCTAATTAAAAGTTTATTATGGTTGAAATTTTTCATTTTAATAAGGTGATAATGTTCGATATGAACTATAAGGGCACATTCCACATATATAGTCCATACCTACATTTACTACCTTGTCTGTAGCTATATCAACACCAATAAGAGAGTGAGAACATTAGAATAGGAGTATTAAAACTAGATTTTAATCCTTAAATGTGGGAAGGATAATTATTTATTCATTTAAGAATATTTGAAACTAGTTACAGTCTTATATATCATGCATACTACTTATATTCATAGTCAATGGCTACATATTGAGATGTTCACCTATAGGTGGCCTTGCATAGAGATATGAGAGTGTGGTATGGAAGAGTTTAACATGTTACTTGTCTTCTATGAGGTTTTAAGATTTAAATAATGTCATGAAAACCATGGTGAAACATGAAATTATCAATCATACTTGAAAATTCATATGCATAGTTGGAGTGTTGTGTTCAGGGACAAGTTCCAAGAAAACCCCAAAATAGAGGCTTATGCACTTTTGATGATGCCATATAATAGTGTAGCATGGATTATAGGTGAGGTTGGATGAATTAATTTTATATATTTAATATAGGTTTATAACCTTGAAAAATATAATGGGTTTTTTACTAAAGGAGCACAATGTTTAAGGGCCTCCAATCTTGGCATTTCTTAAATGTAGAAAACCAAAATTTTCTACAAGATATTGACCTTCAAATCACTCTACACCCTAAAATAGAAATGTAAGAGAATGTATCCATCGTAATATATTATATTGAATTTAAATGGAATAGTAATTATTCATATAAGATTTTAATTTCAAGGTTTTGACTTGCATCAACACCTACAGGTATGCTTTGCCATCAGAGTATCGACCTACACCCTGACTGAAGGTACTCATAAACCATGACTTATACCTTAGATAACTACTAGGAATTCAAAAACAATACATTATATTATTGTAGATGATTTTAATATTATAAATGGTCATAAGTTGTGAAATAAATTTTTTCAAAGGATCAAACACACCTACATGACCCTGCTTACTCCAAATTGGTCAACTATAGTTGCCTTTAATTTGACAGTAAGGTGAAGCATGGTGTTGTTGGTGATGAAACTATATGAAAATGATGTAAATATAATAAAATTAATATATTATGGAATTGTAAACTAAAATAATATTGATAATTAATAAATCAAGGTTATTTACATATATGCACATGTAGATATACCATTCTCTTGAGCAAATAATATAGTTATAGTCAACCTGCAATCTTGTCTAGTCAAGAACAAGGTGTATGTTGAAGTGTTTTGAAAGGTTTTAGTGGTAATAAGGTTTGGATCACCTTCATCATGGTTATAATAATATTTTGAGACCCTCATTAAGTATAAATAGGTCATGGAAGGGTTCTCATATAAGCAACCTACAGCCATACTTGGTACCCTACCCATAATGAGTGACTTAAGAGTCTATCTTGACATTTTAAGGATTTTGAAAGTAATAAGAGGGTAATGAAACCTATAAATTAAACACATAATGTCACCATCACTTATGAAATTCAACCACACCTTCATCTTATATGGGACAATAGGGGAGATGCCCTTCATTGTGACTCAGATAGAGGGCACTCCCAGAAGGTCATTTCCTATAGCTTGGCCATAAAGAAGATGAGAAGACAAAATAAAAGATAATGAAACTCATAAAGGAGATTTGGATGGTTGTATTACACATGAACCAATATGATAAAGGCTTCATAGGGGTTAGAAACATGTCAAGATGGTCCAAACCTACATGTATATAGTCAAGTCTTTTAGGTCTAGTTTAGGCCTGAGGCACAATTGGAGAGTCAGTAGCATTTATAAATATATAAGAGAATTAAAAAGAATTATGATAGCTATATGGGAATTCATAAGGAGTGTTTGAATTTATGGAATGCAAATCATACCATAGATAGGCCATTTTTTGGCTTAAGACTATCACAGGGTAAGAAGAATGGAGAGCAAAGCTCAAGAGGCTAATTTTGGAAGTTCCTACCAACATGGATTCTTATAATTCATGTTTTGGGAGATTTTAGACATTGAATAAGGTCTTTAAAAAAAAATTGTTGAATTTTTTCATAAATTTGATGCCAAACTTTTATGAATAAACCTTAAGGGTTAGAAGTACTCAAAACCCTCCAAAACCCTTGATATGGACCTGATTGGGAAAACTAAGAAGGAGGGTAATATAGATGAGCTAAAAGACCTAGGAGATGATTTTTTATTTAAAAATGATCACCAAGTATCCTTCCCATCCATTTATATCTCACCCTACTTGTATGGACAAGGTGGAAAATCACTTTTTCTTAGCTATTTTTGGTTTCTTGCAGGTATAGGATGGTTTGCAATGATTTAATCCACTTTGTAAGAGAATATGAGTCTTGAAATAACCTCTCATTTGCATTTAATTATTTATCTAACCTCCCAAGTTGCTTTGATAACACCTTCATCTGAATTAGTCAAAATTGGCATAGTGAACAGGCAAGTAAGAAGGTCAAAGATCTAAGTGGTAGGAATTCTAAGGTCTAACTAATGAATATAAATTAATGAGCTATATTGGTGGGTGTAAATATTTCCTTGTATATAATGGTTTATAAAATTTATGAGATCTTTGGTCCCAAGTGTGAGAGGTAAGTGAAAGATGAGTGGTTACGACTACAAGTAGTGATAACTCATGCCCAAAATAATCTTGATGATTAGGAACACCTTAAATGCATGTTAGATATTATATATAACCCCTCCCTCTTATTTTAATTATCTCATATATCCCTATTCTATAGTTGGATGTTGAAGGAAGGCCAAATAATGAAGACAATTTCTAGTCATGTAAATGAATAATCCTATACCACATTTTAAGAGTTTTAGGATTTGACAAAGATTTTTACTATGAGACATTACATGATATTGAAATATTCCTCTCTACTACATGTATAACTCCTCCCATCTTGACACATGTTCTATTAAGTCTTGAAATTTATTCCCCTGTCTCATCTCTTAAATTCTGTAAGTAGTAGCCATTTTAGCTCTTGTAGACTAATACCACACCATGTATGGTGAATCCCTGTTAGTTTTGATATTGTAATTTTACTTTTAATAATAAATTCATGTATATTTTTTCATTCATGAACATTTTTTAAAGTGTGAAAAGTGATGTATGGTGATGTTAAGCGATAATATTCTATACTTGCTTCTCCTTATCCTCTCATGCTTATACAATAGTTCTTAGTTTAATAGGTTGTATAAAGCTTAGCTAGTGTGTGAGGCTAATTTAAAGTGTAAAATTATTCTTAGAGTGTGAAATCTACCTTATTTTTCAATTACTTTGTGTTTCCTCATGCATATCACCTCTATGTTGAAACACTTATTTTAGAACCTATTAGGACTTGAATGTTGGATTGTAGGTCTTATTTCTTAGTGAAAGTAGTATTATGGTCATGTGTAAATAATTTTTGTTTATCAACCCCTTAGATTAGTTTCATTTCATGTAAACTTCTATCTCTTTTCACACAAGTAATTAGTTAGGTAGGTGACAATCATTTCAAGGCATATTTAGGGAGATAGCCCTTAAACCTAGAGGTCTACATATACTATAGGTAAACTCACTTACCTATAAGTATTCCCATGTGTCCCAAATATGTAGGAGGCATGAACACCCTCCTCTAGGGTGAAATTTTTTATGACAATAGTGACCTCATAGGTTGTGTCATAACTCATCCTTATACCAAATTTTGGTAATAATACCTTCCAATATCCCTTTTAAAAATCTCTATGGTTTAGGTATAAACCTCTCTCAGCTCTAATTCTTCATAAGGAATCATCTTCACCAATAAAACTACAAAATATCAACATGGTTGCATGAATATACAAGTTTACTCCTTCTTTGATTTCTTTACATTAAAGCATTTCAATTTTTTAAAACATTCAATTATAGGTAATAATATATAGTGTAACATGCTCTTGGTTATAGGTCATTCATAATAAAAAATCAAGGTGGGATCAAATAAAGGAAATGTGTTTTGTACACAACCATGTGAAAATTTATTTCCTTTTAACTTAGTAATATCATTTTATGCATTACTAGATTAATGGGTGGGAAATGAAGATACTGAAAATTAAAAACATTTTAGTATTGTACATTTGACTAATACCAATTAGGGCTCTATATTTTAGTTATATAACTTATCACTATCAAAACTATCGCATTCACCATCTCACTATGCTTGAATAATTATCTTATAGTTCTACCCATATCATGTTGATGACCTAGACAACCTATACATTGTAGAAATCTCAAAACTTAATATATATCATTAGGTGTTAGTTACATATGTATATGTTTTTATATTTTTTTGAACACTATCAGCTATAAAGGGACATTAGCATCAACACTAGTTTTGATATCCTTAACTAGTGTGCACTAATCAAAAGTTATTTAGATTATAAATGATTTAAAACCTATGGTTTGGCCTACTTATCTTATTTGACTCAACCATTATATATTTTCAAAAGGTGTGGTTTAAATAAAACTCTAATATTTCTCATTGTTAATAAAAATATACCAACCAAGCACCTATCAATGTTTAATTAATTAATCACAAAACTTATTTATCATTCCATATTCATCCATATTTATCTATTGGTCATAGTAGCATTTAACCAAAATGTCTGAAGAATACAAATAACAACTTGTGAGTGATATTTTTCAACGTATAAGATAGATCATTATGCTCATCTACATATAACATGTTAGACCATTACTCACACATGATCCCACACATAAGGGATAAATAGATAAGTCTATGGCCCTCCTTTGAGTATTGTCTATTCAAGTGTCACTAAATGATAAAGAGTTAATTGAGGTCAACTTTAAAACATGATTCCACTAACCTATTTTGGGAAAAACTCATTTTAAGGGTGAAGAAAGGTAAAGAGATAGGATTTGATAAAATATTCAAAAAGTGATAAACTATATTACAAATTTTAAGACATAATTAAAAAAGTAAAAAAAAATGAATGTTGAATTATCTTTCCTTTATATCCAATGGATATTTTGTATAGGATAGTATCATCATAATAGAAACACGTGAATTGATGATTATGTCCCAAAGATGACAATAGTGTCTAAAACTATAGAAAAATATTTTAAGAATATAAAGAATATTCTAAGATATTGATCCTTTACACTTATATATATTTCTAACCTATATTTTCTTGTGCACGTGAAACCCAACTAAGTATAATTTCTCTTTAGTATTGAAATCAACTAAACAACTTTCAATGTTGGTACTTTATACATGTGGCATATCTTAGTTTTATAATTAAAAATATTTGTTTATATCACAATTTAAATAATTAGAATTTTATAATTTAGTTTATTATCCTTGTGATTAAAATATTTATATATTATTAATCCTATTCCCACCTTATGAATTTAGGGTTAAACATTTCATGAACCTAAACTGTGTGTCTTCTTGTTGCATCAACATAATATAACTAATATTTGTTGTATTTTTTGTCATAACTTTGGTATCTGTTTATTTATTTCACTCCTCATGGATGATATATGTTGTTTTGACACCTATGAGGAATAAAATACCCAAATTTATATACAACCTAAACTGAAAATAGATACTCTTATATTCCATTTTTTATAAAGCTTCCTCTTAACTCTTTGGATGGTGATAACAACCATCCCACTAATCAAGTACATGATGATATCACTATTTAAATGGGTATGGTGTGTCATCCTATTATTTTGAATGAAAATATTCAATATATCCTTCCTAAAATCCTTATGCCTACAAAATCTCCCTTAGATAGTGTGAATATGTATATTCAATCCTAAATACCTATAGTTTATGTTTGTGAAGATGTTAAATATCAAATCATCCTTATGAGAATTTTAATCAAAGAGTTTTAAACTAATTTTAATTCAAATATAAAATAATAAAAAATTAAAATTACATACATATAAAATATAAAATATGATAGTGTGTAATCTTGTGTTTGCATCTTCATAAAAAAAAACTGTACCAAACAAGGTTTCATATCAAAATAAGTAGATAAAATTGAAATAATCTATAACTAGTGATTCAAAAAATGAGTAAAACATTACTAAGATTCTATGTGTAACCCTAAGATAAATAATTTGAAACAAATTGATCAAATTACTTCCTATACATCCTCTTCTAAGATCAAAATATGATTGTGCATACCATATGTTCCATGAGCATCTTACAAATTGTTGTTTGGGATTGAAGAATAAAATTAAAAAGATAAATGATATCAGTGATCCTATAACTTATACATCACTCAAGAAACACATTCACATTATGATTACCACTCCTAAAACACAAGTGTAAAAAATAAAAAGTATGGGTATTAAAGGATAATTTAGAGCAAAAATAGTTAAAAATGAAAAACATAGAACAATAAAAAATTCAAAACTCAAATCAAGAGAAAAAAATATTACAAAAAGATCAAAATGTAAAGGATCAACTATAAAATCAATGTTACAAAAATAAAAAGAATAGGAGTTGTCAAATCAAACTCAAGATATGCAAACTAACATTCTAAAAAGAGAGTTTCTATTTAACCCTAATTTTTTTTGTTTTCTAGGTTTATGTTACCAAGATAACCCATTAAATTGGTATATATAAATGAATGAGAATAAGAGTGATAATCATATCTAAAAAAAACCAATTGAATTCTAATCTTACTCAAATATAAACATACAATGAATTTATTATGGTGAGTTATACTAAAAATAGTAATTATGGGTATGGTAGATATATAAATTACAAAGAAGTAATGTAGCATGATTGTTATGATGCTAATGTAGTTATAAATTTAGAACATAGAGGAAGCATATTGAAAAATGGTTCTAAGATAATTGACAAATTTTGATTTAGATGACTCTAGGTTTGACTTCACCTTCATTTTCGTGCATTCACATCTAGGTCATGGACTGTCACTCCTCAAGAATTTTTAAAAAAACCATATTTCTTCATATTCATAATGACCTTATTGAAAAATGGGGTTGTGGGTGCATGGTGTTGATCTAAATTTAAAGACACCTCTATTAGTGAATGTTTCCTATATATCCGATAATTTGAAGAGGGCCTCAGAATAATGTAGTTTTTCCCTATGTGTTATATTTTGTGTGAATCATATAACATGTGATATGAAAGTAAAATTGTAACCTATATTATAACTTGGAAAATATAGATCTTGGGTTGCTCCTTTAGTACTTCAAACCTATATATGTGTTATCCATATGATTGATATGGAAATAGGAATAATTAGGGAAGTTTTTCTCTATTGAATGTTCTTTGTTGTGAATGTTATGTTTTTATAGGTGAACACTGAATGTAGTTTGATATTATATTTATATCAATCCATTTGGATAATTAACTCACATTTGAAGCACTTAGGCTGACCATTAGGATACGTTTAATTTTAAAATTGGATGACTTTAGGTCACTAGGCACTTGAGTCAAGTTACTACACTAGATTCAACACTAGTGTCTATCCTAGAAAATAGTGTCTCATGAGTAGAAAAGTAGTTATAGACTCAAAATTTGTAGAAATGGAAGATAATTAGGTTTTAAGCATTTTTGTCAAGATAAAAGTCTTAGTTCATCAACATAAGATTGATTAAACTAGGATATGTGTGAAGGGGCAAAAGATAAACCATATTTTAGACATTGTAAAGTGGGAAAGGTATATTATTTAAAGTGTAGAAGATTAAGGTGTTATAGAATTCAAACATAGTGTCTACATTCTTAGCCCATTTAATCCATTAATTAAATATCTAGTTTAAATAAAATTAATACATACTTGGGTATGTATAGCCCACCTAATATTTACATGAGACTAATTTGAGTGTTTTTATTATGGTTGACCTAAAACCAATAACATGTTATCGTTTATAACTAATACATATAATCTAGAATTGATATTATAAAAAATTTAAAGAGAAAGGTTTAGGAGTACATTCATGTGTCGATGTAGATACCTTACATAATGGAAAGTTTATTTTTAAATATGTATCATTATAAAGCTCTTAAATTGTTATTAGGAAACATATATAAATATAGGAAGTGCATATATCTAAGGGGAGAGAGAGAGAGAGAGAGAGAGAGAGAGAGAGAGAGAGAGAGAGAGAGAGAGAGAGAGAGAGAGAGAGAGAGAGAGAGAGATAAAATCAATTCCTACTAAGGGAATGGTTAGGGTACATATTACTCTCAATATCAATTATAACATGAAATTAAAAAGATACGTCGTAAACAAAAATATATGAATTTAGATAAATATTTTACCTATCTTATTCTTTCATAAAGATAAAACATAAATGGAAATACATGAATTTAAACAAATAGTTCACTTGTCTTATTCTTTCATATTACGTTTAGAAGCCAAAAGAATGGTAGACGGTGAAAGTGAAGGTGTTACTTTAATGTGTCGTGCAAGAAGGGGTTCAACCATACCATAAAATTTATCGACTTTCAATATTTGTGCTTGTCAAATTGAAAAATTCTATTCCTCATCTAATACTGACTTGTAAAAAACACGCCAACTATCAGACAATGCATACCTTATAAAACAAGGAATTCCTTGCATAGAAAATTATATTGTAGATTTAATTATGTTATTACATACACTATAATTTCATCTCCTTAGATGGTTTTATGCCTCTACCTTATGTCCTTATCTACATATAAAATTATATTGTACATTTAAATTACCTCCTCTAATATCATAGTTCTAATCTTTTGCATGTCAACGATTTCATTCCTTCTATTAAAAGTCACACACCTATTCTTTATAATAAAAGAAATGCATTTTTACCATTATGTGGTAAATTATAATGTCAATCAAAATAAATTTTAGATCCTTCTTCATCAATATTATCATAAGGAAGACCATCAACACATCATCAATCCCCTAAAGTCTGGGGTGATTTTAATGTAATAAAGCTTGCATGTTTCTCCCCATCAAAATATCATGAACGAGATGTATTATTCTTAAGTTACATAGGTATCAAATAGTGCCACATATGGAAAAGGTAAGTATAATGTTTTCCATTATGATTTATTATTCTACCTAAATCCTAAAATATTGTACCCAAAATTTTGCGTGACTCTCAAAACATCGAATCTTAAATTACCTACAAAGTCTATTCTAGATGACTTACAACATGATCCAATAAAAACAAGATTTTATAAAATCACATATAAATCATTTATTATGTCCTTTATGACACTAATTAATGACATATTGGTTGACACATGACCTAAAAACCCTTTTGTAATCACTCAAGTTCTTAAGCATAATTTTCCTTTGAATTTGATATGTTTCTTTTGTTTGTTCCTATATACTATGTGTATCTAGAGGCAAATATAAAATATACAAATATTGTTTTTGAGTTATGTTTCTTGGTAATAAAATATATAAAATAATCTCTAATCCTTATTTTATGGTATAAAAAATGTATAACATCATATCTAAACAAAAATTCTTTGGTTATATTAAAATTTAGAATAATTTGTATGCCAATGCTCTTAGGAATATTTTATTGATACATCCTAGTAGGATAGATCATGCACTCATGGTTACATAGTCATATTCATGGAAGCTAAATTTACCTCATTCTTTTGTAAGATTTACCAGATTAAAAAATAATGAATATTAGTTTAAGGGACCCATACTTATGATCTTAATAATATTTTATCACACCACATAAGATGATCTTATTTTATGGGTTTATGTTTTATTGACACTTGGTTTTAATTCCACCTTTGTTATATGTGTTACCAAGGTATGATTTAGTACGTGTACAACTTTGTTTAATGCATATTTAATATTGGTATATATCCACACATGTACAAGAAGGGTTATTTGTAACTTAGGGAATGAACACACCTTTATCTCCACTAATAAAAATATATCACTTATCCTTTAGCTTTCATTTATAAACTATCTCTATATCCTTTTGGAATGTTATAAAGGAACTTTGTGTCATCTCCCAAGTTGGTAATGAGGTGAGTGTATTTCTCCCTCACCCTTTTAGCTTCCATCCATTTGGCCTTATTTGGGTGCATCCCTTTTAGACCAACACGAAGATATTCAACATCACCTCTTCATGAAGTTTGCACATTCCTATCAGTAATAGTATCTTCATACAATTCTGTTAGATATTCAAGAGTCACATACCCCTAAACTTAGAATAAAAAAATGAGTTATCAACCATAAGTTAATATTATCTCAACTATGTATCCCAATGATACTTATAACTTTGTAAATTAAAATTATGAAATCAAGTCTAACCTAGACACTTATAAAAATTGAGTGATTTAATCACCTCAACCATACCAAAATTCAACCAACTACTACAGTAGATTGGCTCAATATAGTTCATAAAAGTGCACCCTAAGTATTACTATGTAAAATTTCATGATATGGTAATAGTCTATAAAAGTGTTTTAAAGTATAAAATTGATTTGGATTTTATAATATTAGGCACACATTGTGTAGCATATGCACCTTATATATGTCTCATGTTAAAATTGTGTATAACAATGGTACCAATGTATGGAATTATGAAATGGTTGTGAATATAAATCATATAACTGTGTTATTCCAAAGCATTCCCCCACTATATATGAATAAATATGAAATTTGAAACATGTACCAATGTGGAGAACATGTTTCCAAAAACATACCCCCATTTTAATCTAGAGATGTGGAATACTTGATAAGTGTGGATAACATGATTCCAAAACATGCCCCCACTAAATCTCTTAAGAATGGCTTGTTTGGACTATATTTCATATCATATTGAACCAAATTTTATTTCAATTGAGTTTGGTGTGCAATCAAGATCTTAATTGTTATTATATGTTTGTAATTTCTTATAGAGCATTCAGTTAGTCTTGATTTCATATCATATTGAATCAAATACTCAACTATGTGAATAAGGTGTGCAATAGGGATTAGGGTATGGGTATTAGGGTATATAAGGTAACATCATGATGGTGATTAAAGAAAATTTGGTCTCCTTAAACTTATATCTATGAGTAAAGAATGTGAATTTTTGAATTTTCACATTGAAATTCTTGGTGTATTTGGAAATAAAATTTGAAATTATTTGTTTATTTTCATACCTTACAAAACTCAGTTGTACATTGATAGTCCAAGGATTGAACTTAGAATCCAATCCATTCCCAAGCCAAAATGTGTAAGAATTGAATACAAATTCAAATACCACAATCACATTAATAATGTGATCATGTTAATAACATGATCATATTATTAACTTAATTATTAAAATGACCATGGCATTTAATAACTTGATCGCATTATATATTCTCAACACCCTAAAACCTAAATAGGCACCATTAGGCTTAGTAGTCTTAAAATAGTATATTGGTTGATTAAGATTATTGTTTAGGACTAATGTTCTTCTCAATAATTAATAACATTAAATGATAATTGGAGATGTATTACCCTATGAATCAATTAACTATTCCTTTGATCCCAATACATTATGGAATTGAGCCAATAGATCCCAATTTGAAATTAAATGGACATATTTCCTTGGATGGAGCTTGGTCATCCCTAATCATGTATCAAACTAAACTAAATACTTGGTTTATTATAATAAGGCGTAAAATGAGAGACCCAATTGACATCATATGGATGTAATTCCTTCATCATGGCTCATTTAACCCTAATTATGTATTAGATTGTACTAAATCTTTAGTTAGTTTAATATGGTGTGTTGTCAAATGCCTAATTGACATTATATTGAAGGAATTCCTTGCATGGGTACCAATTAATATTAATTATATGTTATAATGAATAAAATACTTGATTGGTTAAATACAATATGTAGTTATGGAAAATTATTCATAATAGACATTATATGGACACAATTCGTTACATGGGGTCAAAATGCTTCAATTGATATTATATGTGGATGTACATAATTACATAGGACTTGGTTGTCTTCAATTGTGTATAGTATTGAAAAAATATTCAATTGATTTAACAGTGTGTAATTAGATCTGAAAATGACATTAGATGGATTTAATTCCTTGTTTGTGGATTGAGTGGCCCGAATTACATATCATATTGAACTTGAATACTCAATTGGTTCAATATGGTGTACAGTCAGAGCTAATGGAACCCAACTAGAACATTATATGGACAAATTTACTTTCTTGGGGCTCAGTTGGCCCCAATTATGTATAAGATAAAACCAAATACATTATTAGGTGGATATAGTTTACATTTGGGGACAAAAAATTAGTAATTGACATTAGATGTATTCACTTACTTGCATGAACCTTAGTTGGCCATAATTGCATATTCCACTAAACTAAGTACTTAGTTGATTCAATATGTTATATATTTGAAACCAACAAACTCATTTTTTGATAGTATAAGGATGAAATTTATTACATAAGGATTCTTTGGACTAAATTTCATATCATATTGAACCAAATATTCTTTCAGTTGAGTTTGGTGCACAATCAAAATCCTAATTGTTATTAGATGCATGTAATTCCTTACAAAGCATTTAATTGGTTCTAATTTCATATAAATTTTAATCAAATTCTCACCTATGTGAATAATTTGTGAAATTAGGGCCATAATTAAAATTATGTTCACATGATTCCTTAGAAAATCCTTGATTGGCCCCAATTTTGTGTCATCTAGAACCAAATACTTGATTGTTTCAATATGGTATGTAATCAGGGCCATGTAAGCGCTAATTTCCATTATATATGAATGTAATTCCTTGTACACAGATCCTTTGGACCTAATTACATCTCAAGTTGAGAATACATTTTTTTTATATAGTAAACATTTGGATCCCCAATCTATATCATATGGGTGAAATTCCTTAGATTGAGGCTCAATAGGACCCTCAGATCGATTTAGCCCAAATTAACATCCTTTGTATATAGTAAGAATTAGTTTCATAGGGATGAACTTGGTTAAAATTACATCAGTCATTCCCATAATTGACTTCAGAGGCTAAATCTATGATGATGTCAGGGATAATTGACCCCAACATCACATTCTTTACTCACAAATCTAGGTTTAAGGAGATCAAATTTGAACCCCAGCATACATGCCTTATGATCTAACTAATTTTATCATGAGATGTCATAAAATACACTTTTTAAACCTTTGGATAAATCCTTTGCAGTACCAATCTAGTTGTGCATCTAGAGTAAATAAGGTCTATTTCGAGTCTCTTCAACCTAATTAACTAAATAGGAGGATCTAGTTGATTATTTTAATCAAGGAGGAATTTAACACCAATTTAAACTACTTTAATAACATGATATTATTTGGGGTAAAATCAAAAGATCGATATTCTATCATGAATTGATCCAATTAGTCTATTTGTACATTTCCTTGCATGATCTATGAAGCATTGACCCCATAAACCAAATTTATGGCTCAATCAATAGTATAACATGTATGCAACATGTAAATGGCATAATTGACCCTAATCTTATTTTATTTGCAAAGATGCAGGTAATCAAGCCATAAATAGGTGTCACAAGAAGCTCAAATGTTCCTCAATTACCTTAGTTATAGGACCCTATATCTTATATCTTAAACCTTAAGTTACCTTATACCATTTAAATTAAACTATAAACCCTATACCACTCACATTAAACCCTATGCCATGATCCCTAAATGAATAAATTTAGCCCTAATTAACATCCTTTATATATATATATATATATATATATATATATATATATATATATATATATATATATTAAGAATTAGGTTCAAAGGGATGAATTTGGCTAAAATTACATTACTCATTACCACAAATGACTTCATAGGCTCAATATATGATGATGTAGGGAATAATTGATACAAAATTCACATTCTTTAATCATATATATAGGTTCAGGGCTCCTAAATTTTCCCCAATTACTTACATGATTATATAAATATACCCTACAACCTATACCATAATCCTTAATCATTAATGTTCTTGATTCCTAAACTCTATACCACATATATAAAATATTCAAACATTGGACCAATCATTTTAGCCTAAATTAAAATAATTTCTAGACTAAGAATTAACTTTGTAGGGCTCATTTTCGCCTAAATCACATGATTGATTTCCCCGTTTGACTAATTCACTCAATCTGCATGATGACATCCATGACAACCCAAAAACCCATTTTACAGTCACAAATGGGTCTAACTAATTCAAATTGTCTTCAATTATCATCGTCATTGACCTAGGAGCCATAAATCATAAACTCTAGATGAATTAGAATATTTGAGAGATAAACACAAGCTATAAATGAAATAACTTCATGCTAGACAAGGTATAAACCCTAATCCTGATGAACCAAATGCCATAGATAATGAGACAATTGATAATAATGAATTAAACAATGATTAAATTCACTATAATTAATTGAATAATATTGAAATTGATCATAATTAAATTAATAATAATGAAATTAAAAATAATGAATTAGTTAATGTTAGAATTTCACATTCAAAGTTACATGTTTTTTATTTTGTTGATGATGAGTCTATGTATGATTCTTCACCCCCAATGAATGAATTTGTTTTATGGAAACAAATAATGATGAACTTAACAATCATGAATATTTTAGGGAAACATATAATGAATAAATTAACAATGAGCAAAATACCATCCCACGTCTAAAAAATGAAAATTATAATAGTGTTGAAATACCCTCTCAACAAATTCCACCATTACCAACACCTCCAAGAATTGTGCATAGAAAAGATAAGTACTTAGTTGAAGTCGATGAAAATATTTTATAACTAATACATAACAAATTATCTGATCACCATTCAATAAGTCTGGCTCAATAAATTCAGTATACTTTCTTTCATAATTTGGAATATGATAGTCAAAAATGTCAATTATTTATTTCATTAATAAAATTGATTAATATGAGACCTATAATGTACACATTAGGACCAATATCATCTAATATGGATGATGAAAATGATTAAATTGTTGAAAATCTACATGATGCATATCATATTGTAGGCCCAAAATCATGCGCCAAAGATTGTAACGATGCCTGATATATACTTACAACTTGTGTAGTAAGTGACAAAATAGGGAAAAAATGAATGGTTTCAAAAATAAGCCAAACATTTAATATAAATAGAAAATAATAATGAAAGACATGGAAAGACATGAAAGACTTAATGAAC
The DNA here is from genome assembly GCA_037957365.1 of Torreya grandis. Taxonomy (NCBI): domain Eukaryota; kingdom Viridiplantae; phylum Streptophyta; class Pinopsida; order Cupressales; family Taxaceae; genus Torreya; species Torreya grandis. Next base: position 194,460 of record JARHVA010001147.1, read on the forward strand.
CTAATAGTAATGAGCTCTGGGCATTCTCTAGTATAGTTTCAAAAAATAACAAGGCTACAGATGATACTCTCAAAGAGTTACTTGCTTAGTTTTTGAAAGATAATACAAGAGTTTTGCCCAATGTAAGAGATGTTGAGAAAATAAGAGTTGGTTCTCGTAATCATGAACAATATACAAAATATTAATTAGATATGACTCAAACACAATTCTACTCTAAAATTTTGGAAAGACATCCACAAATTTCTATTTGTCAAGGATATTTTGAGAGAATAAAAACTTTTTATGTTAAAGAAATCACACATGTACCACATGTTGTAGTAGGTAATATGTTGAATTTTCAATGCACTATGATGTTTTCACCATATTCCTTGTACTTTGCATACTAAAATTTTGCATAAGTGTGGTATTAAATTTCCACCAAAGTTAGCTAGGGAATTTATTCCAACTATCTTTCCTAAAAGACTAGATGGATAGTTATTTTACAACAAATCATGTTTAAATGGGAATTATAACATATGTGGTGGATTTCCAAATTTAAAAAAATATATCCATGATGAGATTACAAGTGCAATTGGATAGAAACTAATTAGTTTAATAAAATATAAATCGATGACTTATCAAGTAAAATATGGTAAAGAATCTTAAAGGTGTAAACTTGTTACAAAAAAGATACATATTTCCAAATTTTTGGTTAAATTTAGAGTGAATATTGTTTATGAGTATGGAAGGTAGATGCACAGGGCTAGATGGTTGGATGAACATTTAAAGATAATCAAGGATACATTCCCACTTAGTTCCATTATTTTAGTAGTTAATTTTGCTAAAAATTACACATTCAAACCCAAAATGAAAGTTTAGTCATAGTATTACAACTCATCACAAGTTACCATATTCATGTATATAACATTCATCCATGCACTTGATAGTATAAACCAACATTAGAAAATATTACGAGAGTGAAGTTTATATGTCGTTAATGATAGATCACATTCCTTAGAGTATGTGAAAGGTTTTTTTTAGAAGTTTTATGAATAGTTGAGTCAGAGGAACATTACTTTTAATCAACATTACATTTTGTCTAACAATTGCAAGCCATAATTAAAAAATACATAGATGTTTCATTGGTTGAGTAGGTTACATGTTACCATTAGTATATAACAGTTTTTTAGTTTAATCAAGGCTAGACATGAAAAAATGGAGAATTATGGTGTTGGGGAGTGTGTAAAAAGAGCTATTACAATGAAGGAGTTGAAATTTGAAGAGGGTATTCATTTGACAAATGTGAAAAATATGGTTGAATGCTGTAATTAGAACATGTGTCATGGTGCTTAACTAAATTATACTATTCATATACATTTTTGGTTAATGGAGGAAGAACACTTGGCAAAGTATGAGGATTATATGTGTCTAATGGGTTCAACTGACTTCCACTCATTTCATATCTCAAATGCAAGTTATTATCTCAAATGCAAGTTATTGGACTATTCATATGAAACACTTAGCATGTTTCTATTCTTCATGTATGAACACTATTTAGAATGAGTGTGAGTCAAAAGAGTGGGTGGATGATTGGACTTCCAAACATCTAATTATAATCAACACATATCAAGTTCCAACAACATTTGAACTTATAAATACAACAAATCATGTTTAAATGGGAATTACAACATATGTGGTGGATTTCCAAATTTAAAAAAATATATCCATGATGAGATTACAAGTGCAATTGGATAGTAACTAATTAGTTTAATAAAATATAAATCGATGACTTATCAAGTAAAATATGGTAAAGAATCTAAAAGGTGTAAACTTGTTACAAAAAAGATACATATTTCCAAATTTTTGGTTAAATTTAGAGTGAATATTGTTTATGAGTATGGAAGGTAGATGCACAGGGCTAGATGGTTGGATGAACATTTAAAGATAATCAAGGATATATTCCCACTTAGTTCCATTATTTTAGTAGTTAATTTTGCTAAAAATTACACATTCAAACCCAAAATGAAAGTTTAGTCATAGTATTACAACTCATCACAAGTTACCATATTCATGTATATAACATTCATCCATGCACTTGATAGTATAAACCAACATTAGAAAATATTACGAGAGTGAAGTTTATATGTCGTTAATGATAGATCACATTCCTTAGAGTATGTGGAAGGTTTTTTTTAGAAGTTTTATGAATAGTTGAGTCAGAGGAACATTACTTTTAATCAACATTACATTTTGTCTAACAATTGCAAGCCATAATTAAAAAATACATAGATGTTTCATTGGTTGAGTAGGTTACATGTTACCATTAGTATATAACAATTTTTTAGTTTCATCAAGGCTAGACATGAAAAAATGGAGAATTATGGTGTTGGGGAGTGTGTAAAAAGAGCTATTACAATGAAGGAGTTGAAATTTGAAGAGGGTATTCATTTGACAAATGTGAAAAATATGGTTGAATGCTGTAATTAGAACATGTGTCATGGTGCTTAACTAAATTATACTATTCATATACATTTTTGGTTAATGGAGGAAGAACACTTGGCAAAGTATGAGGATTATATGTGTCTAATGGGTTCAACTGACTTCCACTCATTTCATATCTCAAATGCAAGTTATTATCTCAAATGCAAGTTATTGGACTATTCATATGAAACACTTAGCATGTTTCTATTCTTCATGTATGAACACTATTTAGAATGAGTGTGAGTCAAAAGAGTGGGTGGAGGATTGGACTTCCAAACATCTAATTATAATCAACACATATCAAGTTCCAACAACATTTGAACTTATAAATACAACAAATCATGTTTAAATGGGAATTACAACATATGTGGTGGATTTCCAAATTTAAAAAAATATATCCATGATGAGATTACAAGTGCAATTGGATAGTAACTAATTAGTTTAATAAAATATAAATCGATGACTTATCAAGTAAAATATGGTAAAGAATCTAAAAGGTGTAAACTTGTTACAAAAAAGATACATATTTCCAAATTTTTTGTTAAATTTAGAGTGAATATTGTTTATGAGTATGGAAGGTAGATGCACAGGGCTAGATGGTTGGATGAACATTTAAAGATAATCAAGGATACATTCCCACTTAGTTCCATTATTTTAGTAGTTAATTTTGCTAAAAATTACACATTCAAACCCAAAATGAAAGTTTAGTCATAGTATTACAACTCATCACAAGTTACCATATTCATGTATATAACATTCATCCATGCACTTGATAGTATAAACCAACATTAGAAAATATTACGAGAGTGAAGTTTATATGTCGTTAATGATAGATCACATTCCTTAGAGTATGTGAAAGGTTTTTTTTAGAAGTTTTATGAATAGTTGAGTCAGAGGAACATTACTTTTAATCAACATTACATTTTGTCTAACAATTGCAAGCCATAATTAAAAAATACATAGATGTTTCATTGGTTGAGTAGGTTACATGTTACCATTAGTATATAACAGTTTTTTAGTTTCATCAAGGCTAGACATGAAAAAATGGAGAATTATGGTGTTGGGGAGTGTGTAAAAAGAGCTATTACAATGAAGGAGTTGAAATTTGAAGAGGGTATTCATTTGACAAATGTGAAAAATATGGTTGAATGCTGTAATTAGAACATGTGTCATGGTGCTTAACTAAATTATACTATTCATATACATTTTTGGTTAATGGAGGAAGAACACTTTGCAAAGTATGAGGATTATATGTGTCTAATGGGTTCAACTGACTTCCACTCATTTCATATCTCAAATGCAAGTTATTATCTCAAATGCAAGTTATTGGACTATTCATATGAAACACTTAGCATGTTTCTATTCTTCATGTATGAACACTATTTAGAATGAGTGTGAGTCAAAAGAGTGGGTGGATGATTGGACTTCCAAACATCTAATTACAATCAACACATATCAAGTTCCAACAACATTTGAACTTATAAATATGACATCATCATATGACTTTGATATGTATCTAATCTAGTGAAGCTAGGTAGAATATTTGTCATTATATATAATTTATTCTCATTAAATATTTCATATTATTGTCATTAAAAATTATTATTTGTGATATAGGGCATGTTTTTGTAGTTATGGAAGATGAGGATAACGAATAAGACACTGATTACTAATTATGATGGTGTGTAGAGAGATATTAAAAATTGACTTTGTCATTTTTACATGGAAAAAAATTGACTATCCCACTAGGTCAGTGGTAAACACTGGAACTTGGTTTTGACATTGTTTGAAGAGTTTGAAATGCACAAGAAGATATTCAAATTTTATTCTTGAAATCAATATTTAATTACAAAAATATCATGAGAGCCCACTAAATAAGAAACTATGCAATGTTTAGGAGTTAGACCATGAAGCTAATCTTGATAATATCAAGGTTAAAGAAGATCTTAGTGGTTCATTGGATTGAAATATAGATATATCTTTTCAAATGTAGATGTAATAAATTTTATCAAGTGTTTTTTATTTTCTAGGTAGTACATTTATAAATTTCATTTTTAATTACTTACTAACAATTTTGTATAGGTTTGTGGTGAAAAATATCCTTCCATCTTCACATGCTTAGCAATGTTAGTAAAGAATTCTATATTCTTGAAGCTAAGAGAAATTTAGGTTTTATGGGTATTTGAACTTAGGCTAAAAAAATGTATTTTATTATATTAAGAAGGGTGTTATTGAGATTAGAATGGCTAGTGGGTTTGAAGAGAGGCCAAGAACCTGGTCCTAGACATTATCCACCCCAATAAATATGTTGGTTTTATCAATTTTCACTTATGAAGCATCAGAATGAAAGTTATACAAGAATAGATTGAACTTCGATAACATATGTTGTTAGTGTTTTCACTCTATGAAATGGAATTGGAAATGCACTTTTAATTAGATTAAACAATTGTGATAGTGTGATAACATTTTATTTTTCTATTTGTATGTGATCAAAGTTATAGATTAATAGGTGGAGGTCCCAAAGGTAGAAATGTTAGATGGAACTCAAGAAGTTGCTTGTTTACTGACAAAAACTTATATTTTTGGACCTATCCCTACAACCTATCTATTAGATTGATCTCAAAAATTTAACCTAACTGATTTAGCGTATGATTATAGGGTTTAAATATGTACAAGAGGGATCTGATGGTTCACATAAATGACTTAAAATTTTCATTTACTTCATGTTTGATCTTAGGCCAAAAAATTACATTTCTCTTATGTTGGGAAGGGTGTTATTGAGGCTAGAATGGGTGGTAGGTTTATCAATCAACCCTGATGAGAGGCCAATAACCTATTCCTAGACATTACCAACAACCCAAACATGTTGGTGGTATCATTTTTCACTTAGAAACCATTAGAACTAGACTTTTGTAATCATAACTTGGACTTTGACAACATTTACTATTAGTGTTTCCGCTCTCTCGAATGGTAGTGAAAATGAACTTTTTGGTGGATTATAACATTTTGTAAGTGTGATAACATGTAATTTTCATATTTTTATGTCATAAAAGTTATATATTTGTAGTTGGAGGTTTTGGAGGTAGAAATGCCTATTAGAGCTCAACAAATTTCTTGTTTACTGACAAAAACTTCTATTTTTAGACCCATCACTACAACTTTTATAAAAGATTAATATCAAAAAATCCACTTGACTTATCCATGGTAATATTATATATATTAAATAGGTATGGGAGGGATTTGATATTTTATATAAATGCCTAACAGTTTCTATTTTATGTGTGTTTAAACTCAAGCTAGAAAATTGCATTTTTCTTGTATTGGGAAGGGTGTTATTAAGGTCAAAATGGATGGTGGGTTTCTTGATTGGGATTAAAAAGAGGATAATAAAATTTTAATAGACATTATCCTCTCTTAAAATGTGTTATAGGTTTTATTTTTTACTCTGGAAGCATCAAAACCAAAGTTTTACAACCATAACTTGAACTTTAACAAAATTTATTATCAGTGTTTCTGCCCCTTGGAATGTTAGTGAAAATGCACTTCTATATAGATTCAAATGTCATTGTAGTGTAATAATATATATATTTACTATATAGACATGATAAAATTGATAGATGCATAGGTGGAGGTCCTGGAGGTATAAATGCTAGTTGGAGCTCAAGAAGTTGCTTGTTCACTATTAAAAACTTGCCTTTTTAGACCCATCACAACAAATTGTCTAACATATCAATCTCAAATATTCTACCTAAGTGATATATAGTGAAACTATAGGGCTTAATTATGTATGGGTGGAATCTAATGGTTCATTATAATAACTTCAATATTTTGTTTTATGCATGTTTGAACTTAGGCTAAAAAATTGCATTTTTCTTGTATTGGGAAGGGTTTTCTTGAGGTCAAAATGGGTGGTGGGTTTACCTATCAGGTCTGATGGGATGATAAAATCCTAGTCCTAGATGTTACACACCTCCTTGGAGGTGATAGTAGTGTCAATTTTCACTCAAGAAGCATCAAAACCTTATTTTTGCAACCATAACTTGAACTTTAACATCATTTGTTATCAATATTTCCATTGTCAAAAATGGTAATGAAAATACACCTCTAGGTGGATTCAATAATTATAGTGGTGTGATAACAAGTAAATTTTACTATTTGGATGTGATAAAAGAGATATATTCATAGGTGGAGTTCTTACAGGTAGAAATGCCAGTTGGATCTCAAGAAATTACTTGTTCACTGACAAAAACTTGCATTTTTGGACATATCACTACGACTTATCTAATGAATTGATATCAATGCTTCCACCTTAGTAATTTATGATGAGATTATTGGGATTATATAGGTATATAAGGGATCTAATAATTTTTGGTAATGAATTAAAATTTTCATTTTTTGTATGTTTAAATGTAGGCTAAAAATTTACATTTTTCTTGTATTGGGAAGGGTATTATTCAGATCAGAATGGGTGGTGGGTTTGTCTATCGGGCCTTACAAGAGGCAAATAAACTATCCATAAATGTCATCATCATCCTTGGATGTGTTTTAAATGTCATTTTCACTCATAAATCATCAAAATTAGAGTTCTCTAACCACAACTTGAACTATGACAACATTGATAACTTTGACAATTTTGATAGCTTTAACAACATAAACTATATACCTATAAAATTAATTAGTAATTAAACTATTTAAATAGTAAAATATTTGAAAACTTGATAAGTTGACAATTTTAACAACTTTGACAAGTTTAACAACTTTGATAGTTTTGATAACATTGACATCTTTAACCTATTTACCTATTCACCTATTGACGTATTGACCTGTACGATGGTAATTGACATATTCACCTAGAAAGTGACTTGTTATGGATTATTCATTTAATGTATGTTATTGAATTAGTTTAATTTTATCCTTGAAGTTCCTTGAGGCCATGCATATGTTATCATTTATGTAAGGTTGCAGGTGGATGAATGACTATAGGTGGTAACCAATAAGTAACTATAGGCCACAATCAAGGAAGGGATCTTGGAGTGACTCCACCATGTTGATAATTTTTGAGTCATAATTATATTAGTTTTGAATATGTTTAACCTTTAAAGACCTATATATGAATTAGTAGGACATATACCCATATACCCTATTTTGCCTATGATAGTATAATATGAAAGTAAATAGTTCTCTCTCATGAAGCAAGTATGCCTTTGTTGTATATATATATATATATATATATAAACAATTGTAAATAATTGTGAATGCTAATTTTTATTTATACAAAATATAATTTGAAATAATCAACATACAGTCCTCCAGAACAAAGAAACCCTATCTATACCATGTTTTGGGTTAACAATCACATTTCAAAGAGAAGTAGGAGAACTTGTTTCTTAATATTGAAAAGTATGCCATTAAATATATGGAATTTTAAGATGGTCCCATTATAAATGGATGATTTTTATCTCTTACAAGATTCATGAAATATTTGAAATTGAAATAATAGTCCATGTTGTTGTCACATGCATGTAGGGTGCTTTATTGTGTACGGTGCCTTGTTATGCCCTATCTATGGAATTGAATGTTAAATTTTGTTTGTTAACTTGTAATGGGTTAAGTCAGGTGTGAGTTTAGAATATAAGAACATATATGTTATAATAATGGATCCTTGAGACCTATTTCATGTTTTGGTTCTTGAAACCTAAGAGAATTGCCTAGTGAGAAGATACTGCAAGAGTGAGAGAATGTTTGTGAATGGAATGCATGAAATGAGTTAGAGAATGAATGTGAGAGGTTTTTAAGTGGTATAATAACACCAATAAGTGTCTCCAATATTTAATAGAAGTAGGTATAAATATAAGAAGGCCATTAAGCCTAAATGATAAGAGTGTCATTAGTCATTTCCATAACACACAATCAAATAAAAATTATAATTTAAAAAATTATGGTAGATTTGAGATTTATAGAATTGAAAAGAATAATTAATTAATCCCTATTTTTTTTAATAACATTAATTACAAGCTTTGATAGATAATAATTTGGAAGATAAAAACAAAATTTTACATTAACACACAATGAAATAAAAACTAAATATAACTTTGATAGAATGCCATGATATTCATAAGATTTAGGCACATGTGTCTAATGTCAATAATAAATAGATTACCATGATAGGCATACAAATATTAAATCTAACAACATAGTATATAATGTTGTTTGAATGTGATACACACATATACAATGTTAAAATACATCAATTGTCATATATGCATACAAAAAAGTACATCTCATTTTTAGGACATTATATTCATAAAATAGCATCCTTCTCTTTGCCTTCCTCAAAGAATACTCTCCCTTGGATGTCATGCTAGTAAATAGAGACCCCTATAATGCCTTGGATTGCCCCAAGGTCTAACTATGGGTCCTACACTCATAGCTATCTTGAAATTTAACTTGTTCAAATATAAGAATTATTATGAAATTAATATAAAATAGATTAAAATAATTATTAATAAATTAAGTTTATACTAAAATAAAATAACATTTAAACATGCACTTGTTTTAATCTCATTATCTTAATAAATCTCTTTTTCACACTCAAACAAGTCAATAACAAGCTCAACTATCCAAATAGGCATCTTAAATAATAGATAAACATGAGAATTTGCCCTACTAATAATCTAACTAGGAATATCAGTTGTCATATGATAACCCTGCATATACAATACATTTACATAAGTTATATTTGCTCGAAGTACATGTACTAAAATTATTAAAACAAGTCTATTTTTACAATACAAAATTAAAATAACTAATATGTACCTCTTTCAATACCTATGCAGATGACATTTTAACAATAATTCCTATGTCTATCTCAGCTCATAAAGAGGGATGAGTGTCTACTCTATCCATCAAAAATTTATATAAAGAATGTCTTACTTAGTTTTATTTAAAGTATCACATCTTATATATGGAAACGAAAATGACCAATATAATCACTTGTATTCAAAAGATCTATTTATATAAGTCCATGAATGCAATGTTACATTATAAGAAAGAAGAGGACAAGCATGAACATGAAAATACACTTAGATCTGAATTGATATGCCATCTCTTAAATTGTTAGAGCAACAACCTTGTACCAAAACTAAAATTAGAGGATTAGTGAAAGGTAATATATAATATACTAGTTTCTTTTATATCTTTGATAAATATAAATATATCTGGATCAAGATCTTTAATATATACTATATTACATGTTGGACTATATTGGTTGTTGATTTATTTATTGTCTAAAAATATGGGTTTGACTTAGGTAAGACCCTCATATCTATTTCCTTTTTTTATGGTCTTACAAGGTCATTTGACCTTATTATCACTTTTGAAGGAAGGATAATAAAGAGTAGGCATGCTTGAAAATAATCACTCCTTTTTGAGATTTTTTTTTTGGGCAACCAATGGGTGGGTTTTGACACTCAGACTAAATCTTAGCCTAATCACAAGGATGTATGTGTTGGGCATGACATTGATGATTATAGTAGTTCCTCATTATTTTTTGGACATGGTTGTTTAAGTGGATTGGTGTGGGATATTTATTTCAAACACCTACCATAATACACACACACACATATCTTATACAAATGTTGGGTGCATAAATATAGATGGAAAAGAGAGAAAAGGTATTATTTGTGTTTACACATATCAGAGATGAGGAATTACATGCTACATGTGAAGTAATGTCAAGTTTGTGACCTTATGGTTTTATATGCAATGTGGTCATAGGAATTTTAGTTTGCATTATTAAGAAAGTCTTTGGGAAATTGGTATATGAATGAGACTCCCATTTAAAATGATATTATCACTTCCAAACTAAATTTAACTATGAAAATGGGTGTATATTCATAAGGAAGATTCAAATATTTTGTGGAAAAATTTGCTTCATGTTTTATTCATAACTAATGTCGTATCCCTAGAAGCATGTAGTATATTTCTTGTAAAATAGTTTATTAACCTTAGGTAATAGAAAGATAAAATGTATGATATGGGTAATGGGAAGAATATACAAATACAACATATACATCCTTAAAAGTAGGATGTTACTCCAAAGGAAACATGGTCCAACATAAGACAATGCATGACTTTTATGTTTTTGATTTTGTTATTTTTAAATAAATTCTTGAGAAGACAACTAAATTATATGAAAAGATCAAAACATATATATTTGTTATGTTAAATATCTATTGTTAATTGTGCAAATTACTTCTATTTTACCTTAAATCACCTTGTTATCATCACTCATTTTCAAGGGTAACTTGTGGATTTATGTATAATGGTAATGGTGACATAAGTCAAAATAAGAATATGACTTTATTGAGCTTAAAAACTTCATTTTAAATATAGTGTTACCTAAAAGGACCACTAGATAAGTGTTAGATTAATTCTATATAAGTATCCTCATGGGATGTGAACTACCCTTATCTAATATTGAATGAGATTATTCATGGAATCTTTGTGGGATTTATGAAAAACAATTATATAAATATCATTGAGCCCGTTCTAATAGCTTATAAATATTGTAAACAATAAAACAAGGATAAAGAGAGAGAGAGAAATTGAAAATAGAGAAGGATAAATTTAGCTTAAACTTACAAGGAAATATATACATAAAATAAATGTACATATACCATATGATTAACTCAAAATTTTACCTCTGTATGGGTAAATGGTGTCATCCTAATAGAGGCAAATGTAGTAGTCTATGGCCTAGCATCTAGATCCAAATATGTAAATAAAATCTGAAAAAAAATAAAATGTTGTAAATGCCGACTATGATGATGAAAGAATCATGACCTCCTATGACATAGAAAATGACATATATTATATAATTTATTTTATCAAACTAATTATTAGATAAATTAAATTTACAAATATAATATAAATTTAATGTGGCATTTAAATAAAATATACCTATATCTATGTGGTGATTAATGTCTACATGCTAAATGTGCATCCCAATAAATCATCACTCATAAGAATATGATATAAGACATTTGATCCACCAACTCCTTCATCATTAGAAGGTCATGTGCACATAGATCCACATGAACTACAAGATTGGGGTCAAGGTCAAGTAGGTGGCATATCTATAGAATCACTCTATGAAAACCTACTTGTATGTTGAATGAGTATATCAGTGAGTGAACTAAGAACATGGAGAATGTATAGCTCCATAACATGCTAAATTGAAGAGGGTATCTTAGGCTCAAGAGGATATTGAATATTGATCCATGTAGGATGATTAGGTGCATAATGTGCACCTTGTCAATCATATGTAGAGACTTATCCTTGGCCCTAAAAATAACAAAAATCACAATAATTGGGAATCTGATTGAATTTAAAATCATAGTAAAGTTTCAGCAAAAAATATAATGGAACCTCACAGTTATCACATGGTGGATTGTTAAAGACAATCCACTATCAATTCTAAAAATTTGTCATGGTTAAGTTATATGTAAAAAAATGGATAGAAAAATGTTTATTGGTTATGGGAAATGAGGCATTAGTGGTTGGTTGATGAAAAGGTCACAAATAGAATATTTTGACATTTCATTAGTCTTAACCTAAAGGGAAGATATCTTATCAGTATAATATGCCATAAAAGTATACCTTTATGAGGTCTATCAGTCAATATGACTTGTTATAGAGTCAATTTGACATAATAAGGTCACTAGGAATTAGCTAGTTGGATGTGGTGGGGGTTGGTTGAAGCGGGATCCTTCATTATATCACTAAACTCTTCAATTTCAAGTTTGCTTCTGACAATGTTGTCAATCAAAAGCTCTTAACTACTAGGGAGTTTTGGGGAATTGTAGAAGTGTTAGGTGGAGAGATAGGAAAAATAGAGGATTTTGTAGAGGGTTATGAGGAGGAGAAACTAGAGGGTTTGGTGGAGGTTTATTAAGATGGGATGTTATAGAAATAAATTATAAATTAAAACTAGGGTTAAACAATAAAAATTATGAAAAAATAGAGTTAAATTTAGGAAGATCTCAATGACTGACCTCTCACACGTGATGGCATCATGGATCAACAGGTCTGTGGGATGAATCTAGACGCATCCTGGCATTCTTTGGATTATTTTACATGAAACTTGATCATGAAAACTATGGGAGAGTGATGGAACTCAAATGCAAAATGAGGATTTTGCATTTGGATTTCCTTTTTTTTGACACAGGTAACACAATTGCGTTATCAATGTGATTAAATTATTGGAAATGATAATAACGTGATCATGTTAATAATATGATTGCATTTCTATTTAATATTACATGATCATGTTATGGCTAAGCAATCCCAAGCCTAGATTAAAATAATTTGACTATGTTAATTAAAAAACATGATTAGGTTATTAATTAAGATAATCTAGTTACCAATAATGTCCATGGAATTGTCCCCCAACACCATGCACTTATCCAATCCCCATAATATCTTCTATCTCCGAATATAATTGGTGTAACCAACATTATTTTGGGCTTCTTGTAATCATCATGGTAGCATACCTCTTCCAACCACTCATACATATATTTTTAGAGTATTAATAGATAACACATTTAGATGTGGTAGTGTCACCTACAATGATAGTAGTAAATGGATCATCCAATTACATCTCAATGGATATCATGGTTATCTTACACTAGGCTATATCACATATTCAAATATACATCTTAATAGGCATGATCAAAATCTATGGAAGTATGGATAAATATAATTATGAGATTTAACCATAATCAAATCCATACAATAACACATTCAGGTTAGGCTATCTGTGATTTTAGTATATCACCAATGACAATATTTTAATCTTATCATGTTAACAATAATACATCTTGTTCTACCCCCAAAAAATGAGAAGCATAAACTCCATTTATATCATGACTTGAATGAGAGCATTTAGTAAGTTATAATTACGATCATATCCAAAATCTTCATAAAATATAATAGTGGGTCCATGCCATCAATTTTATAGAAGATAGGGACTAAGATTGTCTTAGTGTACAATTTTTAGTGTGTCAAAATCATAACAATTTAACAAAATTATATGGAAAAGCAATCCATCACATAATATATCAATCCCCCATGTGTCAAGAACTCTTATTACAACACATTCTAAAAGACCAGTGACTAATGTTGGTTTACATAGCATTTTATTATCCAAAACATAAATAAGGTACAGTAGGATGCATAATCATGATGTGAAACTTATATATAAATTACAACTTTAACATAAATTGATTTAATGTCATAGACATTCTAGTTATTATTTTTCTCACTAAATTGGCTACACAAAAAATTAATAAATTTACACTTACCATGGAAATGGGATGAACAAATAAGGAAAATCTACTTAGATCTCCCAGTGTTGAAACTGTGCTCTAATACTAAGTGTAACAACCCACATTTTTTAAAATTCTCATATCCAAAGTTGTGGAATACGAGAAGACAACATATGTGAAAGGAATAGAGTTAATTAACAACATAGATAACACTCATCCTGGTTAAACATAATTCCATAGTAAATTTCATAATCTATTTATATTAAAATGTGGAATGTGTTTTTTTAGATTCAAAATAGCTTAACATCGTATTCATATGAGTACAAGATAGATTTATAATATCAAGAGATATAACTATAAATAAGTTTCCCTTAAGAAGTAACTATCATCATTCACAAAGATTCATTTACATTTGACATATGGTTAGGGATTCACAAAACATCATGATCTTGGAAAACTGGTCCACTTGAAAAAATCATGTTCTTATTTTTTAGTTTTTTTACAACAAGGCAAGACAACTTATAATCCACTAATAAAATAGATAGACAACTCTTCTAAGTCTTATCAATATCTACGTTTAACTTGGTAAAAATGTGATTCTTGAAATTTATTAGTACTACATCAACTCTATACTTTAGAGGTGTTTGTCAACATCATGAATTATACTAAACCTTACTAAACTACAATGTTTAGACAAGGGAGTTATATATCATTAAGTGTTCTCATAAATTGGGGATAGAAGTATCTAAACCTTTAACTTGTTTCTACATACCTTGTCCCAAGGCATTATGGACCATGAAGAATATAACATACTATACTTGTACCAAAGTTTGTAACAAATATTACAAATCTAAAAAAAAATGTAGCCAGGGTAGGGACTTAAGTCACCATCTATGAACTTAGCTAGGAACATGCAAGTAAAATATTAACATAACTAATCACTTCCTTTGTATGTTATCTAATTTTAACAATACATGGGATTTAATAGAAGTAAGCTTGTTACTATGATATAATTTATTGATTTGAATTTAGATAGAAATGTTTCATTCAATTCAATGTTCTAAACAATTCAATTAGATTTAACTAATGCTAAGGTATCATGTACGTCACATGAAAATATCATCAAGTCTATTTGTTACAACTGATAGTTAAGACATTGATGAAAGCGATGGATGATACATATTACATCATCAATCCACATAATAATATTTTACTTGAAAGGATGCATCCACATAAGCTTTGTGTTAACCTAAAATTATTCTGATCAAAATTTTATGAGGGGGTAGTCCCTCTAATAGATTATCCTTATGACTTAAAGGTCTTTTATGATAACAAGAATTAATAATTTTATTACTTTAGACTAGTGATCCTTAAAAGTATTAGAGAACTATAAAAATAGATTGAGTTTTAATATCATAGAATTTCATATGTCTATAGTTCTTAACTCATATCAAGAAACCAATACATTATACCATGTCTTGCCCTTTGATGATCCCAATTCTTCCCAAACTCTTCCATATTGCAAACACAATGCAACATATATCAACAATGGGGAATGCATAAGCATGTTTAAAGGATAAATAAAATCAATCAAGATGAAACATGATCAAGCACAAAGTAATCATCAAAACATGTGGAATACAACTTTTTCCAAGTATAGTTATTAAATAGACAGAGGAAGCTATAATAAATAAGGTAAGGTCAATATCAATTTTCCATCAAGGGAGAAGTGGAAACATTTCAAATACATCCTTCTTAAAGACTAACACAAATTCAAATCAAGGCTTCATCTTGAAGGGGGTTGTTTTTATTGAGTCTTATTCATCTCCAATCAATCCTCCTGTTATAATACAGTCCACATGCATGTTACATAAAAATAATTTAAGCAATGCCTCTCCTCAATATTAGTTTCATACTAACCAAGATGAAATTCACATCATATAGTTAATTATCTCCTTATACACATACACATAAATACATTACGCTAAAAGAAACAATCCTCATTAAATACTAGATCCAACTAAGACAGTGTTATGCAATACTTAAGATATCAAAATCATGCATAACATTACAATATTTTTTACATAATAAAACGTTAAACACCCTTTAACAGTAAATCATGACCATTTTTGAAACACGCTTGTATATCAACTAGAAATTTTCAATACGAATGCAACACAACTAAATCGTATGCATGCACACATTCTAAACTTGAAACTTTACGATATTGTAATACCTCCACATTATAAACTCGAACGCTATTAACTTGTATTCCACGTTATACATAGTGTCTCATGTCCAACCATTATCCGCAGAACTTCATGCCTTGATCATGGCCGCCTTAAAATACACCCTAACTTTTGGTGGCCTGCAAGGGCCAAAACGTCGAGGAAATGGATTGCTTAATTGTCACGACGGGGCCAATTCACCCATTATCACTGTTTTCAATGTTTGAACTTTGCGCAAGAAGTATTATTCTTTTTAATTTATCTTGCACTCACATTTACACAATTGTCGGTTTAGACTTTGCAAGTAGCTTGGAAAGGTTCGTTTTACTCGCAAGCCTATAATCCGGTAAAGAATACATTAATCTGGATGTCTCCATTGTAATTTTCTATTCATAGTAATATGTATAGAGTGTTGACAGACACGATGTACTTAAAGACAGGGTGATGGGGCTCACAAGGTCTCCTGCAACTTCTTATTGTATATAAAATCAATTTAGGTAATAGTGTCGCTTGGCATATACTTCGCCTACTTTTTGCATTTTATCTGTGGATTAATGATTTGTCATCAAACTTTAATTGCTTTCAACGCTTCCATAGGGTTGTGGTTGGGTTGAAAATAAATTTACTGACCGCTAGCAGATAGCTGCTACATTTACTGAAATAATTGTATGCATTATTTTGATGTTTCCAGCTGTCGAAGAGTTCGATATATACAACAAGAGCATTTCGAGTCATTTATTAACTGCACCGCCAGAAAATTTAAATAAAAACGCTCTCTTCATATTTAGACTACTTCCAAACCCACATATTCAACCTACCCGTGCATTTCTATGGCGACAGTTATATCGATCTCTAACTTCAGGGTGTCTAGGCTTCAGCTCGGACTCGTAGTAGAGCGCATAAATTTAAGTAGGAAGTCGACAAGATCTATGGAGGTCGACTAAGAAAGTGTGGCTCTGATCAGGAAGGAGTTGAAACTCGAAAAATAAAAATAAACAATACAAACAAACCTATTTAATGGCACCTCAGGTCTCAATTCCAATTCAATCTCTTTGAGAGTAGTTGAGTCCGGTAAAGGCCAGTGGAAGCATGCTCCATTGCAATCTTACCAATTTGTGATGTCATAGATAGGACAGCTTTTCAATGAGGAGGGAAAACAGTCAATCATAAGCCTTGTCAAATGAAATCATACCACCTTTTGTCAAGTGAAGATTGAATAGTGCGCAAAGGTCAACTAAACTGAAATATGTTTTAAATTGCATTATTCTATTTACTTCTAAATCTTCCTTTCACCATATGTCTACGCTCTAAGAAACAAGTACACAGATTTACATTTAAAGTGCGGAGATTGGCATGCCTCTCATGAGATAGAAAATCTTCAGCTAGTCCTCCTCCACCTCTGAGCGTCCCCTTTCCTCTATCGTGCCTCACTCCTTAGACTTAAAAGCAAGTGTTTAAGATTGCCACTACCGCCATATATGGCATGGCATTCTAAGGCAAGGTTCCATTCCCCGAGAAGTTTATTCTTTCTACACTATACGCAAAATCTCCCTTCGTAAATTTGATTTTGGTTTAATCAACGAATTAAGGTTAAATTATTAAATGCTGCGTTAACCAAGGTAGCAAATTGACCATAAATAAGAGATGATAACTTTTTAGCCAAAAACATACAGATTGTAACTTTAACCACATTAAATATAAAAGTGTGTTGTAACTTTGACCACATTAGAGGAGATTGCTTATAACGTTAAAAAGATAAGATTAGTAAACTGATTATATGATAAAAGAAGTGTTACTACATCATGGTTCTAAAAAGGGTAAAATTAGTTTCCACTATAACACCTTAATACTCATAATATATATAATTTAATAAATCTTATTCATTATTATTTATATTTAAGATTGCATTTTAAGGTTCTTTATTATTATGTTATATCATTGCGTACTTACATAATTTATATAAGGTTTGATTGAAAATGTTACAATAAAAATATAGTTAAAAATAAATAATATAAAATTATTAGACACCTTAAAATGACCTTTATTCCTTGTATGAAGATTTATATGTCCATGAATGGCGAAAATATTGCATAGCCACAAGATTCATTTTTTTTATTGAGAACAAAAAAACTCAATTAGTAATTTATAAGTTTAAGTTAAAATTTTTACAATTTCTGTTCTCTTGACCTTATCCATTGAAGGTTGACAAACGTGTGATTAGGTGACAATCATATTCCCTTTGATCAATAAGGTCCTCCAGGCATTTAAAATAAATATTCACGTATTATTTTGATACAATTAGTACTGACACATGTTATGCACCTTCCATTTATCGATTATTAGATTGATCAAATATTCAAAATTGATGAGTCAAAATGATCTTATGCTATACATGTCAACATCTAATCAATCATAAGAAAACCCGCTTGAAAGATTATTGCGACAAAACTATCACAAGAGGTCACAATGTATAGCTTATATAAAAAGTCAGACACACTTAGAGTATGCATCAAGTGTTTGAATGCCAGAAAGACATGATTTAGATCAAAACCCTTGAAATGTTATTGCAAAAAGGGAGAGGCATTAAAATTACCACATATAAAATGTATGGAAATTAAACTTGATTGTGATTCTTTAAAACATCTCATACATAATCACATATCTCCTTAACTAATAGACTCAGTAAATTGAGTTTCTAATTCATGATATTGTAAATCTTGCCATTCATGAATATTCTGAATCTTGCCATTCTCTAAATGTATATGTGAGAATTTATACACTGTCGATCCTCCTTTTTAGATTTGGAGACCCGATCAGAACCCACATCCAAAATGCACCTGCATCTGCACTGCACACATGCTTTAGTAACCTTAAAATATGATGTGCTTATATCTTAATTGTTCATCCTTATGACACTCTAGCATTATAAACTTTAACAATAATATTTATTTATTATCTTCAAATAAATATTGATGAAATATTTGTAAATAAATAAATAAAAATCTTTTATCGCTGGAAAATTAATTTAACAATGACGAGTCGAAATCAAAACCAGACTTTATCGCTGGCAAAACTTTGGAATCGATGGAATGGTCGTCTGGAATCATGCGTGTCTAATTGTAAAAATATTTTATTGAAGCCCCTGCCGGTCGCATCAACAAAAATCAGATTAATTTTAGAAGCGCCCAAAAATCTGAAGGTCCTGAACACTGCAACATGATTTATTTCCAATTAAAGCTTTCGAGTTGTTACTTCTATTTTCATTTAATATGGTCTTTTTCATTAAAATAATAAAATATTAGTTGCAGATCAATAGCCTAAAAATTTATTATAACAACAAATACATAGAAACAACGTACTAATATTTTTTTAGTTGAATAATTTTTATTAATTTTAATAAAGCATAATAAATTTATATTAATAAAAATTACTTAATTAAAATAGAAATAGCTTTAAATATTAAATTGTAATATATAATATAATTAAATATAAACTATTTTAATGTGATTTTAAATATTTAAATAATTATATAAGATTATATATCTGTCAAATTTTAACATATTTTAAATATTAAACTATTTTAAATTAATAAAAATGATATTATTATTTCTTTTATTATTTATGAAATGATTGAAAGCATAAATTTATTTATAAATTTTTAGAAAAATATGTTTTATAGATTCAAACACAATATATTAATTGATTGAATCTTTCTTATACTTATAAAATAAATATTTTATTTACCTATAGGTGAGAAAAAAAAAATTTAGTGCTTTTTTGGGCATATAGACTAGGTTATGAAACCATGAAAATGCTACTTAGAAATATAACTTCATAAAGATGCCCCATTTCCTTTTGTTATGTGCCAATTTGCTATGTGGATATAGATGTCCATGGTTAAATTACCGAGTGTCATATTTACTTATTAACTTTTGGTGAAGGAAACAAAAAATGTATATCCGTATAAATACATAATAATTTAAATTTTATTTTATTTTATTTATTTATTTAGTGTTAAATTTTCACTAGAGTCTTTTAAATGGTTATTTTAAGATTTTTATATTTTACTTAATATTTAGTACATTTATTTTCTTAAGTTATTTTTAAAATTTGTAAAACAACCATAGACTATGAAAAGTAAAGGGATATTTCAAGAAACAACCCCTCAATATTTTTATTGTTTTTGATAGTCCATGATTTTATTGATCTCTGGTTGGTTTATCGAGTCAACTATTTCATATACCCATGTTATAGTTTTGAAATAATGATTCCCAATCAAACAATATTTCCTTGTTAACCTAGATGTCACAATATTTGTATATCTATGGAGGAATATGCCCTTAAACAAACATTCCTGTATTGCTCTTGGGTGGATGTAATGTCGTTCTTAGAGGCCAATGGATGTGCACTTTTAGCGTTATCTTATTGGACTTTTTCAAAACTTAGGATGTACTTCTCTGACAATGGCTATTATTGCACATTAAAAGACCTCTTACCAGGATCCACTAGTGTCATCGTTTCCCACT
>JARHVA010001147.1:220000-235000 GCA_037957365.1 Torreya grandis
TATATACGATAAGAAAATGATGTTTATCCTCCATGCTATCAATAGGTAGAGCACCTACCTAGTGATTTACCATTATAATATTCAAAATTTTGAATCATTCTTGATGCAATGTGTCTCTTCCCTAGTTACACAAAAATGGATTTCCAAAATGATGGGGTAGGATTATGATACCACTAATAACAATGGACAGGAAAATTGAGTGACTAATGCATTATCCAACTAGTATGAATAACATGCGTAAATGTGTACCTTATCCATCCATATTTTAGAATGGACGGATGACATAATGAAAGAATGGTAGTAATAAATCACATGCATCAAATCATTTGAAAAATCTTTATTAACATTACATATAAACCCAACTATAAATGGGATGCTCAATCCTTAAGGTACAAAGGCCATGTTATCTTTATTTATGTATCCAAATTCCAAAATAATGTTTTTTTAGTATATCATGCCTAACATTCTTCAGGTCATTCAATATTTTTGATAATTGATGAATATGTTTCACATATTTTATTTTGGCCATGAATCAAGGAAGATATCAAGACATTTATTGAATAATGTGATACATTTAAAAATAACAAAGGAGATAAAATGGTAGTGATTAGATTAATCCACCCATTACATATTTTGTAAGGCATTTATATAGACATCTCTATGGAAATTATAAAAGGATTAAAAAATTTGAGGTAAAATAAATCATTCTAGTGGTGGTAGATCATCTCTCTAAATATACCCTTTTTTTTTATATTGGCTTGTCCTTACACTACTTTTAACATCGCATCAACATTCAAAAAATCCTATCTTCTATTGAGTCTAATTGTTAAAAAACTTTCAAAATTTAATTATGGAAGGATCTCATCAACTGCAGAGGTATATAACTAAAAATATTCTCTTACTACCACCAATGGATAGATGGATAACTAATATTGTTAATAAATTACTAGAAACATATCTTCATCACTTCACCTCTAATCTTAAAATAACGGTTCAAGTTGTTACCACTTGTAGAATGGTGGTGCAACATGACTTATTTCAAAACCACCAAGATGGCTCCTTAAAAAGCTATATGGTTAGAAGCCATAATATCTTATTGCTTATCTCCCAATAGTTCTCACATATATGCACTTGATAATATACTAAATGATTAGGATAATATTCCTCACATTCTCCAGGATAATCTACACATGGCACATAATCACATGAAACATCATGAGGACCAATAATGGTAAATTTTAAGATCCTTTATTATAAATACAATTGGATTTCATTGGAAAATCTATAGATAAATGTTTTGTAGGCATGGAAATTTTTCAAGGCAATGGTGAATCTATTAGAAGGAGGCTTGAGCATGAAAAGGGTAGGATAAATAGTTTTGTCATTTTTCTGTAGAACCATCTGGTTACATAACATGATCAAATGATAGCCATCAACATCAAGTTGCATCATTAAACTAAGATTAGATGGCATCAAAATGGAACCAATTTGTATAAGATATCGTTTAATTATAGAATGCAAATGATTGAGAAAGGTTATTGTTTAGTTTCAAAATAAAATAAGGCAATGAAGGTTACCGGTCAATGGTCTTATGCAACCAAATGGTAGGGATTAACATTTAGTTATGTTGTGTAGTAAGATAGCATCATCTACTAATCAGTTGCATTTTATAAATGCATACCAGCTGATTGCATAATGTAATTATATGCCAAACTATATTGTTTGCATGGTTGGTGCAACCATTCACTATAATAGATAATGCAACTAGACAATAAAAAAAACTATTCATTTGCATATACAATTGGCTACCCTAGTTTTTTGGTGGTGTCTTTTCCACTACTTATAAATATTCCTTTATCTTAATTTTTAAACTCTTACACAACCATTTTATCGTCTTCTCTAGTGTTTTACACAATAATTTACGTATGACTTGTAAAGTGTATAATGACATGGCTTTCACTTGCAAATACATATTCAAGACATTATTATGGATAAATGTTTTAAAGCTAAGTTACAACATATAGACACATACAACGATTGGATTCCCATGTTTAATTTTGGTGGCCTCATTTAAATGCCATAGTACTAAACTAAAACAAGCTTTATAAAATCTTTAATGTCTTGTTATGGCAATAAAAAGATAGGGTTCAATGTTAGCATCAAAATGAAATTAATCTTGTTTGGTACCTCACCTATTAATATTCATAATTTAATAGGGCTTCCACACCACAATGTTAACCCTGTAACCATAAAAGCGATGTTGAAAAATGATGATTTTTTTTTGGGAGTCTACCTATAACTTGTAAATCAGTCCAAATGGTATGTACATATTAGTTTTTGAATTTAAAATTCATCATTATTTAATTTATCATTAGTTTTCACTAATTACATATTTTTCACTTTTGTTGTAGATAGTTAGATTAAAAGGAGTCTCCAAGTCAACAAAATATTAAAACCATTTCTAAAATCCGTGGTTCAATTTTTTCGTGCAAGAATAGTCTTACTGGGAAGACATGAGACATTCCCTTTTGGGTTATTACTTAAATAATTCATACTATTTCATTCTTAAAATATGATAGGTATAACTTTATTTCAACTAGGATTAGATTAGAATTGAATTATGCTTGTTGCAATTAGAGTTCTATAATTTGATGTTCTAATTTTTTTTGGCCTTGTACTATGGGTCGTTGTATGGCCTTAAGAAAACATCAATTCTAACCATGTTTCATCTAAAAAATGAGCACAAATTCTTTATTTATTGATGAGCAGGATGCTATTTTAACTTTCAAATGAATCACCTAAATGGTTTACTTTGTAAATTCTTAAAATTTTTAATTTTAATATTTATTTGTTGTTAAATTCAAGACTTCATGTATTCGGCACATGAAGACAAGTTGCTTCAAAAGGGCATTGTGCCTCTAAAGGTTCTAGATCTTCTAAGTTTGCATAATCATCATTTCATTTATTTTAAATTTTTAAACATATGATGCTTTCTTATGAATCATATATAAATGTGAGTTTTCATATTTTCAATTTCAATGATAAATGATGCATCATGTAAATTTAAATTTTATATTATTTTATTTATTTTATTTATTTATTTCATTTCTGTAGTTGACTTTAAATATTTTAACATTGAATTTGAAGGAGCATAATAAACCACAAAATTCCATGTGCCACAAACTTCTCAACCATTTGTTCAAGGGATTTTACATTCCAACTTTTGGTATTTTAATTGAAGATTCTTAAATTAGATATTTTATTGACTTAGTGATTACCCCTTGTAGTTGAAAACACTAATGTGACTCCAAATATTACATGTAGATTGGAGGACATACTCTCTCCAAATAAAAATATTAAATCATAAATTTAAAATTATCATTACGTTTTATTTTAAATTTATCCAATTCTAAATATAATTTATTTTTGTAGGGCACCCTCAATCTATGAAGAAACGTTTGCCATCACCACCATCACCAAACCCAATTTGAACAAGGGAAAATATATAATTTTTAACACAAAGCAGAGGAACACTACAATTATCAAATTTTCACTTCCCCAATTTCTCACTCAAAGGTGCATCTAGTGTGTAGGGATTACCATGTTTACATCATATTGATTTTGATGAGGAATATCTAGGCATAGAGAGTGGAGACCTCACTTCTATTAATTTTAATCCCCATGATTTTATTAAGCTTCCAAGTGTACCTACTTTGGATGCACCTTGTACCTCTTGACCCCCTATCCCACCTATTATAGGAAATATTGAGTTGTCAAAGGATGACATGGCTAATTTTCTATTGAATAATTTATTATAAAAAATTATAAATTCAAATCTTAAGCAGGGTATTATAGATGAGATGAATAATTTAACAGTTTTTGAGTTTTGAGTGAAAACATTGATAAAATAAATAAATGCTCATTATCACTACTAATACTAGAGAGTCAATTTATTTTCAGTAGTTAGACATGAACCCACAAATACTTATAGTTTATTCAATAAAGTGAATTATGTGTCAATTTAAATTTCTAATCATTACAATTAAAATAGTTTGAGTATTGTGTTAAATAGGTTGAAGAATTTAAATGTGAAAGCATAAGAATACTTTAATGAATGGGAAAGGAATAATAAACCCTGTCATGATTACAAATGCAAAGCAGGAAAAATCTTTGATAAGTTATCATATTTTTAATAAAATATAAAATATTTATTGTATTATTACCTAATTATGTTTAGTTTTTAATTGCAGGAAAAATATGAAAACCTAATAAATGACCCTGATATTTTATTGAAGCATAAAATAAATGTAGATACAAGTCTTCTTTCAGCAAGAGATGCAACAAATGAACAAAGTGAAAATATTACAAATTTTAATTATGCTACAGAGCATATTATAATGGCATGAATATCAAAGGAAAACACAAAGGAAGGGGAGGCAAGGATTTCAAAAGATGGTAGTGACAAAGTGGATGATGGATCTTTAAAAAAGTGATATATGACATTACAAACTGTTTATTATGTTTCAAAAGACAATTATTAAATTTTAAACAATAATTTGAAATGATGATGTTAAGCTTCAATAAAAATTTATTATGTTTAAAATACTTATTTCATATTAATCTATGATTCATTTTACATCTTGCATGCATTGAGTTCACTATACTAATGTTCTATATTCTAGGTTGATGTAATTCAAATAACATGGTGATGTAGAATACAATAATTTTTTTTATGGATTTGGACTAAGAATCATATTGAATGTTATGTGAATTCATATTTTTCAATAATTACAGTGGTTATAGATAATGGAAAAGATTTTATTATGCATTTGACCATTCAATTTAGTTATAAGTCCATTCTTGGGGGAAGTGAAATGTTGTTATTGTATGCAATTATTGTGGATGTGGACTTCAAGTAATTATTATGGTTTCCTTATTTGTACAATGGAAAGATTATTGATCTATTTGAAATCAACTGAGTAAAAGGTTTGGTTTTGAGTTGAAATTAGTTTTGATTTCTTTGCATGATGATTTAATCCAAGTCAATAGTGAAAGTATTTCTTAGGTTATTATTCTACACTTGAATCTTGATGAATCTAAATTATTGATGTGTATTTATAAGTTTATAGTGGTTCAATAAGATATTTCTCCTTCTCAATTAGGTTGTATTGATCAATAGACTTGTAGAGTTATTTTCTCCTTGTACTTGACTACAATATTCATAATTGTAAGCCATAATCTAAGATGAAAAGTATTAATATTGTGTTTCAATATCAAACTTATGTTTTTTCAAAAGTAAGAAACATATATGTTTAACATACCATCTTAAAGAAAAAAACAAATTTGGACCCATTTTAATAACCAATTACATAAAAGGGAAACATACTTGATCAATAGATTAAGGTTAGGAAAACATATATTAAGCAAATGGTAATGACATCAATAGTTTTTATGAATTAGATATTGAAAATGTTTTAAAATATAAAATTTGATACAAAAATCTGATTTCAAAAAATGATAATTGTAATAAATATAAAATTATAACTTAGGTAGTTGAAATAATCATCGACAAATTTACTCGTTATACGTAACGTTTACATATGTAATGTCAGTGTCATATTTAGTGTCAATATTTACATCATCTCTATTGGTCATTGTATTATTGATATCTCTTATTTCAGTTATATAAATTCATGTTTTTAGAGATCTTTCATAAGGAAACATGTCAACAACATAATGTGAAACATACATTCTTAAACATGTCTCTAGATTTTTATCCAATCTATTTTGAATTTTTGAATTAATGAAAGAAAATTCACTAAGTAATATTTCATATTCCACTGAGGCTAAAATAATTGTTTGAAATTTTTTATATAACTAGAAATATGCACTAATATTTTTTAGTATGATGTTATTATGATAAAGTTTTATTTATAGTCATGTAATTTCATCAGTTTCAGTTGGTTCGCTTAGACACTGATATTGATCAACCATTGTATTTACAAAATGTTTTAAATGAGATGTTAGTAAATACTTTTGAAAAATACCTTCAATTTCAACTCCGTTGACCTCTGAATATTTACTTAAATGCTTAATAAGAGAACCCAACCATTTTTGAAATAAATTGCTCATTAATTGTTGACCATTATCATTGTTTGAAAATATGGGATTCAAAACTACCATGACCTCGAACAAATCATCCCTTTGAAAATGATCTAAGATCTCAACAAGTATATTTTATGAAATTCTTCTCAATTTCATCTACATTTTAGATATAACAATATCATATAAAAGATGTGTTACATGCACTTCTTCAATTTCAGCTCCAACAAAATCAAGTCTTCTATAGGAAGTGTCCATTGGTATCTCTTTGACATTAAGGATGACACAAAGTTGATAATTGATACTAAATTTAAAATAAATTTTAGGATTCTTATTTTTTTTACAAATTTAATAAATCCTAAAAATGGGTCCCTAAAACTTTTCATTCAACATGTATAATATATCTAGAGATTGACACATCCATTTTCTCAACCGTATGAAGTCAAAAATACATATGGATCTCTCCTGAGCATGTTTCATTAAAAAATTTACTTACATTAACATTGGAAGAATATCACATAATTTTAATAATGTTTACACATATATTAAAAAGTATAATATATCTTTTACCTTTTCAACTTTCCTACAACATTTACGATTGATATTATTTAAAACTTTTGCATGCAGGTTCATACATAGAAATCTATCTTGTATCAACATTTTTTTAACATTTTTAACCATCAGTCACTACTTTTGTAAACTTTTGGAACTCCTGTAAACATTTCACATTACTTGACATATAAGCATTTAAGTTACGAATGAGCTTTTCCACTTTTGTGACATTAGCAAATGTGTTAATAATTTTGGATGCAAGATTCATCCTATGAGCCATAGAATGAATTAGAATCATATATA
The DNA here is from genome assembly GCA_037957365.1 of Torreya grandis. Taxonomy (NCBI): domain Eukaryota; kingdom Viridiplantae; phylum Streptophyta; class Pinopsida; order Cupressales; family Taxaceae; genus Torreya; species Torreya grandis. The sequence goes on from JARHVA010001147.1 coordinate 226,958, forward strand.
AAGAATTTATTGTTTATTCTAGTAAAAATACCATTTCAACGTCACTACATTTTTTATGTATCATTAAATCCAACACACACTAACTTGGTAGCTATTGCATAATAATCCATCCCAACATTGTCTCTCAAATCAGATACAACTAGTTTGTCAAGGTTTTTAGTTTTATAATTTTCTACCATTTTATGAAAGCTAAAGGGAAACAATTATACATTCTAGTTGGGTCTCTACGAGACAATATAATAATAAAATTACACAATAGTGGTTTGGTTGGACATTTTGGTAAGACATACAATAGCTTTGATGGATGAAAATTACTTTCAACTAAAGATGAAGAGAGATGTGACAATGTATGTTTCAAGGTACAAAATATGTTAGGTAGTTAAAGAATGTCCATAAAATACTATAATTTAAAGACCATTACCAATTCCAAGAGGACCATGGATAGATTTGAGTATGGATTTTGTGTTAGAATTGCAAAACACACAAAGAGGTAACAATAAAATATTTTTTGTTACAAATAAATTTTCTAAACTAGCACATTTCATTACATGTAAGAAAACCAAAGATGCCACTAGAGTTGCAAAATTATTTTTATGGATATTGTGAGAATATATGGTGTTTCAAAAACTCTTACTTTAGATAGGAATGTGAAATTTCTAAGTCATTTTTGGAGGACTTTGTAGAATAGGATGGGTAATAAGATACAATTCAATAGTGCATATCACCCACACATAGATGGACAGACATAACTTGTGAATAAGAACATGGGAAATTTATTGAGATGCATGGTGGGAGAGAAGCCAAAGTAATGTGACTTAGCTTTAACATAAGCTAAGATTCCATATAATAGTTTAGTGATTAGATCAACACGAAAGTCCCATTTTCAAATTGTTTATCAGAGAAATCCTATGGGTATTTTATATTTTAAATAATTTTTAAATATAGATTGAATTTGTTATGATGCAGAAGTGATTGTAGAGCATATACAGTAGTTGAAAGGAGTAAGAAGAAAGTTGTAGGAAAGCAATGAAAAATATAAAGCAATAGTAGATGTTAAAAGAAGATATAAGGTATTTGAAGAAGTAGAATTAGTAAAGGTTTATTTGAGAAAATAAATATTTCCTAAATTCACATATAATAAATTAAAGTAAAAGAAAATTAGGCCATGTAGAATTGTGAAGAAAATCAATGATAAAACATATGAGGTGAGTTTACCATATAATTTTGATATATCTCTGGTATTTAATGTTTCATATTTATATGAATTCCTTGTAGAAGATGGTGAATATGATGAAGATGAATAATTAAATTTGGAGGAGCAAGTTTTAAAGAAGAAGAAGGAAAAAATAGTGCAAGATTTGGATATGAAGACAATGAGCACAAGGCAAAGAAATTATAATAGGTATTTACTGTAGTGAGAAGGAGTGCAACATGAAGACAAAACTTGGATTATAGAATGGGAGTTGAAAAATATTAACAAGGAAAAATGGTAGTAGTACAATCAGGGTAACTCGTAGGAGCTGAGTTGTTTTCAATTAGAGGAGAATGATGTAGAAAAAATAGGCCAACTTTATGGAGGCCATCAATTTTGACTCGTAACTCTGTTTGAGATCTTCCACATGACAAAACAACCGTATCAAAATGTTTCATTCTAATCTAAGTTACTCTATCCACTTATATTTGATTTCAATATTTTTTAAAGGTCAAATGTGATCATTTAAGGGTATAACATTAACATTTAATGATGTTTTTCAGAATTTTCAATTTTTAAAAATTCTATATTTTTAGAACCAAAAGTTAACTTTAGTTGAATTTCATTTTTATAGGCTAATTTTAGTGTTTCAAATATTTTTAGATATTTTTATAGCTACACATGCTTGCATGCATGACTTACTAAAAATAGATGGATTTTTAGATTTTAGATTTTTAAAATTTTTGCATGTCAACTCTAAATTCTAATTTGAGGCTTATATAATCATGGTTTGGGTTTTTAATTATTTCAAGAAAACAATATGAATCAATTCTAAGTTTTTTTTTCAAAATCTTAGCCTATTGGTAATTTTCTTGTTTTTTTCAGGTTCATTAGAATACACCTCAAGATCATAAACCATTGTTGAAACACCTAATTACATGATAATTACACCAACATAGAGTATTACACTAGTATTTCACATGCACCGCCATAACATGGGAGAAGTACATGAAATTTGATCACTCTCCAGAGTATAGGCATGTAGGAAATGTTTAATACATGAGGTGTTAAGATCAAGTAGGAATTATACCCATAATCCCTTTTATCATTTTATTGCATTTGTCCCTCATTTTTTATTGAGTTATGATTCAAAGTGATTAAAAAGGCACACTACAGCTCCTATAGTAAATCACAATCTCATGCATAGTCATGCAAGACATACAGGCAAAGGTACACCCTTCAGAATTGACATAGAAGGAAAAACCCCTACATGATGTCAGCATGTTACTGTAGGCCTAGCTTTTGTGAATAACATTTCATTTTCCTATAGAGAAATAGAGCCATGTTCCTAACCTAAAATGACCATATATAGTCATCTAATGGATCATAGAGTTTCCAAGATAGTCTTCTAGATAGGAGTTCGGTCTAAGTTATTTATTTTAGTAGTTTCTCCTTTTAACATATTTATAAAAATATTAAGTTCCTAATCAGTCTCGTATATTTATTACATATATTATAACTTTTTATTTTGCTTAAATTTTTATCTAAATTAAATTACATTGTCACCTAATCTCTATTTTTTTTATAAAATAACATCATCACTAAAATATCGCATATTATGTGTAACATGATATGTATAATAAAAATGATAATGTTCTATTCTATTAAAAAAATTACAAAAATGCATGTGTCCATGCTAGACCATGTAGGATCTATGATATAAAGTAAAAAGTTATTGTAGAATTATCCAAAAAGTTTTTACAACATAGTACTACATATAAAACATATCAAATGAAAACTTGATTGTGGTTCTCTAAGACATCTTAAGTATAGTTAAATGCTTGTTTAGCCAGTAGATTCAATAAATGATGAAGAATTTGCAAATATTTATAGTGTAATTAATACTTATATCTCATTTGTTCATATACATATAACATTGCAACATTACATAATTAAACAATAATAGTTATTTATCATCCTTAAAGAAAATAAGGATGAATATTTGAAATAAAAAATATAACAATTTCTTTATATTTGTTACGTCATTCATATATATATATATATATATATATATATATATATATATATATATATATATAGTTTATATTACCCCCCGCAGGTGGATTGGACTGGAAAGTATAGTTTACACTTCATATCGCTTATAGCGTGAAACTAAAAACAACCAATGTAAATATAAATATATCAATTTAAACAAACATTTTACCTGTCTTATTCTTTTATATTAATTGTAGAACCATAAGTTTGGAATAGAAAGAAAAAAACCCAGAAGTCAAGGTGGTATCCTTAAAGTGTCATGCAAAGAGGGGTTTACAGCCACTTCAAGTTTGAACTACGTGTGCAATGGCAAAGAAGGCATGGTTTAATACAAACCCTGAAAATGCTACATAAAAAAAAAGAAGAAGGACAAGTCCTTACAATTATTACATATAAAATATATCTAATCAAAAGCTTGATTCTAATTTTTTAAGATATCTTAAACATAATCACATACTTGCTTAATTAGTAGATTTAATAATTTATGATGACTATGCAAGTATTTACATTATAATTAGTACTCGTGTCTCAATTATTCATACATATAACACTCCAACATCATCCATTTAAATGATAATGCTTATTCATTATTATCAAAATATTATTGATCCAAACTTTAGATTTAAATATATTTTGTTCTTTATATATATACTAACTTGTTTATTATTTTAAAATTAAATTTATTATTTTAAAATTAAATTTATTATATACATATATCAATCCCTGCTAGGCAGATTACTCTCAATATCGGTTATAACATGAAATTAAAAAGATACGTCATAAATGGAAATATATGAATTTAAACAAATATTTTACCAGTCTTATTCTTTCATAAAGATACGACATAAATGGAAATACATGACTTTAAACAAATAGTTCACATGTCTTATTCTTCCGTATTGCGTCTAGAAGACAAAAGAACGGTAGACGGCCAAAGTGAAGGTGTTACTTTAATGTACCGTGCAAGGTGGCGTTCGACCCTACCATAACTTTGACCGACTTTCAGTCTTTGCGCTTGTCAAATTGAAAAACTCTATTCCTCATCAAATACTGACTTGTAAAAAACACGTAAACTGTCAGATAATGCATACCGTAGAAAACAAGGAATTCTCATACACGCAAAGTTTTGTCGCTGGCTTGCCAGTGTGAATACGTGAAACTCTGGAATCAATGGAATGGTGTCTTCTGGCAATGTTTATCTGGAATTACGCGTACAACAAAGTTTACGCCTGTTCGCAGGCCTGGGAGTCAACTTGTCCACACTCACTTTGCGTGGGGATGCCATCCTTAAGTACGCATTTGTAGTGCCAATATTTAATTCATGGAGTGCGGGCCGTGGCCCGCGGGCACCTCTGGCATCAGCAACAAAATAAGGCTATTTCTACAAGGGCCGAAAAACCAGAAAGATGCATATTTTTATTTTCATTATTCTTGCATATAGTTTCTCTCCAATTAAAGCTTTGACTTGTTGCTTCTATTTTCATGGTATATAGGTATTTTCATTAAAATAATAAATTAGTAGTTTTTCTAATGGTACAAAGAATATTGGAAGAGTTTTTCTTTTCTTTTCAAGGGTAATATATCAAAAATATGGATGTATCGAAGTAAAAAGATTTAGTATATAACCTCAATATCTTTTTCCCATATTAAGAATATTGTATCATTATTTCAAACAGAGCACATTAGAGATTCACAAATCAACTCTAATGACATCCTTGTTGAACCTCAAAAATAAAAATCTAAAAATATATAAAATAATATAATATAATATTATTATACTATTAAATATAATTATATTATAACATTGTTCATAATATATATTAATATTATAAATATAATTCTTTATATAGAACATAAAGGATGATTTTTTTTTTTAAGCTAAGGGTATATAGTAAATTACTTGTATTACATACCTTTAAACCACATGATTGAAATGTAATATTTTAATGTTAAATAGGTCTCAAACAATGTAATATTTAGACACATTAAATCTAATATTGTCCACTATGAGGCCATATTCTGCTTGAAACCTACAACATTTTAAAAATATGCAATGCTCTACTAGGTGGTATGCTAGCTAGTTCATATGGTGAACAAAATTAATCTTTCACCTGTTAATGGTTTCATTCCCCCTATCAATAGTCAGTTGCCTATTCTCTGTATCAATGCAAATGAATTATTACCATTAAGTGAGAAATTCTAATGTCAATTAAAATAAATTATAGATCCATCTTCGTCAAGACTCTCATAGGAAAGACCATCACCGCATCATTAATCCTTCAGAGTCTACAATGATTCTCATGCAATAAATGTTGCAAGTTTGTCCACATAAAAAGATCATGAATGAGATGTATTGTTCATAAGTTACATAGATAAAAAATAGTGTGACATCTAGAAAAGTTGAATTTAAGATTTTCTATTGTGAGTCATTGTTCTACCCAAAGACCAAAATATTGGACCCAAGAATTTGCTTGAATCTCAAAACATTGAACCCTAAATTATCTACTTAGTATAATCCAAATGACTTACAACATGATTCACTACCAACAAGATACTCACAAATAACATATAGATAATTTCATATATCCTGTATGAGACTAATCAATGATATATTAGTAGACTTATTACCAAGAAACATTTTATTAATATCCCAAGTTTTTAAGCACAATTTTCCTTTGATTGACAAAAAATGTCATAAGACATAAACTTTTATAAATGCATGAATCTTAGTCATAATAATCCAATTCAATCCTTTGCATGCCCTTTGCCCATTATAGAGAGTTTCTTATCTTACATGGAGTAGGCATCTTTGATTAGTTATTTTCTTTTTTCAAGGGTGGATAAAGGCATCATGATCACTGATTACCATCATTTTTTGCATTGACTATGTTTCTAACTCCTTAGATGATTTTATGCCTCTACCTTTAGTTCTCATCTGCATAGAAAATTATGTTGTCCATTTAAATTGCCTCCTCTGATATGATAGTTCCAATCATTTGCATGTCAATGATTTCATTCCCCCTATTAAAAGTCATACACCTATTCTTTATAGTAATACAAATGCATTTTTACCATTATGTGGTAAATTCCAATGTCAATCAAAATAAAATTTGAATCCTTCAATAATTCATAATGAAGACCATCAACATGTCATCAATCCGCTAAAGTATAAGGTGATTTTCATGTAATAAATCTTGCATGTTTCTCCCCATTAAAATATCATGAATGAGATGTATTATTCTTAAGTTACATATATATCAAATAGTGCCACAAATGGAAAAGCTAAATATAATGATTTCCATTATGATGCAATGTTTTACCTAAATCATAAAACATTGTACCTAAAATTTTGCCTGACGCTAAAAAAATTGAATCATAAATTACCTACACAGTCTATATTATATGATTTACAACATGATTCACTACAAACAATCTATTCTAAATCACATATAAGTAATTTATTATGTCGTCTATGACACTAATTAATGACATATTGGTAGATGTATGACCTGAAAACCCTTCTGTAAACTCCCAAGTACTTAAGCATAATTTTCCTTTGAATTTGTTATCTTTCTTGTGTTATTTCTAGAGGCTAGCATAAAATATTTAAATATTGTTTTTGAGCCATGTTTGTTGGTAATAAAATATGGAAAATAATCTTTAATCTTTATTTTATGGTATCAAAAATGTATAATATCATATCTAAGCAAACATTCTTTGGTTGTATTAAAATTTAGAACAATTTGTATGCCAATGCTCTTAGGAATATTTTATCCATACATTCCATTAGGATGAATCATGCACTCATGATTACATAGTCATATTCATGGAATCTAATTTTGTTTCATTCCTTTGTAGGCTTCATCAGATTCAACAATCATCATGATTAGTTAATGGGACACATACTTATGAGCTTAAGAATATTTTATCACACCACATAAGATGATATTATTTTATGGTGTTGTGTTTTATTGACACTTGTTTTTAAGTCCACCTTAGTTATATGTGTTACCAAGGTATGATTTAATATGTGTACTACTTTTTTTAATGCATATTTAATGTTGGTATCTATCCACACATGTACAATAAGGGTTAGTTGTAACTTGGAGAATGAACACACATTTCTCTCAACTAATTAAAATATATCACTCATCTTTTACCTTTAATTTATAAATTATCTTTGTATCCTTGTGGAATGTTAGAATGGAACTTCATGTCATCTCCCAAGCTTGTGAAGGTGTAGTCTTTTAGAAATTCTTTTTTCTAGTGAAATCATTACTATTTGTGTATAAACATCGTATATTAATTTGTTAATTAATACAATGTTGGTTTTATTGTGGAATATATTTATTTATTTTGAGTACATATCTTTGGATGATTGCATTGTAGTGTTTTTCCTGACCATCATCCTATTTTTATAATATGGTTTTATGGCCACATTAATTTAACTAGATCTTAATACTTCATTAGTTACACAACATTATCCACCAAGGCCCTTTCCCCAATCCTAGAGGACAACTTAGATCTGAACAAATTGGTTTCTATCCACTTTAGTATTATTTCATCTTGGATGCCTTTAAGTATAACGTTCTTCCATTATCTAAGTGTCACTTCTACCATGTAAAGGATGGATTTATCAACCATAACACCACCATTAAATAGATTCTTCATATTTATAGCATTGAATAAACTCTCAAACTAATTATGGAATATCTTGTAAGAAAATGTTATGTGACATTTCATTGTGCATTTATTTAATTTTATTTATGGAATTTACTTTTGTTTTTCCTTGTCTA
>JARHVA010001147.1:240000-320000 GCA_037957365.1 Torreya grandis
TATATATATATATATATATATATGCATATATATATATATATATGCATATATATATGCATATATATATATATATATATATACACACACACACATATATATATATATGCATATATATATGTATATATACATATGTATATATATATATATACATATATCTATATATATATACATATATATATATATATATATATATACATATATATAAATATATATAGACACACACACACACACACACACACACACACACACACAGATATATATATATATATAATAACTTTATATCTATATATATACATATATCTATATACATATATCTTTATACATACATACATACATACATACATACATACATACATACATACATACATACATATATATATACATACATACATATATCTATATACATACATATAGCTATATACATACATATATCTATATACATACATATATATAATAACTTTATAATATATATAATAATATAATAAATTATTATAATATTATTATATTATATCATTATTCACAATATATATTAATATTATAAATATAATTCTATTTATACAATGTAAATGATGTGATTTTTTAATTTCCAAACTAAAGCTATATAGTAAGTCACATGTATTATATACCTTTAAAGTGCATGAGTGAAACATAATATTTTAAAGTGGTCACTAACAATATAGTTCTAGATATGTTAAATTTAATGTTGTCCATTGTGAGGCCATATTCTAGTCAAAACATATAAAATTTTAAAACTATGCATGACTCTATTAGATGGTATGTTATCTAGTTTATATGGTCAAAAAAATTAATATTTCACCTGTCAATGGTTTCATTCCCCTTGTCAATCATCATACACCTATTCTCTATAGGAATTTAAATGCATTAGTTCCATTCAAAGAGAAATTTCAATGACAATCAAAATAAATTATAGATCCATCTTCGTCAAGACTGTCATATGGAAGACCATCACCATGTCATTAATCATTTTGAGTCTGGGGTGATTTTCATACAAGAAAGGTTGAAAGTTTTTTCAAATAAATATCTCATGAATGAGATGTATCATTCTTGAGTTACATAGGTAACAAATAGTACCACATCTGGAAAAGACAAATTTAATGTTTTCTATTGTGAGGCATTGTACTACTTGAAGACCAAAACATTTGACCCAAAATTCTGCCTAGATATCAAAGCATAGAATCTTAATTTAACTACATAGATTAATCCAAATGACTTAAAACATAATTCACTACCAACAAATTACTTTCAAATAAAATATAGATCATTTCATATGTCCTTTTTGAGACTAATTAATGACATATTGGTAAACTTATGACCTACAAACCATTTTCAAATCTCCCAAGTTCTTAAGCATAATTATGCTTTGAATGAGAAAAAAACATAAAATATAACACTTTGTAAGTGCATGAAATTTAGTCATAATAAACAAATTAAAATCTTTTCATGCCCTTCGCCCATTACATAGGAGTCCCTAGCTTACTTATAGTAGGCATATTTTATTAGTTATTTTATTTTTTCAATGGTGGATGAAGTCATCATTAATGTGATTACTGTCATTTATTGCATTGAATATAGTTTCATCTCCATAGATGATTTTATTCTCCTAACATGTGTCTTTATTTGTATAGAAAATTGTGTTGCCCATTTAAATTAACTCTTTTGATAGGATAGTTTTAATTTGTCATAGTTCAATGGTTTCATTCCCCTATTGATAGTGATACACCTGTTCTCAATAGTAATACAAATGCATCATTACAATTATGTAAAAATTTTCAATGTCAATCAAAATAAATTTCAGATCCATCTTTATCAATACTCTCTTAGAAATGACCATCAACATGTTATTAATCATGTAGAGTCTGGGGTGATTTTTTGGCAATAAAGCTTGTGAGTTTCTCGACATCAAAACGTCATGAATGAGAAGTATTGTTCTTAAGTTACATAGGTAGAAAATAGTGCCACATATATAAAGTATAAATATAATGTTTTCCATTGTGAGGCATTGTTCTACCAAAATCCTAAAACATTGGACATAATTTTTTTCTTAAAGTTATAAAAATCAAATCTTAAATTACCTACAGAGTGTGATCTAGATGACTTACAATATGATTCACAATCGATAAACTACTCTCAAATTACTCTACATGCCTACATATCATAGTTGATGTTCTATTGTTTCATTTACTCTTTATGGAACTATGTAAGTTTAGAGGTCATCTCTAAGGGTTCTACATGCCTTCATCTTATAGTTGGTGATCTAGTGTTTCATTTACTCTTTCTAAAACTATCGAGGATTAGGGGTCATCCGTAATCCTCCTTTGATAAAGTCCTCTTTTTGAACTATTCAGCATCTTAAAGATGACCTTTCCATCTTTACCTGATGTTACATATGGTTAATATTCTCACTTACTTTTTTTTATTTTATTTTGATCATATATTTGTAAGGATGTATTTCAACCAATACAAGAGATGTAGTGAAAATAAGAGTTGGTTCTCGTAACCATGAACCACATCTAAAATGTTTATTGAATATGACCTAAGATTAATTGTACTCTAATATTTTTAAAAGACATCCATAAATTTATATTATTCAAATGTATTATAATATAGTAAAACTAGTTTATTTAAAAATAAATCACATATGCACCACTTATTGTTGTAGGTAACATGTTGAATTTTCAACTCACTATAATTTTTTTCATAATATACATTTTACTTTGCATACTAACAATATTTTATATGAGTGTGGCATATAATTTTCAGAAAAATTAGCCTAGGAATTAAGTCTAGCCATTTTCTATGAAAGACTATATGGACAATTATTTTATAACAAAGCATGTTTAGATGTAAATTCTAACATTTATGGTGGATTTAAAAAATTAAAAAAATAATACCATGAGGAGCGTACAAGTTCAATTAGACAGGAATTAGTTGGTTTGATTAGATAAAAATTTGTGACTTATGAAGTAAAAGATGGAAAATAATATAAAAGGTGTGAACTTGTTACAAAGCAGATCCCTATTTCAAAATTTGTGGTCAAATTCAAAGAGGAATTTTTTATGAAAATTCAAAGAATACACAAAAACATAGATGGTTGGAAGAATATTTCAAGATAAGTAAGGATACACTCCAACTTTGTTCTATTGTTTTAATAGTCAATTTTTTTCAAGAATTACACATTTAAACCACAAATGGAAGTTCAATCATAGTATTAAAACTCAATACATGAGTGCATATTTTCAACTATACAAGTTATGCATGTCCTTGATATTATAGAGTAAGATCAAAAAATATTAAAGGAGTACAATTTCTATATCATTGATGGCTAATCAAATTGTACATAGTATGTGCAAGCTTGTTTTTAGATGTTCTATGGATAGTTTACTGAGAGGAACATTACTTTAAATTAAAATTTCATCTGGTTGGATAATTTCACATTATAATTTGAGAATAATATATTTTATATTGGTTAAATAGGATGCATTTTATCACAAGTGTAGAACATATTTGGAGTTTCATTTAGGTTGATCATGGAAAATTGGAGCATCATGGTGTCGAATCATGTATAAAGAAAGGAATTATAAGAGAGGAATTAAAATTTGAAGATGCATTATTTTTATTAATGCAAATACTATTATTGAATGGTGTAATGAGAAAATATGCCTTAATTCTAAATAAAATTATTTTGTTCATTAACATTTTTAGTTGATGGAGTAAGAACACCTAATAAATTATGAGGGTTGTATGATTATAATGGGATCAAGTGATATCCACTCACTTCATATCTCAAATTTAGGTTCTTTGACTATTCATATGAGACACTTTTCATGTTTTTATTATGTGTGCATGGACTATGTTTGGAATTAGTGTGCATCAAAAAAGTGGATGGTTAACTAAATATGCATACCTCTAATTTCAATCAACATATATAAGGTTTCACCAAATTTATAATTTATGTATATGACATCATCACATGATTTTGACCATGTATCTGATCTCGTGAAACCAAGTAGAAGATTAATCATTACGTATTATTTATTCTCATTATCTATCTTGATAGTGTCATTAATTTTAACTTTTTTGGTGATACAAGACATGTTTTTATAGTTATTGTAGATGAGGAAAATGAAGAGGGAAAATATTATTACATATGTCAGTGTGTAGAAGAAAATAAAAAATTGACTTCCTGAATCTCTTACTAGGTCTTTGGTAGGCATTGGAACTTGGCTTCAATGATGTCATATAAAAAATTCAAATGTATGGTTGTTTGAAGAATTTCAAATAAAAAGGAAGATACTTCGCTATTCAAATTTGTTTTTTGTAATAAATATTCAATTTATCAAATATCATAAGAGACCATTCAATAATATTGTATGGAACGTTTGAATCAGACCATGAATCTACTCTTGTTGATATCAAGATTATATTAAATCTTAGAGGTTCATTGGATTAAAATTAAATAATACATTACTTGTCAAATGTAGATGTAATAATTTATATCAAAAGGTTTTGATATTTTAAGTAGTACATTAAAATTTAATTCTTAATTACTTAATAAAAAAATATTTATTTTAGCAATGTGAAATAAGAGTCCACCTTCATGTGGTTGACATTGTCAGTAAATAATTTAATATTCATGAAGCTATGAGAAACTTAATAAAAGTTTTTAGTTATTAAAGATTTAGAGCATTGTTGAGGATAAAACGAAAAGTGGGTTTCTCAACTAGGTATGATGGGAGGCCAAGAACCTATCCATTGATGTTATCAACTAGGTCAAACATATTGTCATAACCAATTTCCTTCCACAAGTTACTATAGGTGTAGTTATATAATTGTTTCCTCAACCTTGATGACATTTGTTGTTAGTGTTTCCAAACTCCTAAAAATTTGTGAAAACATTCATCCATATGGATTTAGATGTTGTGATCATGGGATGAAATGTGATTTACCTATACATACATGATAAAAGTGATAAATTTTTACCTAGATGTTGTAGAGGCATAAAATCTAGCCAGAGCTCAAGAACTTGTCTCTTTAGTATAAAACATTACATTTTATGACCCATTATTACTAATTATGTCATAGATTGGTATTAAAAGTTCAATTGAAATTCATCAAGATGAAATTATAAGGATTATAAATGCACATAAATATTTTTTTAGTTCGTACAAATGATCTATAATTCCCATTTTATGCACATCTAAAATTAACCTAAAAAAAACATTTTTATTGTATTGAGAAGGGCATTCTTAAAGTCATAATCGGTGGTGGGCCTCTAATTTGGGTGTGATAGGAGGATAATATCTCTATCCTAGACATTATTATCACCCTAGATGCATTGGTAGTGCTAGTTGACATCCATGAAGTACTACGAGTGGAGTTTCTGAGCTTTTATTTCAACTTTGACAACATTTATTGTTAGTGTTTCTATGCTTTTAAATAGTAGTGAAAATATTATTCTAGATGGATTTAGATATTTAGGTCATGGTAGAAAATTTAACTTGTATATAGATATGTTTGAAGTGATGGATTTTCACCTAGATGTCTTGGAAGCATAAATGCCAGTTGTAGCTCAAAAACTTGTCTCTTCACTATAAAATGTTACATTCTAGTACCTATTTTTGTAACTTATGCCATAAATATGTATCATAAATTAAATTTATGTTATTTGGAGTGAAATTATATGGATTTTAAATGTATTAATGTTTTTTTAGTTCATCCAAATGACTTACTATTTTTGGTTTAAGCATGTATAAAGTTATGGTAAAAAAATTGCATTTTTGTTGCATTAAGAAGGGTGTTCTTGAGGCCAAATTGGGTGGTAGGTATCTCAATTAGGCATGATAAAATAATATAAACCTGGTCTTAGACATTATTTACCACCCCACATGTTTTACCAGTATCATTTTCTAGACAGAAAACACCAAAAATGGAGTTCTCCAACGGTTGCTTCAAATTTAACAACATTTGTTGTTAGTGTTTCTACACTCTTGCATAACAGTGAAAACTTTCTTCTCGGTACATTTAGACATTGAGGTCATGGTAGAGTATGTAATTTTAATATCTAAACATTATCAAAGTAAATTATTTTCACTTGGAGTTATCAGAGGTGTAAATTCTATTTGGAGCTCAAGAACTTGTTTCTTAACTATAAAAAGTTACGTTTTAGGACCTATTACTACAATTTTGATCATGGATTGGTCTCAGAGGTTATATTGATGTGATCATTGACTTAATTATAGGGATATAAAATTAATATAAGGGTTTTTTTGTTTAATATAAATGACTTATGATATATATTTTATCCATGTCTTATGTTAGGCTAAAATTATATATTTTTATTCTCTTGGAAGTATAAATCCTAGTTATAACTAAAAAATATTTCTATTCATTGTAAATGGTTGCATTTTAGGACCTATTTTTATAAATTATGACATAAAATCATATCATGGGTTACATAAACATGATTTATATTTAAATTAGAGGGATTTTACATGTATATTAAGGTTCTTCTAGTTCATCCATATGACTTACTATTTCTGGTTTATGCACATATGAAGTTAGACTTGAAAACTGCATTTTGCTTACATTGGGAAGGGTGTTATTAAGGATGAATTGGGTGGTGGGTATCTTATTTTGGCATGATCAAAATTTAATAACCTAGTCCTAGACATTATTTACCACCCCACACATTTTAGTAGTATAATTTTTTGTACACAAAGCACCAAAAATGGAGTTTTCTGACGTCGCTTTAACTTTGATAATCTCTATTGTCAGTGTTTATGTGCTTTTGAATAGTAGTGAAAACATGTTTCTCAATACATTTTTATATCAAGGTTATGGTATAATATGTAATTTTTGTATATATACATTATCAAATTAAATTATTTTCACTTGCAGGTCTTAGAGGCATAAATGCTAGTTGGAGCTCAAGAACTTGTTTCATCACCATAAAAGTTACATTTTGAGACATGTTACTACAAATTATACCATGGATTGGTCTCAAAGGTTATATAGACATGATACTTGAATCAATTATAGGGATTCAACATTCATAACAGGGTTCTTTTGGTTTATCCAAATGACTTATGATTTCTATTTTATGCATATCTTATGTTAGGCTAAAAATATATACTTTTATAGTATTAAGAAGGGTGTTATTGAGACTAGATTGGGTGGTGGGTCTCTCAATTATGCATGATTAGAGGAAAATAACATGTTATTAGATTTTTTGTACCACCTTGGACTTTTTTTTTATGTTCCAATTTATAGTTGTAAAACACTTAAAGTAATGTTCTCCAATTTCCACTTGTACTTTGAAAACATTTATTATTAGTGTTTCTAAGTTCCTAAATAGTAGTGAAAACATGATTATGGGTGGATTTGGATGTCAAAGTCATTAGATAACATGTAATTTTTCTATGTAATTGTGATTAAATCAATTTATTTTCACATGGACATTTTAGAAGCATAAACACCATTTGGAGCTCAAGAACTTGTCTCTTCACTATAAAACGTTACATTTTATGACACGTTATTGTAACTTGAAACAAAGATTTGTATCAAAGGTTACACCTACATGATATATGTATTATATTATATGGTTTATAGATAAATTTGAGGAATATTTTGATTCATCTAAATGACTTACGATTTTCATTCTACACACATATGAAGAAAGGCTAAAATTTACATTTTTCTTATATTGGGAAGGGCATTCTTAAGGTTAAAATGAGTGGTGGAAATATTGATCGGGCATGATAATATGCCAAGAACCTAGTATTGAATTCTATATACCACCCCAAATGCATTGGAAGTGCTAATTTATAGACATAAAGAACTAAAAGTAGAGTTTTCCAATTGTCATTTCAACTTTGACAACATTTATTGTCAGTGTTTATCCACTCTTGAACAATAGTGAAAACATTATTCCAAGTGGATTTAGACATATTTTCATTAGATCATGTAAAAGTTTCATATCTATATGTGCTTGAACTGATGTATTTGCACTTTGAGACTTCAGAGGCATAAATACTAGTTGGAGCTCAAGAACTTATTTTTTCTCTACAAAAATTAACATTTTAGGAGACAATACTGCAACTTATGCTAGGGCTTAGTATCAAAGGATCCATTAATGTTTTTATAGATGAAATTATAGGGATTTAACATCTACATAATGGTTATTTTGGTTCATATAAAGAATTTATGTTTTCCATCTTATGTATGTCTAAGGCTGGGTTAAAAAATTATAATTTTCATGTATTGGGAAGGGTGTTCTTGAGGCTAGAATGGGTGGTCAGTCTCTTGACTAGGCATTATAAAATGCTAATATATTATTCCTATATGTTATATACCATTCTAGACTTATTGGAAACACCATTTTTTATCCATAAAGCACTAGTGAATTTATTCACCTATCACTTCAAGTTTGATGACATTTATTGTAAGTGTTTTCACACTCTTGAATAGTAGTGAAAACACACTTTTATATGGATTTGTATGTTTATTTCATAGGATAAGTTGTAATTTACCTACCTAGATGTGACTAAAGTGATGGATTTACATCTAGAGGTCCCAAAGGTATAAATTCTAGTTAGATCTCAAGAACTTATCTCTTTAGTGTAAAACGTTAAATTTTAGGACCCATTACTAAAAATTATGCCAAGGATTGGTATTGAGGGTTTAATCTACATGATATGGGGTGAAATTATATAACTTAAAAACACATTATATGTGTCTTATGATTTATGAAAATTACTCACAATTTTCATTTTACATAAAGGTAAAGCTAGGCTTAAAAACTACATTTTTCTTGTATTCGTAAGGGTATTCTTGAGGTCAAAGTAGGTGGTGGGTCTCTCACACATGTGTGATAATATGATAATAACATGGTATTATATGTTTTTCACCATCCCAAATGTCTTAAAATTTTTATTTTTTAGCAATAAATCATTGGAAGAAGAGCTCTCTAACTATTGCTTCAACATTGACAACATTTATTTTCACTATTTCCAAGCTCCTAAATAGTAGTGAAAACTTTATTTATTATGGATTTGGGCATATTTATCATGGGATAACATGTTTTTTTCCTACCTAGATGTGTTTTAAGTGATGGTTTTACATTTGGAGTTCCTAAATACATAAATTCTACTTGGATCTGAAGAACTTGTCTCTTTACTATAAAAAGTTGCATTTTAGTATTTGTTACTACAACTTATGCGATAGATTGCTCTCAAAGGTTCCATGAAAATTATCCAAAATTAAATAATGTGTG
This sequence comes from Torreya grandis, assembly GCA_037957365.1. Taxonomy (NCBI): domain Eukaryota; kingdom Viridiplantae; phylum Streptophyta; class Pinopsida; order Cupressales; family Taxaceae; genus Torreya; species Torreya grandis. Next base: position 249,293 of record JARHVA010001147.1, read on the forward strand.
TTTGGGAGAGGGATTAAATGCACGTGTGTGATTTGAGTGTATATATGATAAGAAGAGAAGAAATGACCAAGTTGAGTGTAGTGGAGAGGGAGAGAACAATGTTTATGAAAAAGACAAAAAAGATATAACCAAAAAAATATTTAAAGGCCTCTAAAGCTATGATAATTATAATATTTCACTACTTCAAAGGGAAAAATAGATGTCTCTAAAATAAGGGAATCAATACTATGGAGAAGGAGATAATACAACATTACTTCATGATTACATGAGTGAATGCAAGTTGACTCCAATAATAAGACAACGTTCAAATAAAGGCAGAAACATCAAACCAGCATGCAAAGAATTTCAAAGGAGATAACATCCCAAAGTATGATGTAGAACATAACCAATTCATCATAATCACCTAACTAAAATTGATAAGGGCATTCGAAGAAGGTATGTAAGATATGAGAATTCCATTGTTTGTTTCAATTGTACTTAAATTATAAATATAGTATGTTTATAAATTTAATGAATACAAAAAATTAATATAACATTCCAAAATATATTAAAATAGTGTATCAAGGGTATCCATATTAGAATAGTGATAAATGGTGTAGCCCAAAAGGTGCAGCCCAATTATGAGAGGACTTCATAGTAATATCTGACTCTATCTCAAATATTATACTATTTTATGCCATATAGTTTTAATTGAAACACATAGTAAATATTGATAAGTTATTTTCAATAAATTACATGTAGGAAATATTTAAGAGGATAATATCTATAAATGGCCATACAATCATCAAATTGAGTTTCTAATTAATAATGTGATCCAGATTGTATACAAAAATATATTCACCATAAAATGGGAAAACACACATGCACGTGCATGTGTGCATGCGCACACACACAATCCACAAAGTCATATAAAACCATAACATAATAAAATGTTAGGTGATTTATATGTATCCATATGATCCCAATAAGACATACATTTCTATAGAGGTATTAAGAAACTAAATCATCTAACAACATAATAGGATGCCACATGAATTTCATATATGCATATAATGCCAAAAATATTTTACCTTTCCATTTATGTATACAAGAAAGTACATCATCTAAGCCATCCTTCTCATCAAATAGTCTCCCTTTCTTTTACCTTTATTAATGAATATTCACCCTTGGATGCATTGATCATAGATGGAGATCCCTCAAATGCATGTTAAGATTTAATAAAATTATTAATTGTTATATAGGTTCAAGTATTTCAAACCTATTAAATCATGTTAGTTGGTTTATTATTATCAAGTGATATATTCCCATATTGTCTTTGTTACCCATGACTATTCTGGGTTATTAGATCCTATTTTATAGGAGGTTATTATGCTACCTCCATGGATATATAATAGCCAAATGTTTTGTATCGAATGAATATGAAGAAATAATATTATATAATGTGAATAATTATTTTTTGTATTATTCAGCTTTGCTTTGCATATATTAATATTTTATCAGATCTATAGTTTACTAACATTGGTATTAGTGCTTATTTGTCTATCACCTATAATGAAAGCCTGTGTTAATTTTTAATGAGTGTTAGGGGTCACAACTTTGCTATTGCTAATCGCCCTGATCTATCGTCAAAAAACATTTGAGTTGTCTTTTCAACTATAATACTTCTTGTTTAGAGGTATTTATGATTTTATACACTATTGTTTATATGATATTCACTATCTAATCTGAGCCCTCTCATTTTTTCACCAATTGTTTGTTGTGCACATTCTAAAAGTTTTAGTCCAGTCTGTAATTAAACCAAAACTTGCATCAAACAATGATTGGTTTTGCATGAATTATATCATGATAATTTTTACATCTAATTCTAAATTGGAATCAAGATACAGAGATTTAGTAGACCTATCATTTGGCATTGCCCTACACTCTGGCCTATAGCGATTATTTGAGAAATGTGAAAATCTATCAAAACCATATGCATTCTTTTAAAAATAACAATTGAAATCTTATCTTTCTCATTTGATATTGTGTGTGATAATATGTCTAAAATTTTATTTGATGTGATCTACCAATCTCCTATAATGGTCTTCTTAAAAAGTGGTATTCAAGTTTCTAATGTGAATCAATAAAGCTCCCTGAATGATATGTGTTGTGTTCCATTGAAATCATAAATCTTTCAATATATAACTCTTGTTTGTCATTAAAAATTTATTTATGATTAGTTGTCTCATCCAAAATTCAATTTATATATGAGCTCAATTCTAATGGTCATTTTATTTTATATTGTCAAATACAAAAAATAATTTTGTTTAGTAGTTTAGGTTAATTAAGTATGAGATTTAGTTTTTTTTTGGCTTAGTATTTGTATAAATTTGTGCATGTCATTCAGTCTCTTTATTATTATTATTATTATTTAGGCATTAATAATTGATAGTCTTTTAGGTTTCTCTATTAGATTCATTAAGTCATTTTATGTCAAAATGTTTGTATAAAGTTATCTTTATAAAATAGTTAAAAAATATATTTGTCATCAATAAAAAAAATGAGTTAAATTATCAACATCATTTTTTGGATCTATTGTAAATCATCTAGGTCCATTGTAGATGTTGTAAAAGTTAAAAATCTCTTGAATGGATGCATTATCAGGCAAACCTGATGTCCTAAGTCACATGTGTTAATGGGAGAGTTTTGTCCTCAAAATTGGAATGAAAGGGTTGATGTTCAAAGCCATATTTGCTAAGTAAGTTAACTTTATTTACTAGAAGTGAGAGGATACACAAAGGTTGGAGGAAATTTGGCATCCTCTCATCGGTCACCTATGATGGGGTATCATCATTACTATGGTCACAATTTTTAGTGTGTTTATTTTATGTTGTGCATCTTTTGGTTTTATTATGTAGTGTAGTTTTCAATAAAAGAACTAACCATTATTTTATAGTTTGGTAACTCCTGATGAAGAATATCATGGGGAGAAAAATAACTAAATTAGTATTTGGTTCTTGGAAAAGAGTTTGCAAAAATTTGAGAAACCACAAAAGTGAATAAAATAGTCGAGATCTCCTATCACATCGAGGTTCCTGATGAACCTACAGACAGAAAACCATAGGGGTTTATGGTAATCCAAGAAACCATCAAAGGTGTTAGCTAAGAGATATACTCCTATCACTTCCAAGATTATGGTAATACTTTAAGGAAAAATGAAGTTGTCACAAAGACCCTAAATCCATAAAGATGGCATGCCACCTCAAAGGTGAGCAGGCTACACAAAGAGTGTAAGAACTTTTTACCATGTTTAAATTAAGATGGTGCTAGGAATTAATAATATTACGGGGGTGAATATTATTATTTAATAACATTATTAATTGTTATATAGCTTTAACTATTTTAAACTAATTATAGCATGTTGGTTGGTTTGTTAGTATCAAGAAATGTATTCCCATGATATTTTGGTTATTTGTGACTATTCTAGGATATTAGATCCTATTTTCTATGCGGTTTTTTTGTTACTTCCATGGGTATATAATAACCAAATGTTTTGTATCAAATGAATTTGAATAAACAATATTATATAGTGTGAATAATTATTCTATATATTATTTAGCTCTGTATTGCATGTATTAATTTTCTATCAGTTTTTTAATTTTCCAACAATGCCTTGGTTTCCTCAAAGATTTGACCATGGGTCCTTCTACTCTCATAGCTCACATGTAGATAAGCATTCTAAAATATAATTATTTTTGTAAAATTTACATATCATACATGTAACCAAATTTTAAAACTTATATTAAACTAGAATATAAAAATATAAACATGCACTTTCTACAGCATTTTGGTTATGCTCAATTTGTGTCTGATGCTCTACAGGGTTAGTGATAGAAAAAGGTGCAGGAACAGGCATGTGAAATGGGGATAAATCAAAATAAATTTCCTTTCTAATTAGTTGTGTGGGATTACCATATTTCATCAGAAAACCCTACATACATAATACATTCACATAACTAATATTTGCTTAACTATCTAGTAAAATTATTAAAACAAATCTATATTTACAATTCAAAATTACAAGTTAACATGTACCTCTAAGAGTGTCTATGTGGATGACATTATAGAAACAATGCATGTTTTTGTATCATTGCATAGATATGGAGAAGTTTTCACTGTGGTCATCAACTAAATTAACAACCTCACATAGTTTTATATATAATATGGAAGATATATGGAAAATTTATCTCCTTTATCAAACCCATAATTAGTTAAAATAAATTTCAAACCCATTTTATCTTTACAAAAATTAGATTCCAGTAAGCAATTTAGCTAGAAAATAATTCATAGTGATGTATACCTAATATTTATGTGAATTTTCACTTGCATATTCAAACGAAAATGATGTAATTTTAGGAATCCAAATAATAATTTTTGCTAGCCACATTAATTCAAGGCTTATACTTAAAATTTTATCACTCTTAACCTCTGAAACTCTACTCACTTTCTTGATTTATTCCTTATCCTATATACACATATTACAGACTTTTGTGTTTATAAAACTATCTATATTAAATTAGGATGCTATTAACATGGAAGTATACATGCAAAGAGAACAAAATTAAGAAAAAGATAATCACAAAATCATGGAAATTTTTTCCAATGGGACTAGGAATAAAATAGACCAAGAGTATATTATTTAATAGCAGTGTACTTTAATTTTGAGATCCTTCATAGATAAAGCTAACTTAAGCTATTGTATAGTATGCATGATTCACATAAGGGAACTAAATTAGGTATTTTGAAGATAGGTAGTGGTATTATAGGTATCAAGGAAAATATTGAGTACATAATAAGCACACCAAAGAATAGATGATAATCGAGAAAATTATGAAACTTTAAAAGAAGTTTGATAATGTGAAGGAACAACAAAAATATAAAATTTAAACGAATAGGATGAAGAAATTTTTTTAAATGGGAGAAAGACATGATTATACATTAAAGGAGGTTCTCTTGAAGGTATATCAATATTAAAAGCATTCAATGATCTGTTATTCACCATAAAATGTGTGTATTCAATCAGGGGTTTTTAGGTTAGAGATTTTATCTATATATCTTTCGACACCTCTCCCACATATAATTTGAATTCACATCACTATCATACAAATTTAAATTTGAACATGTATAGTTGTTACTCAAGAGCAGAGATCTATATAAATAAAAACATGTACACAAAGTATAATATTGACTAAAGAAACATTTGTATATGTGAAAATTGGCCTATTAACATCAATAAATGTAGTATTAGATGGATCATAAAATGGATATGCATATGTAAACATCAACTGGCCAAAAATGAAGTAGAATAACTTGAAGATGATGGCACCATATCCTCATGAAACATAAAAAAACTACACATATATTAATCAATGTTTATGTAAATTAATTAGTATCTTTTAAAAACAAATTTAACTAAAATTTATCATGTCAAATATAAAAGATACTTGCATATGCATGGTGACCAATGTGTGCACACCAAATGTATGTGCCAAAAACTTTTCACTCAAAAGTATATCATCTAAACCCTTGGAACCATCACAATCACCATTTGAAGAACCAGTGCATATAGCACCACAACATTTACAATGGCGAGGTCAGGTATGCACATTGAGTAGATAATCCTTAGAATTCATCTCAAAAAGACTAATCATACATTGAATGAGTGTGTCCGTAAGCACACTAAGAACATTTGAATTTTCAATATACACAACTTCCTTCACCATAGAGGGGATCTAGGACTAAAGTGGATTTTGGGTAAGGACTCTTGCAGGGCAATTAGGTGCATAATATGCACTTAGTATATCCTTCATAAAACCTTTTTATCATCTCTAAAACTATGAGTAGTTAATACATTTAGGAATATAATTAAAGACAAATTTGTAGTAGATTTTCTTACAAAAATAAAATTGGACCTTATGATTGTTACATGGTGGGTAATCAAACAACATCAACCATCGATCCAAAAACATATTTTTAATCAAATTGTGTTAGCATTGGTGGATTAGCAAGTGATTTTTGGATAGTGGAAAGGACTTATCGATTGTTGGGTAGATGAATAAGGCACAACTTAGGTATGTTGATTATTTTTTATCTTTATCCTCACATTCTAATAATTTTTTAATTTAGTAAGATCTACATGTATCGCTATATGATTCCCATTTGATAATTTAACTTTTTATCAAGTTAAATTGACAAAATAATGCCTCTATAGTATTCACCAAATAGGTGTGGTGGTTTTTGGTCGAAGTGGGGCACATAATTTTACTAAATTTTTTTTCCATTTTTTTTTTGTTTTACACTATGTATGTAACCAAATACTCTTCAATTCCTAGGGGGGCTTGTGAAACTATAAGAGGCTTAGTAATGTTATGGGGGTTAGGAAGAGGGTTTATAGGCTATTGTCTTGGAGTTTTATGGATAGTTAAAAAATGTCCTAATAATGAAATACTGCAAAAAAAATAATTTCTAAAACCTAGTGTTAATGAGTTTTTTAACTACTTACCTCCCCATCCATGATGGAATTGTCTCTTCATCGAAGTGGAATTTTATCATACAATGGTTTTTCATCCTCAAAGCACAACATAAATGTGGTTTAGCATAGAGAATGCCAAATAAAATTAAAAAATATGTGAGAGTGACATTTTTCATGGGTTTGGACCTTTTTTGTTTTAAATTAAAATAGCATGTACATATTAAGGTATGGTGATCAAAAGCCTAAACTTCAATAACATGTAAATGTTATATACATTATTCATACAAGTAATTTCTATAAGATGTACACATTAGGATAAATGTCCATAGAATTATCCCCCAACTCCTTGTACTTATCAAAAAATTTATCATTATATTTAACCATAACCATACTTATGTTGCTCTGATTTCCATCCAAAATAAGATGAAGGAAAGGCTTCTACAAGAGATTAAATTTAAACATCTTTTCTACACAAAAATACCTTTAGGCCATGTAAAATTCTCTAATTTATAAAATTAATGAAAAAGGCTAGTGCCATAAACAATAAAAACGTATTATGTATATTGACAATCTATTATAAAGAATAACATATATGAATATATAGTGGCATGATGGTCCATCCAAAATTAGATTGAATCTATTAATACAATCTATAAAATGCATGTATAAGAAAATAGATATGCTTACAACTATTTATAAATATTCATATTCATATAAATTGAATTAAGTGAAATAAAACATAGCTAATTTAAGTTAATTTTGGAGTGTGTTGATGTAGGTTTGTGATATAATAAACACACCCATTATAGGGTAAAAAGTACAACGAATAAACGAGTTGAAGGTACATGTTCTTTTGGTGAAATAGAATGTTTAGTAGTGTGACTACACCTTCTCTAAAAAAATATTCTATGTGATAAAATTGACTCAACCTATTCTAATAGTCAAAACTAACTTAAATATGAATATTCACAATGAGATTATCTTACAAATATTAAATCTCATAAATGAAATTAAATAGGAGGGAGAAAGTAGGGCAATGAAGTTAATTTTAGAATCCATGATGAGAAATTATTTGATGATGTAAAACATTTTATTTATATTTAATATAATTTACCCAATGTATATAAAATATAGTATTTTCACCAAAGAAACAACAAGAAAAACATGACATAGACTACAAGGATACATTAATTTTGAATAAATTCCCATAACATAACCTTACAAGATAGATAACTCACATTGAATTGTTTAAGCATATTTGTTAAAAATAATTTAACTAAAGTTAAATATTATCCATTGAAAAAAATTCAACTAATTAATCTTTTGATTAAATAAATTCATAATAGGGTAAATGAATTTTTTGTAGTGATTGTTTTAAGATAAAATATATACAACATTAATCTTTTTTTATAAGAAATTAATAATAATCTCAGAAAACATCCATAAAATTTTATTTATTGGCAACTTGATGAAAGAATTACTTTTTAAAAAATAATTACAATAAAATATATTTTTAAGGGTTTGATGGGTATGACCACATTTCAATATTAATTTCATAAAAAAATTTAAAAAATTACTTCTAATATGAAATTAGAAATAAAGGATCTAAATAATTATATTATCTATAATACAAAGACCTAAAAATACATTTGATTTTTTATGTCCATGAGATATTCACATGTGAACTATGTTCAAGAGTCCATTTGTTTTTTATTGAATTATTGAGCACATATTTAGTAATATTCATCAATCTAGGGCATGTTGCTAGCTAGATTTTTGATAAATAGTTATAATTGAATTATCAACAATAGATTATGATATAAAGGAGTCCCAAATAAATTCCAACTACCTCTACCATTCCTATATTTTCAATTACAAGTGTAAAAAAATCATTTATTTGTTGAATACCACCATTATTTTCCTAGGTAAATTTTCTCTAAATTAAGTCCATTAAATTGTTAATATAACTACCAAAATATCAAACACTAATGAAATTATTATCCTAACTGAAAAATGATATCAAATTGGATTCCCTTAGAAATATTTAAACTATATCTCCTCTAGAACCATTCAAGGTAAATATAAAACCCTTTAAATTTTAAATCACATATTCTAATGAAGTCCTGACATGTACCATGAAGTTATGATATAATTTCACATAAGAAAATTTCATCATTTAAAGAATAGAGAACATACTTTTATTTACTACATGGTAAATTACATTTACTTGATTTTCCATTCTAATCATTTCTACCAAATAACATTAAAGATTATGCAATGTAATATGTCATTCTTAACTTGGGCCTCAACAAATTTTCATTTTTTTCCTTCTAACACCATAACCTTAGCTTATGATTCCAATCTTATTTCTATCTTATCCATTCCATTTAGTACTTTTTATGTTATTATATGAGTGAAATTCACTACTATTCATGATTTTACTCAGCTTATTCATCATTCTTGGGTAACTATATTTGTGGCTAACTATTTATTTTGTGTTCTTTTCTTAAGGAAAATAATTACTTCTTTTATTATAAAATAGTAAATGATCCATCATAGGTGACTATTCTTTTTGTTAAATTTTTAAGCTTCTCTATAGGATCTGTCCTAGGTGACTTTTCTTCTTCTTAATATTTTAAGCTTCTCTATAGTCTTCTTGGTTTTTAATATGACCCTGATTGTATATTCAATATAATTTTTTGACCTTTATGTTTTTGTTGATTACATAATTTGAATCTAGACCTATTGAGAATATCCTCATATTTTTTGCAAGTAATGTGTGTTGTAGGGGTTACATTAAAATATTTAATTATGGATGAAATGTAAGTAATATCATTGAAATATATGATCAATAATGGTGAAGAGGTAGGGATAGTGGAAATATGTGACTTGGAAATCCTAGGCATGGGAATGGTGTATGATGTTGCAATGTGCTTTTTATTATCCAATCATGATGATGTAGGAATAATAATAGCTATCACATGAATAATTATTTTAACGGTGTTAACTATAATTGTAGGAGTGTAGATACTAATGTTGGATATCTATATCATCTCAATCTTGAACATTTTCTAAATACTAATAAGTGTTTTACCTTTTAGTTTTGGATGTTCCCACTGGAGAAAAGATCACATATGCCATATCATTGTGCCTAAATTATTATATTATAATCTAACCCATATCATTATGATGATATAAACAACATATACACTATTTAAATCTTAAAAATTAATATATATAATTCACTATTAGTTACATATTCATACTCATTTTTTAGCCTTTTGGATACTACCAACCACAGAGGGACACTATCATCGATGCTAGTGTTTAGATCCCTCCCTAACATCCAATAGTCAAAATGAATTAAAAATAATAACTACTTGAAACTTATGGTTAGGTATATTTTTCTTATTGAACCTTATCTTGAGATATTTTAAAAAGACATGCTACAAATATAAGTTTAAGCCTTCCCATTGTTCATCTAACAAATACAAAGTAAACACCTACCAATTATAAGTTAATTGATTTTAAAACTTATTTATTATGCCCTATTCATCCATATTTATTTATCAGTCATGGCAAGTAGTCATAAAAAGGTCTGAAGCATCCAAAGAATAACCTATGAATGGCATGTGTTAAATTACAAGATAGATCATTGCATATATCTACTTATAACATATTAAACCATTATTGACACACACTCAAACACTTAATCGATAACTACATAAGTTTTAGGCCTTCCTTAGTGTATTTAATATGTAGGAAACACTTAGGGATAAAGGGTTCATTACGGAGAACTCAATACCGTAATCCTACTAACCCATTCTTGGAAAAAATCATTTTAAAGGTGGAGAAGGATGAATAACTAAGGTTTTATCCATAATAAGAGTGTGGCGATTTATATTCCAAATATAAAGATATCATTAGAAAGGAAATAGAAAACCCATAACTACAAAGTTATTTGCATCAATATCTAGTCAATATTTCATATAGGACAATACCATCACATCATAGACACCTATTTTTATGGTAATGTCCCAAAGGAAATGGTAGTGTTAATGGATATAGAAATATTATTTCCATTATTTGATGATTATTACAAGAACCTGATCCTACACACTTCTACATGTGTCTAGACCATATTTGTTTGAGTACATGAAACCTAGCTAAGTATTATTTATATTTCGTATTTCAATAAGTAGAACATATTTAAAAGATGGTACTTTCTAAATTTATCACATCTCCATTTTAGAATTAAAAATATTTATTTATCTTAATTTACAATTAATTGGTCTATTATATATTAGTTTAGCATCATTATTCTTAAGTTATTTATATATTTTTAACCCTTTCCCCACCTTATAAATTGAGGGATAAACATTTGGTGAACTCGGTCTATCAGTCTCCTTATTGCATCAACACAATATAACTAATATTTTCCCCCTTTTTGACATGACCTTTGTATCTATTTCTTTCACTCCTCAAGGATGATCTGGATTATTTTGATGCTTATTATTAAGAAAATATCCAACCTTGTATACAAATAGGAGTTAAAATATAATAATCATATCTTCCAAACTTTCTAAGGCCTCATCTCAACTCTTTTGATGGTGAAAGCTACCATCCCTCAAATAAATTTTATGAACTAACTATTTAAAGGGGTAAGATGGCCAATTCTATGATTTAAAATTAAGGTAGTCAATATATCTTTTGCCAAATACCTCTACCTTTATAATATCCATTAGACGGTTTATGTCTGCATATACATTTTGAAATACCTATAGTTTGTGTTTTTGAATCCATTAATTATCAAATCATCCTTATGATCAAGTTAATCTAAGAGTTGTAAAATAATTTTAGTTCAAATATCACATTATTTAAAAATCAAATTAAATACATACAAAATTTAAAATATGTTGGTGTTAATCATGTGTTTTCAATATTCATCTATAAATGTTATACCCAACAAGGTTTCATATCAAAATAGGTAGATACCAGCAAATTAATCCAATATTGGTGATTTTAAAAGTTAACAAAATACTACTAAGAGTATGATTATTTTTATGATATAATACATGGGAATCATAAATAATTTTTAGATATAAATCCTCTTAAGATATCAAAATATGATTGTTTGTATGATATAATACATGGGCATTATACAAAATGTTATTTACCATCAGAGAACAAAATAAAAAGAATAAATGATAATCATAATCCTATCATTGATAGATAACTAAAGCAACTCATTCACGTTATTAATGTTTCTTAAAAAAAAATTGAAAAAATGAAAAGAATGGGTACCAAAGGATAATTTAGAGAAAAAAATATTTGTAAATGTAGAAATAAGAGAAAAAAAATCAAAAGGCTAAGGTAGAGAAAGTAATATTCCAAACAGATCAACATGAAAAGGAACAATTACAAAAGGAAATGTTACAAATAAAGAAAGAGATATGTTACCAAATAAAAATAAAGATAAGAAAATAAGCATTTTAAAAGGAGGGTTTATAACAAGAGATTTTTAAAAATCAAGACATGCCTACAAAATCAAATGATAAAAATATGGTTGCTAAGGATCTAAATATTATATCTAATTAATGTATAGATGAACAAAACATTAAGGCCAATAATAAAAATTATATGCTTTCATCCTCAATTATATAAGTCAAAGAACAAATTACATACTTTCCTAGTCTTTAATAAAAGATATATGATTCTTCTCTATTCCATAATAAGATGCAAGATCCTAATAATCATGAACATATTCAAAATTAACTCAAATCTATAGTAGGGTGAATGTTTCATATATAGATGCTCAAAATGGTATTCAAAAGTTAAAGAAAAACCTAAGAAGTTGCATATTTCATGTTCTAATCACGACTTTGATGATTGAAATCATATTAATATAAAATATCGGTATGATCCTTAAAATAATAATTATGCAACATATGAATATGACACACGTGACATAGGGCCTACACATAGGCATCTCTTTGATGAGTTATATGTATTTTAGTATCACTTTTCCTTGTACATATCTTCTTTTCTTATCCTCATAAATATTATAAAACCCTAAAAATCAAATATTTGATAAAATACATAAAGATTATAATAAATTTAAAAATACAAAAATAATTACCATTCCTATGATTATTAGCTACTTGAAACCTATGTTATTTTGTTCATGTTAGTGTATAATATATCTTATCTCTCTCTATGTATGTATGTATGTATATATGTATGTTTAATGAATTATTGAGTGTGATATAGGCATATCACAAAACATGATATATACACATATGTATGTTGGACCTCTCCTCTACCCATGTCATATAGTAAATTTGGGGAGTTTAATTCATTAATCACTATATTTTTATAGGTTAGATATCCTTTATGATAATTTATACATTTTCATTTTTGAGCTTACATAGTAACATTTACACATGTATATATCCATGCTCACATCTTTCACAGTGTACTTGATATGTTATGTTATAATAAATTATTTGCTAACAAATATATGGATAGATTTATATAATTTGGTTATGATGGTTGATTATATTCAATTTATTCACATTGTCACTTCCTTGAGTGTATTTCATTGCTTGTTATTTTATTACTTGTGAAACATTCAAATATGTTCCTTTCATCTTGGCCTTTGTGAAATTGTATGTTGTTTGGACATATGAATATGTAATTCTATGATGATTAGATATTTAAATATAACATATCATTTCAAAAAAAATTAATTTAAATATGCACTTATTGGAGGCCTTCTTAGACCATTATTTTGCATTAAATTTAGTCTTTTTAGGTGTGTGATTCAATTTTTATTAATACTCTAATATTAATTTATAGACGTTGCCACGATACATATGATACATCTTAGGACTTGTTGTGATAAAATAATATGAGATTAATTTCTATACTCATATATGTTACATTATTATAGACAACATATATAGTTGTTACCTTGTGGATTTGAGTTAAGGTACCTACCATAATCTATATTCCTCACCTCAAAAGAAAGAGGGAGCATATATATGTGGCATGTTATAAAGACATGACCTCCACATTTACATAGTTCACATATTTTAGTGTGGAAATATCATAAAGACATGACCTCAACACTTACATAATATATAGTAAATTTATAGTATTCCATTACACACTTGGCTCATAATCCTATACATTGCACTTTTTCCACATATTTGGGATAGAAATTTTAAGATTTGTAGCATATAAATTATACATAATTATAGATCAATGATTAAATTTTGATAAATAATTCAAATTGAGAAACATTAGAGGTTCATATACCATACTAGTGTAAAAGAAATTTCAAAATCTACCAACTATATCTCAATATTTCTATCACCATGACACTAGGAATCATAGATTTATACCAAGAAGTATTGTTCTCAAACCCTTTTTGTGTGTAGTAGTCAAATTTATTTATAGGAAGGATTTATTAAATAAATAAACCTTAAAAAAATTATGCTAGGTTGATTGAATCACCCAATCTCATTGTATTTATATGATGATTTTATTATATCACTCACCCTTACCAGATTATATATTCAACTTGAGTTGTATGATTGAGATGAAGTGATTGTTGACTATTTTGACCACAAGTCAAAATACATCAACCCCACATAGTCCAAAACTTGTATAGGGTTATATTATGGTTTTATACAGTTTGTAATTATCTTATTTTATGTCATTTAATATGTCATTGCCTTGGTCATTTTCCATTTTAGCTCCTTATGTCATTCTAGTCACATAGGGTAATAATAGAGCTATTTGTGAAGATTGTACAAGGTTTAAAGCTATACAAGTGTTCTAAAATAATTATAAATGTACCTCATGTCACTTAATATTAGATATGTTTGTTTTTAACTAAAAAACTTGTAGGTGTTATCTAAAATCAAGAAAATAATTGAAAAAAGGAGGTTTTAGTAGTTGTACAGCCCATAAAAGAGAGTGGCATATGGGAAAATATTATGTAATGGATTTTAAACTCCCACTACTCAGTTTTCATACTTTATATGCTTTACAAGTTTAAAAAATGGCCCAAAACCATTCTTCTTCTTCATCACTCCACTAGGTAAGTAAAACTAGTCAATAGATCTTCTGATCATAGGCTTCAAGTTGTTATACATATTAATATAACATGAGATATTAGGCCAATCCCTCCAAATGGTGCATAAGTGGTTGAGATAGATAATGTAAATTTCCCACATAGTCATACACCATGATTCAGTACATACAAGTGCCAAGGAGTGAGTGAGTCATGTTAGATTAAGGAAATTATATGAATTATATTTTTTTTATGGTTGAAAATTTTCATTTTAATAATATGAGAAGGTTAAATATGAACTATAAGGTCACATTCCATGCATATAGCCCATATCTATATTTATTGCCTTGTCTTCTACTATATCAACACCTATAGGAGATTGAGAAGGTTAAAATAGGAGTATTGAAACTAGTTTAAAATCCTTCCATGTGGGAGGGATGCATTTTGAGACATTTAAGAAGGTCTAAAACGGGTTATAATCTTATGTAACATGCATATTACCTATATTCATAGTCACTGCATACATACTTAGATGTCCACCTATAAGTGGTCTTACATAGAGATATGAGATTGTGGTATGGAGGATTTTAACATGTTTTGAGACCTCCATGAGGTTTGAGGAGTTTGATAATGTCATGAAAACCATGGTTAAACTATCAAGTATCAAGTAGACTTGAAAAATCATATGCATAGTTGGATATTTTAGTTCAAGGATAATTTCCCTAAAAACCGAAAAATAGAGGATTAACCATTGATGATGCCATATAATAGTGTAGCATGGATTCTAGGTAAGGTTGGATGCATCCATTTTAGAGATTTAATATAGGGTTAAAACCTTGCAAAAGAGGGTAGGTGTTTTAGTAAAGTAACACAATGTTTAGAGGCTTCCATTCCTAGCATTTGTTCACTATATAAAGGTAGTGTTTTCTATAGGATATTGAACTAAAAATGACTATACACCCTGATATAGAAATGTAAGAGCACCTCCACATGGTAAGTGATTTTATTGAATTGAAAGGGCACATTAATTATTTGCAGAAGATTTTAATTTCAAGGTTATTACTTACATAAACACCTATAAGTGTGTTTTTCCATCAAAGTATCTACCTATAGCATGATTGTAGGTATTCACAAACCATGACTTATACCTTGTAGAACCACTAGGAATTCAAGCATGAGACATTGTGTCATTAGATATAATTAAAATATTCAAAATTGTCGTAAGGTGTGAAATATAGGTTTTCAAATGATGAAACACACCTACAGGACTCCTTCTTGCTCCAAATTAGCCAACTATAGTGGATTGTAATTTGATAATTAGTTGAAGCATGGTGTTGTTAGTGATGACACAATATGAACATGATGTAAATATTATAAAATGAATTTAATATGTAATTTAATACTTATATAATATGGAGAAGCAATAAATCAAGGTCAAATACATATATGTACCTACAAATTTTCCATTATCTTGAGCAAAGAATACGAGTATAGTTAAGCTGTAGTTTTGTCTAGTCAACAGCAAGGTCTACGCTAGAGTGTCTGGGAAGTTGTGATTGTTAATAAGGTTTTTAGAACATTAAATTTTTTTATAATATTATTTTGAGACCCTAATTTAATATAAAAAATGCATGGAAGGGTTCACATTTAAAAAATCTACAGTCATACTTGGCACTTTACATGCAGTGAGGTACTTAAGAGTCTATCTTAAGGATTTATGGAGTTTGAGGGTGATAAGAGGATAATCCAACCTCAAAATTAAACATATAATGTCACCATCACTTGGATCATATCACCATACCTTCCTTTTGTATGGTACAATAATGGAGGTGCACTTTGTTCTGTCTCAGGCAGAAGGTACTCCAGGAAGGTCATTTCCTATAGGTTGGCCATAAATATGAGGTGATGACAAAATATAAGCTAATAAAACCATAAAAAGAGATTTGGAAGGTTGTGTTATAAATTACCCAACATGATAAAGGATTTATAGGGTTTATAAACATGTCAACATGGTCCAAACTTATAGGTATGTAGTCAATTCCTTTGGGTCTAGTTTAGGCCTAAAGCCTAATTGGAGAGTCAGTACCACTTACAAAGCTAAAGGAGAATTAAAAAGCATTTTATAACCTCAATTTTGATTCATAAGGAGTTATTTAATGGTTTTAATGTGAAGGAGACCATAGGTAATCCATTTCTTTTCTTATGACTTCCACAAGGTATGTAGAATGGAGAGTAAAGCTCGAGAGTCTAACTTTGGAAGTTCATTCCAATATGGATGGTTAGAATTAGAGTTTGGGGAGTTGGGAGAAATTTAATAAGGTCTTTAGAAAAATAGTATTTTTTTCTCAAATTGAACATCAGACTTTTATGAACAAAGCTTAAGAGTCAAAAGTACTCAAACCCCTCAAAAACCTTTCCTAAGGATTCGATAGGGAAATTAAATAAGGGGAGGAATATATATATAGGATATAATGACATGGGATATTATTTTATACTTAATAACACTCATCAAGGATCCTTTCCATCCACTTGGATTTTAACCTACCTGTATAAATAGGGTGAAAATGGATTTCCTTGACTATTTTTAGTGTCTTGTATATATAGGAAAGTTTAAAATGATGATATCCCCTTTGGGAGAGGGAATGAGACTTAAAATAACCTCCCAAATGTAGTTAATTAATCATATAATCTTCCAAGTACCTTTACTAATACCTTCTTCTCAGCCAGTCTAAACTAGCATAGTGAACATGTGAGTGAGAAGGTGAAAGCTCTAAGTGGGAGAACTTTAAGGTCTAAATATATAATATAAAGGCATTGGGACTCTTGAAAAGTGTCATACACTCCCTTTTATTGACTGGTTTATAAAATTGAACACCTCTTTGGTGCCAAATATGAGAGGTAAGGGAAAGAGGAGTGATTATGACTGTAGGTATTAATAAATCATGTCCAGAATAATTTTGGTGATTAATAACACATTAAATGCATGTTAGATATTGGATATAACCCCTCCATATAACTTATATGATATCATACATCCTTAATATATTGTGGGATGTTCAAGGAAGGATAAATAATGAAGATAATTTTAAGGCATGCAAATCAAGAATCCTAGGCCACATTTCAAGAGTTTCATGATTTGAGGTTCATTTATTATATGGAACATTACATGGTATATTCCATATAACTATATCCTACATGTTTAAATCATCCTCTTATATTGACACATGTCATAGTAACTATTGGACTTCATTCTCCTCTTTCATCTCTCAAATTCCTATAAGTAATAGTCAGTTTGGCTCTTTCAAAATAATTCCACACCATGTATGGTGACTACCTACAAGTTTTGAAATTGTGATTTTCCATTGAAAATTAAATGTATGTATATGGTATTAGTGAATCAAATCATAGAATTTATATTTTGATTAAGTTTCAACCATAACAGTGTCTAGTCAGATGGCTACGATAGAAGGGCTGAGGAACGGCAATAGCAGCGTGATGGATGCCCCTAGGGAGGAACAACCTTTGCCTGGGGGAATGTGAAGGAGGGTGAGGTGATGTATGTTAGTGAGAGCTCTAAGCTCAGAAAGATTAATGGTTGTTTGCCATGAATTAATGAGAGACCTGTTCTGGTCATTTCCCCAGAGGTAGTAAGAGAAGAGGTGGAATACCTAACTTCCCATGCTCTAATCTATAAATTCTTGGGTATTCATATTTCTCTATCAACATTAGAAGCCTAGATTCATAGGTCATGGCAGATAGAGGGGGACTTTGATATTATGTTGGCTGGAAATAGCTATTTTATGGTGAATTTTTCCTCTATCTCTGAACGAAATAGGATTTTTGAAGGAGAACCTTACTTCTATGACCACAATGGTCTTTTCCTTAAACCCTAGAATGCAATGTTTAACTTTTCCAAAGATCTTCCAGCCTGCATTCCTATTTGTGTCTGATTGCCGATACTTCCCTTAGAATTCTGGCAAGAAGACATCCTACACCAAATAGCTAATATGTTGGTCACACCAATGGCTATAGCACATCAAACATTGGAAAAAAAGGTAATTTCCTATGCCCGTATTTGTGTTGATATCAATTTGAATAATCCTCTACCAGATTCTTTGGAAATTTGTATGGGGACCTCCTCTTGGATCCTACAAATAGACTACAAGGCTATTCCCTTTCGCTGTCGCATATGCCATGTATATGGTTACTTGCATCATCAATGCCCTCAAGCTTTTAGGGGTAATGCTTCACATTAGGAGTTGTTTGGGCCCCAAGTAGTCGATGGTGGCAGAGGAATCAGCCAAGCAGGCAATAATGGGATGACTCAAACACATCTTGACAGCACTGCTAAAGGGAAAAATCACCTTAATTCCATAGATACAAAGCAAGGTACAACAAGCTACAAGGGTCCTAACAAGGATGGATTCACTCCAATTTGACCCTGTGTGATGGGCCATGGGCAGAAATGGCCAAATTTTGATAGGCAAGGTAAGGTGGGCTTCAATCATTTTGAAGCTCTGGATAACATGGCTATTGAAGATGGCATTCTAGAAACACTTCGGGGGGAGGATGTTGAGGTAACTGCATGACCCTCTTTCTATGATGGCTCACAAGATATGGTGGTTCAATTGACCCTAGAGATTTCCCTTGGGCTGCAATATGGTACCCTTACAGACTCACTAGCTCCAGATGATAAGGATGTTCATTGGGCAGACTTAGTTAAAGATGTGGAAGCCTCTAGAAAAGAGAAGGGATCCTCTTCAGCCCTTAGCCTTTTGCAGAGACCCTTCAAGAAAGCTTCAGTTTCCACCCCCTCCTGAGCTGGCCGCAGGAAGGACCAAGATAGAATCAAGCTCACATGTGATCTATTGGTAGAGTTAGGGGTTGTAAAGACCCTGGATGAACATTTCCCACACTCTACCTAATGATTTTTCTATCATGGAATGTAAGGGGACTGAATAGCTTCCCCAGACAAAAAACTATAAAAAAATTGGTGATTGAGCATTCTCCTGATATCCTTTGTATCCAAGAGACAAAACTTTCTATGGATTCATGGTTTGCATGTAGGCCTAGTATATGGTTTTCTAGCCACAGCCAATATGTGGGCACACTGGGGACCTCCAGAGGTCTGGCCATGTGCTGGAATCCTGAGAAAATAATGCCTCTTCACTGGCTGTCTGGAAGCTTGGCCCTTTCAATGATTACTTCCTCTGTGGAATCTGGTGAGATCATTCTTGTGACCACTGTTTATGCCCCTATGGACCTTCCAAGATAGCTTAAACCCTGGAATCATATCTGATATGTTAGAAGTTGCCATCTCTTTCTACCATGGATTATGAATGGGGATTTTAGTGCTACTCTTAGCTTAGGAGAGAAGAGGGGAGGACTGCCCTAGTTGGGGCCTTCTTCAGAGATCCTTTGGCAAAATATAGACCTCCTGTGCCTTTCAGATGTCAAGCCTCTCAATATAATTTTCACTTGGAGCAATAGAAGGAGTGGTGATGCTCATATATCTAAGCACCTTGATCGATTCTTTATTTCTTATTTTTGGCAATCTAACTCCACCTCCCTTGCTTCAAAAATTCTTGACTAGAGAGGATCTAATCACTGGTCGATTAAGATTTCTACCTGCCATATCCCAGGACTAAAGAAGCCTCCCTTTATGTTCCAACTTATGTGGCTTCATGAGGCCTCTCTTCATGACTTGATGGCACAGTGGTGGAGACATGGAGGACCCAATTTTGGTACTGCTATGTTTTCCAATGCTAAAAAACTTTAGTATGTTAAGAGAAAGCTGAAATTTTGGAATTTAAATAGTTTTGGTAACATCCATACTATGAGGAAGAGGGCTCAAGATCACTTGGATGTATTGACTAGGCAGATTAGGGACCTCAACTTCTCTGAGGAACTCCGTATGGCTAAATCTTAAGCGACCAATGTGTTGGCTGAGTGGGATCATCGTGAAGAAATCTTCTAGAAGCAGAAGGCACGCATATATTGGCTTCAGAAGGGGGATAGGAACACTACAATTTTCCATTAGTCAGTTTAGGTAAGGCATAACAAGAACTTTATTTCCTCCCTAGTTTTCCCGATTGGGACATGACTGACTACCTCTCAAGCTATATCCAGTGAAGCTGTCTAGTTTTATTTTGACCTTCTTTCAAAGGGCCTGCCTCCATCTGAATTGGATAAAACTACAGTGTTGTCATGCATGCCCTCTGTGGTGATCATGGGAATGAATGAGGATCTTCTATGGCCTATTGGGATGGATGAAGTTGAGGGAGTGGTCTTTAGTATGAAAAGAGGTAAAGCTTTGGGGCCTGATGGCTTCCCAATTGAATTCTTTTAGGATTTTTGGGATATTATCAACCAAGAACTCTTGAAAGTTGTGCAAGAATCCTTCTCTAGCAAAGAAATTCTTAGAGCCTTGAATGATACCTTCCTTGTCCTTATTCTAAAGAAGGATCAGGTGAACCAACTATTTTAGGCCCATTGCACTTTGCAATGTGGTTTATAAAATCATCACCAAGCTCATTATGGAAAGACTCAAAGGATGCCTCCCCATGATTATATCAGAGGAACAAGGGGGTTTTGTTGTTGGAAAACAAATTCTGGATGAGGTGGCTATTGCTTCTGAAGCTATCCACTCCATGAGTACTTCTCAGGAATGAGCCATGTTTATCAAGCTTGATTTAGCAAAGGCTTGTGACTAGGCCAACTAGAGATTCTTGCAAAATGTTCTATTGGCCCTTGGATTCAATTTAGATTGGATCCAGTGGGTGTTAAGCTATGTGACAATGCCCTCCTACTCAGTCCTTATTAACAAACAACCCACTAAACATTTTGGTGCATCTAGAGGCCTCCGCCAAGGGGATCCACTTTCTCCTTACTTATTCATCATTCTAGTTGAGGGGCTTGGGCAGCATATCAAGTTCTAGGTGTCTCAAAATATTGTTCAATGATGGCAGTGGGGGAATGGATTAACCACATCCCACCTCCAATTTTTGGATGATACTATCTTGGTAGGGAAAGCGTGAATTAGAGAGGCAAAAGCTTTTAGAGGCACCCTTGACATTTATCTAGATGCGATTGGGCAAAAAAGTAATGACCACAAATCATCTATTTTTTTCTTTAACACATTGGAGCCCATATAGTAGAGGATTGATATTATCTTGAGATTTCAAATCCAAGCTCTCCTGATAACTTATTTGGGGATTCCTATTGTGGTGGGTAGGCAGCCAAGACTATTTTGGCAGAATGTCCTTGATAAACTGAGGCAAAAATTCAATCATTACACACACAGATGGCTCTCTACTATAAGGAGGGTTACACTCCTGTAATCAATAATCCAGGCTCTTCCTATCTACTATTACATGGTTCAGGCTACCTCTATGTACTTTCTTAAGGAGTTTGATGCCCTCTCTAGCTAATTCCTTTGGAATGGTAATCTGCAAAATACCAAATGGAGTCTCATTAACTGGGATACTATTTGTTGGCCAAAGAACGATGGAGGACTTGGCTTACGCTCAGCTATCTTGGCTAGCCAAGCTCTTGCCGCTAAAATGTATTGGAGGTGGTGTTCTAATCAGTCTCAACTCTGGGCTCACATCTTGTCCTTCAAGTATTTTCATAGTGTGGAACCTTCTGACATTTCTAGGCTACCTTTGGAGAGGGGAGGATCCATGGTATGGCATACTCTCAAATTGGGAGCTCACTTGGTGAAGCATAGCCTCTTCTAGATTTATAAAAGCAGAGTGAAGGCCCTCTTCTGGGAGGACTCCTGGGATGGATCGCCCCACTCTTATCCTCTCATCCACATTTGCAACCTCTGTGTGATGCCTTCTAAGATGTAGGCTAGACTACTGTCGTTCACTACAAAGAAGAGTATAATTTGGGCATGACTACTAGTTATAGATGGAAAAATGCTTCTTATTGGCCGCTAAGTTGTTCTTGGGAGGAGCAGTTAGAACTATCTCAGATTCTTGTGTCAAGAGGCTGTAACTCCTTACAAGGACATGATGTTCTTGTGTGGGGAGGTGACTCTATTGGGAAATACTCAATTTCTACTGGATATCTAGCCCTGACAAAGCAAATGTTTGGAAATGTAAACTTCTTGTGGGGAAGGAAAATATGGAACTATTTTACTTGGCCCAAATATAATTTCTTTTTATGGATGCTAATGTACAATAGGTGTCTTACTTGGGACAACCTATGCAAGCATGGGTTTCAGGGACCATCCAGATGTGTCTTATGTTGCAGCAATGAGGAGACAAGGCCACACCTCTTCTTTCAATGTCCCTTTGCCAAGCATCTGGCACCTGTGGTGGAGTGCATGGAGCCATCCTTGCTGGCATGCTTCTTCACTCTCAAACTTCTAGAGCCAACTGGGTCATCCTCCTTCTAAATCACCAATTTTATAAACTACTTAGTCGGCTGGACCTTCATTTATCTTGTGGAACATCTGGCTCGAAAGGAATAGAAGGATTTTCTGGGAGACACGGTTGGAGCTTAACACCCTCTAGGAGAAAATTCATAATTCGCTGCAGGAGACTCTCTTGGTGAAAGGTAACAGAGCTGATGAATTGGACTTGAAAGACACAGGTATTTATTCTAGCATTTCTGATGTGGCATTGGAAACCCCATATAGCACACCTCCCATATGCCCTATGAAAAGAGCCAAATAGCTGCTGTGACCTATTAGTAGAATGGGATGCTAGACTCTCCCCCAGGCTGGAATAATCAAACTCAACACTGATGGATCCTCAATGGGAAACCTAGGAGATGCAGGCATCAGAGGCATGGGGCGTGACTACTCAAGAGATATTCAATTTATTTTTATTTATTTATAAGGGATGGTTTACTAATAACCTCATGGAAGCGATGGCTATCTTGCAGGTTGTGCAACAATGCTGCCAACAAGGTTGGGATAGAATTATCTGTGAGTTGGATTCTTAGGTAGTGGTTAATTTATTAAATAATCAAAATTTTGATAGTGTTGATTGGCAGCTGGCGGTGGTTGTCTAACAGACTCTCCAGTTATGTACTTCTTTGGATTCTATGGTTTTCAAGCATATTCCCTAGGAATGGGATGGGGTAGCTGACTGTCTTGCTAAATGGGCCTCTGAGCAGGGGCCCCAGTGGAGTATTTTGGATCATATACTGTTGCCTTTGGAATTCTCTCAGAAGCTTGGTCATCTTGTTGACTAGGATAGAGCGTTGTAATCTTTTTTGATTCTGTTTCTTCTGAATAAACTTTTTTTACCCGTTTTAGTTAAAAAAAATGTATGTCTATTTTTTATTTCATTAACATTCTTCCAAGTGTGCAAAGTGATGTATGGTAATGTTAAGTGATAATATTATATCCTTTCTTCTCATTATCCTCTCAAGTTTATGCAAGAGTTCTTATTCTAATAGGTCATATAGAGTGTAACTAGTGTGTTAGGATAATTTAAATTGTAAAATTATTCTTAGAGTGTTAAATCTGACCTATGGTTCACTTAGCTTGTGTTGTCTCATTTATATAATATCTATGTTGGAACACTTATGTTGGAACCTATTACGACTTGGAATCATGTTTATAGGTCTATTTTCTTAGTGAAAGTATTATGATGGTCATGTTGAAATAATTTTAGTGTGTCACCCCCTTAGAATAGTTTTATTTCATGAATAATTCTATCTCTTTTCCCACAAGGAATCAATTATGTAGGTGATAAGCATTTCAAGGAATACTTAGGGAGCTAACCCTTAAACCTAGAGGTCTACTTTTACTATAGGTGAATACACATAATTAGAAGTATTGCCATGTTTCCCAAATATATAGGAGGATTGAACACCCTCCTATAGGGTTAAATATTTGGTGATAATATTTTTGGCATGCTTTGTGGGACACATTGTCCTCAAGATAACTTGACAAGGTGAATATTGGTATTGACAACATTAGCTACAAATTGATATGCTATTCAACATTTAGAGACTCCATTCAAGGTAAACTATGGTTTTATATAATTTTTTTGTCATAAATTTTCCCTCACACTTCATGGTCCTTAATAGGTCATCATCTATTAAATCTCTCAATCCTATCAATCCACCTATTCAGCCTAAACTTCCTATTGAAGTTCAATACCCTCAACCTAGTTTGCCCTTTGAAGACCAAGAATATTTTTTTAGAGAATGAACTAAAGAACATGAAAGAATCAAAGACATCATGGATTATTCACATACCTTACTTTACTTTAATATTGATAATACTATTCATATTGATTCATATGATCCCATTCCCCCTAATGCTATAAAGATTGTTCCTACTTTCAATGGTGAGGGTCATGTTATACCTAGTGAACATATTAGGGATATCTCTAAGTATTTTAGTTTCTAAAATATCACTAAAGAGACTATTACCATTAAACTCCTTATTATTTCCTTTAAAAGGAAAGATATTTATTGGTATATTACTTTGCCTAATGGATAAATCATATCATGGAATGAGTTTGGAGTGTTGTTATCTCCAAGGTTTGAAGATGAAAGTGACGGCACTTATCTTATTCATCAGATTAATGAAATAAAAATATCTATAAAGGAAATAATGTAGGACTTAAATGATAGGTTTTGTTAGACTTGGTATATATTGCCTCTTCCCATGAGACCACTTACTAGCTTTTTGTTCCCAACATGCTTCAAATCCATTGGTATTGATATTACTATCATGCTTCAATCCAT
Organism: Torreya grandis; assembly: GCA_037957365.1. NCBI lineage: Eukaryota > Viridiplantae > Streptophyta > Pinopsida > Cupressales > Taxaceae > Torreya > Torreya grandis. The sequence goes on from JARHVA010001147.1 coordinate 274,600, forward strand.
GGGTGGTTTAAATCTTCCCAAAGCATATGAACTTACCATTAGACATAATAATGTCCTTATTCAAGTTGGAAAGATACCCCATAAGTTTCTATGCCTATTATACCTAATATTACTTCTAATACTCCAATCACTACCCAAGTTCCTAATGAAAATGAACCTAATCTGTATGCAAGAATCCAAACCTTAGAATTTGATATTAGGAAAGAAATAATTCAAATAAGTGTGAATCACAACCCTTATCCTTATAAACAATAATATGGTATATGAATAGGTTAAGGGAATCCTAAATTCAATAGGCCTACCAATGTGTATAATCCTAATTCAACCACCAATGCAAGAGAGATTGTACCAAATCATAGACACTTCATCTAAGGGGAGATAAAAAAACAAGGAAAATTCATGAATCTTAATGAAGTTTGAGTGAAATCCTTGGTTTCTTAATTATGCATTACTCCTCTCCTATTATCTAAATATTAGGTCATGATGCAAGCAAATTAATATTTGCAATCTTGACGAGAAAGTTTCACCAACTTCTTGGTGGAAGATAATTTTGTACTTAATCAAGTAAGTTATATTGAATATAACACAAGGAATAATATGAAGTATTTATGAGGTCATAATAACATGCCTACAAGTTTGTCTAACCCTCTTATAAGGAAATAAATCATGGATATAAGCATGGCAATCCCAAACACTCCTGCACTTCATCCAAATCAAAATGTTTTAAGGTCTACTCAAGGTGATTAAATTACTCAAGTTTCAACAACTTTTTTGCCTCAAAAGACTAAATATATTTTGGGTAATATACCCTAAACGTAATGGTTTTATCACATAATTCCAGAGCATCTATATCTTTATGTTGTATCCTTTATATACCTAGCCAAAAAGAACTCTAAGAAAAATAGTTATCGATTGTCCCTAATAGTTATTCACCTTCAAGTAAAATTAATGTTCATTTTTCTCTTATAAATGTCCCTAATGACATTATTGAACCATATACCAAATCTAAGAAGCCTCTACCTTTATAGCTCACATTCATAATGGAGGACAAACTATTACACAACTACACAGTCGATAGTGGTGTTCTACTTCAGTCATGCCCAAGGTTGTACCTGATAAGTTGGGCCTAAAATATGAACCCCATAGTAAAAGAGTGATTTTATTAGATTGTACATCTGTTAAAACCATATGATTGATGAGAAACTTTATGGTCTTCCTCCATGACTATCCTAGCTTTCCCATCCTTTAAGACATTGTTGTTGTTGACCTTATTTCTCATTTTGCAATATGTCTTTCAAGAGATTTTACAACCAATATAGGTGACCAACTCTTAGCTTATTGGACTTTATTGGCCTTTAAGACAAGGTATGGAACCAATGTGACCATAATAAATCATCCCCTTGCCAAATTTCACATTGATACCTATGTTGAAGCAAGATCTAATTTGAATTATGTTATCCATGATAAGGAAGAGTCTAATGTGAATGATGGTGCCTCTAAGATTTACGGTATAGGCAATTTTTTTTTATTTGAATATGGTGAAAATTATTATGAGCATGATCCTTATGAATACTTTGAGTAAACTTACCTTGGCACCTATATCATCTATGAAAAAACATTTGAAGGAGATATGGTAAGTGTCAAACATTCTTCCTCACAAGTTCCTAAGAGTAACTAATTGATTCATGCATATGATGATGATGTATTGAAGAATATAATTAATCAATATAGTGGGATGAATGATTTATTTTTTCCTACTATTTACAAAGATTCCCTTGATGATGAAACTCATGGGGAAGGGGATGATGAGTTATGGTAAAGGTTCAATGCCATAATTCAAGAATTTGATCATCTAAGTAATTCTATTTCACTTCCTAAGAAGGCTATATGTGATGTTTTTTTATGAGACTAATGAGCAAGATCTTGAGTTTTCTATTAATCATGAAAGTAAGCACCATTTTTTGAAGGAGGATTAACATCAATCTATATTCCAAGAGCATGCAGTCAAAGAGGTATTTCATGAGTTCATCGTGGATTTGGTTGTGTTTCAAGAATAGTTAAGAGATTCATCTTATGTTTAGCCACATTCATAGGGATTAGAATATAAAGAGGAAGATGTTGATGACTCCATATATCAAGCATATGCTGACCTAGATGAGAACAAAGATGAGGTAGATTTAATCACTCCCATTATAGAGTTTGATGAAGGCATATTATATATGACCTTATTCAATAATATTGCATCTCCAATAAAGGATATTTGAGAGCAAGGAAGTGCATTCATGAAGGCTCCAAAAATTCCACTTGTATCCATAATAAAACACAAATATGATAGACTTCTTGATTATCTACATATGCAAATGGTTGATGATGAGCATGTTTCTCATGTTAGATTACCTTCATGGAGTGAAAAAGATGCCAGAGTAACTGTAATTGATCTTGGTTAAAGTATCATAAGATGTTTAACCTTAGGATTGAGGTCTTGTACATATTAAATTAGGTGTCTGTGAATCTTTTTTAGTTACGTTATGTTCCATAAGTGTTCTAGTTGAACACATGTTTGTTTCCTTTAGTGTGTCTTATATTGTGTGTCTTTCATTTATGTTTTATGTGGTTTCAAAATAAAATTATGTTTCAAACTAGTGTATAGGTGAGTCCATGGTCCAATAGACAAGATTAGGCAACTGGTCTTGACATACCAAGCATACTACCCCTAGAAATTACTAAGAATGTTGACTCTTTTCACCATAAGTCAAAATAGGTCAACCCCCTATAGTCCAAAACTTGTTTATGAGTCTATTAGGGCCATATGTGGTTTTTAATGGTCTTATTTGATGTCATTTAATATGTCATTGCCTTGATCATTTTCCATTATATCCCGTGATGTCATTTCTAGTCACATAGGATCATATTAGAGCTATTTATGAAGGTTGTATGGTTTTATGATTTGGTCAAGTGTTTTAAGCTCTTTATCAACTTACTTCATGTTAGGTGCTATCATATAGTTCAATTTATAATTGAAAAAAATATAGGTGTTAACTAAAATCATAAAAACAAGTGAAAATAAGGAGGTTTCAACAATTGTGTGACCCATAGCGGGGAGTGGCACATGGGAAATCTTATTAAATAGAGCAAAAAAAATTGAAAAGAAAAAGGTAGAGAAAGTAGTATTCCAAATAGATCAACATGAAAAGGAATAATTACAAATGCCAATGTTACAAATAGATAAAGAGATAAGTTAGCAAATCAAAATAAAGATAAGAAAACAAGCACTCTAAAAAGAGGGTTTATAACAAGGGAGTTTTCAAAATCAAAACATTCCTACAAAATCAAATTATAAAAATATGGTTTCTAAGGATCTAAATACTATATCTAGTTAATTTATATATGAACAAAATGTTAAGGCCAACAATACAAATTATATGCTTTCATCCTCAAATAAATAGGTCAAAGAACAAATTACATGTTTTCCTAGTGTTAAATAAAAGATATATGATTCTTATCTAATCTATAATAAGATGCAAGATCCTAATAATCATGAACATATTCAAAATAAACTCCAATCTATAGTCAATGTATGTTCCATACATAGATGCTCAACATGGTATTCAAAAGATAAAGAACAACCTAAGAAGTTGCACATTTCATGTACTAATAATGACTTTGATGATTAAAATCATATTAATAAAAAATATTGGTATGATCCATAAAATAATAATTATGAAACATATGAATATGACATAGATGATATAGGGCCTTCACATATGTATCTCCTTGATGAGTTCTATTGCTTCTAGTAGCACTTTTGATTATACATATCTTCTTTTCTTATCCTCCTAAATATTATAAACCCCTAAAAATCAAATATTTGATAAACTACATAAAGATTATAATAAATTCAAATTTACAAAACTAATTATTTTTCCTATGTTTATTATCTCCTTGGAACCTATGTTATTTTATTCATGTTAGTATATAACATATCTTATCTCTCTCTATATATGTATATATGTATCTATGTATAAACGAATGCATGCATGTATGTATGAATGTGTGTATGTATGTATGTATGTATGTATGTATGTATGTATGTGTGTATGTATGTATATATGTATGTATGTATGTATGTATGTATACATGTTTAATGAATTATTGAGTGTGATATAGGAATATAAAAAAATAGGGTATATACACATACAGATTTTGGACCTCTACTCTACCCATGGCTTATAGTACATTTGCAGAATTTAAAACATTAATCACTATATTGTTATAGGTTATATATCTTTTATGATAATTTATACATTTTCATTTTTGAGCTTATATACTAATATTTACACATGTATTTATTCATGCTCACATCTTTCATAGTGTACTTGATATGTTATGTTATAGGACATTATTTGCTAACAAATATATGGATGGATTTATATGATTTTCTTATGATGGTTGATTGTATTTAATTTATTCACATTATCACTTTCTTGAGTGTATTTCATTGCTTGTTATTTTTTAACTTGTGAAACATTCAAATATGTTCCTTTCATGTTGGCTTGTATGAAATTGTATGTTTTTTGGACGTATGAATATGTCATTATATGATGATTAGATATGTAAATATAACATATCATTTAGATTTTTTTAATTTAAATATGAAATTTATATGAGGCCTTTTTAGACGAATATTTTGTATTAAATTCAGTATTTTTAAGTGTGTGATTCATTGTTTATTAATCTTGTAATGTTAATTTATAGACATTGTTATGATACATATGATGTATCTTACAGCTTGGTGTGATCACATATTATGAGATTAATATCTATACTCATATATGTTACATAATTCATATAAAACATATATAGTTATTACATTATGCATTTCAAGTAAGGTACCTACCATATTCTGGATTTCACACCTAAAAAGGAGGGGGCATATCTGTGTGGCATGTTATAAAGAAATGACCTCCACATTTACATAGTTGACATATTTTAGTTGGGAAATGGCAAAAAGACATGACCTCAACACTTACACAATATCTAGTACATTTACATGAATTAATTAAACACTTGGATCATAATCCTATACATTGCACTTTTTACACATTTGGGATAGAAATTTTAAGATTTGTGCCACATAAATTATACATAATTATAGATCAATGGTAAAATTTTGATATATAATTTAACTCGAGACACATTAGAGGTGCATATACCATTCTAGTGTAAAACAAATTACAAAGTTTACCAACTATATCTCAATATTTATATCACCATGATATTAGGAATCACAATTTTACACTAGCAAGTATTGTTATCAAACCCATTTTGTGTGAAGTAGTTGGATTTATTTATAGGATGGATTGATTAAATAAATAAACCTTAAAAAAATTATAGGCTGGGTTTATTTAATCACCCAACCTCACTATATTTATATGATGATTTTATTATATCACTCACCATCACCAAATGATATATTCAACTTGAGTTGTATGATTGAGATGAAGTGATTATTAACTATTTTGAATAGAAGTCAAAATAGGTCAACCCCATATAGTATAAAACTTATATATGGATATATTAGGGTCCTATGTGATTTGTAATTGTCTTATTTTATGTCATTTAATATGTCATTACCTTGGTCATTTTCCATTTTATCCCCTTATGTCATTCTAGTCACATAGGGTCATAATAGAGCAATTTGAGAAGATTGTACATGTTTTTATGTTATAAAAGTGTTATAAAATAATAATAAATGTACCTCATGTCACTTTATATTATATGTTTAATTTTATAACTAAAAAACATGTAGGTCTTAACTAAAATCAAGAAAATAATTGAAGAAAAGGAGGTTTTAGTAGTTGTACGACCCATAAAAGAGAGTGTCACATGGGAAAAAAATTATGTAATGGATTTTTAACTCCAAATAATCAATTTTATTGCTTTATATTATTTACAAGTTCCAAAAAATGGCCAAAACCATTCTGATTCTCCATCACTCCACTAGGCAAGTAAAACTAGTCAACACATCTTTTGATGGTAGGGCTAGCAAGACAGTTTCTAGGTAAAATGATCTTGGTGGTATATATTAAAATTTATTTTATTTAATTTAATATTTGTATTTGGAATAATGTTTTCCTATACATTATGAACCATCCTTTACAAGTTTATTGTGTCAATTTTCTTGCTAATCCCCATACTCTATAGGTTTTCCACTTGTATGAGCATATCTATACATTATAATTATTTAAATTAATTTTAAAATATTTTTAATTAATAAATTAATGTTTAACATCTTTTTTTCCATGTTTTTAGTTGATTTGATGAGCCAAATAGTTCAAGTTGCAGGTTGATGCCACTAGTAGACTAGTACTCAAGTTTCACTAATTGTAGAAGGTTTATTTCTTTGGAATAGTTTTAAATAAATTTGAGGTGTTGTTTTTAATTTATATAATTTATATTTATTACATATACTTACAAAATAAATCTCAAAAACTAACATCATGAATGTTATATTGAAAATGTGAGACATAATCAGCTCTCTATTCACTTTCACTTACTATCATGGCATATGAAGGTATAAAAATGTTCATGGAGGTATAATGGATGGTTTAAATAAATTATACATATTATTATAACATGATATATCATTAAAAACACTAAAAATTTCACATAAGTGGTTGTGATAGTTAATGTAAACTGCACACATAGTCATCCACCATGAATGAGTACCTACAAGTGTTATGGAGTGAGTCTGTCATGTTGGAACAAGGAAATTATATGAATTAAAGTTTTTTTTGGTTACTTTTTTTATTTTAATAAGTTTATAACGTTTAATATGAACTATAAGGTCAAATTATATGTATATATCCCATATCTACATTTATTGCCTTGTCATCTACTGTATCAACACCTACAAGAGACTGATAGTGTTATAATAGGAGTATTGAAAATTGTTTAAAATCCTTCAATGTGGGAAAGATAAATTTGGAAGCATTTAAGAAGGTATAAAACTATTTAAAATATTATATATCATGCATATTTCCTATATTCACAGTCACTACCTACATACATATATGTCCACCAATAAGTGGCCTTACACAGAGATATGAGCGTGTGGTATGGAGGAGTTTAACATGTTTTGAGACCTCAATGAGGTTTTAGGAGTTTTATAATTTCATGAAAACCATGGTGAAACTATCAAGCATAAATTAGAGTTGAAAATTCATATGTATAGTTGGATAGCTTAGTTCAAGGACAATTTCGCTAAAACCCCAAAAATAGAGGACTAACCACTTTTGATGATGCCATAAAATAGTGTAGCATGGAGTCTAGGTGTGGTTGGATGATTCCATTTTATATATTTAATATGGATATAAAACCTTGAAAAAGAGAATGGGTGTTTTACTAGAGTAACACAATGTTTAGAGTCTTTCATTCTTGGTATTTGTTTATTATAGAAAGGCAGTGTTTTCTATATAATATTGAACTTTAAATGACTATACACCCTGATATAGAAATTTAAGAGAACCTCCCCATAGTAAGTTATTTTATTGAACTAAAAGGAAACATTAATTATTTGGATAATATTTTAATTTCAAGGTTGTGAATTACATCAACACCTACAGGTGTTTTTTTTCATCAAAGTATCTACCTACAACATGATTGTAGGTACTCACAAACCATGAATTATACCTTGTAGAACTAATAAGAATTAAAACATGAAACATTATGTCATTATATAATATTAAAATATTCCAAATGGTCATAAGGTGTGAAATATAGGTTTTCAAAGGATGAAACACACCTACAGGACTCTTGGTTGCTCCAAATTGGCTAACTATAGTTGACTGTAATTTGAAAGTGAGTTGAAGCATGGTGTTGTTGGTGATGACACAATATGAACATGATGTAAATATATTACAATTAATTTATTATGGAATTTAAGACTTATATAATATTAATAATCAATAAATAAATGTCAAATACATATATGTACATATAGATATACCATTATCTTGAGCAAAGAATACAGTTACAATCAACCTGTAGTTTTGTCTAGTCAAGAGCAAGGTGTATGTTGGATTGTTTGGAAAGGTTTGAGTGTTAATAACGTTGGTATAACCTACAAAATGTTTATAATATTATTTTGATACCATCATTTAATATAAAAAAGGCATGTAAGGGTTTAAATTAAAACAACCTACAGTAATACTTGGCACTCTACACACACCGAGATACTTAAGAGTTTGTCTTCAGGTTTTAAGGAGTTTGAGGGTGATAAGAAGATAATACAACATAAAAATTCAAAATATAAGTTCCCCATCACTTGGATAATCTCACCACACCTTCATTTTGTATGATACAACAAAGGAGAAGTGCTTTGTTCTGTCTCAGATATAAGGCACTCACAGAAGGTCATTTTCTATAGGTTGGCCATAAATATGATGAGAAGACAAACTATAATGTAATTAGACCCTAAAATTATATTAATAAAGCTCTATTATAAATTAACCAACATGATAAATGGTTTATAGGGGTTATAAACATGTCAACATGGTCTAGAATTATAGGTATGTAGTCATTTCATTTAGATCTAGTTTAGGCCTAAAGCCCAATTGGATAGTCAATAACATTTAAAAATCTAAAGGAGAATTTCATAGCATTGGGTAACCTGAATGGGGAGTCATAAGGTGTTATTTAATGGTTTAAATGTGAAGGAAACCATAAGTAATCCATTTCATTCCTTAAGACTACCACAAGGTATGTAGAATGGAGTGTAAAGCTCAAGAGGCTAACTTTGGAAGTTCATTCCAATATGGAAGCTTAGACTGGGAGTTTCTATATTTTGGATACATTTAATAAGGTCTTAAAACAAAACTTTGTGTAATTTTTTCTCAAATTGAATGCTAGACTTTTATGAACAAACCTTAAGGGTCAGAAGTACTCAAAACCCTCAAAAACCCTTTCGAATGACCCAATATGGAAAATGAAGAAGGGGGAAAATCTATATGATCTCTAATTACATGGGATATTATTTTATATTTAATAATACTCATCAATTCTCCTTCCCATCCATTTGTATTTTACCCTAATTATATAAATAGGCTGAAAATGAAATTTCTTCACTATTTTTGGTGTCTTGTAGGTATACAAAGGATAAAAATTATTAAATACACTTTGGGAGAGTTAATGAGACTTAAAATAATCTCCCACATGTATTAAATTATTAACATAAGCTCCCAATTCCCTTTACTAAAACCTTCATCTCAGCCAGCCTAAATTGGCATAGTGAACACGTGAGTGAGAAGGTGAAAGCTCTTAGTGGGTGAAATTTAAGGTCTAACTAAAAAACATAAAGTAATTATGTATATTTAAAAGTGTCATACACTCCCTAATATTTAATATTTTGAAAAATTTAATACCTCTTTGGTGCAAAATATGAGAGGTAAGTGAAAGAGGAGTGATTATGATTGTAGGTATCAATAACTCATGTCCAAAAGAATCTTGGTGATTAACAACACATTTAATGCATGTTGGAGCTTGTATATAACCCCTCCCTCCAATTTATATCATCTAATATGTCCTTATTATATTTTTGGATGTTCAAGTATGGCCAAATAATGAAGATAATTTGAAGGCATGCAAATGAAGAATCCTAGGCCATTTTTTAAGAGTTTTATGATTTTAGGGACATTTATTACTTGGGACATTACATGGTCAATTACATATAACTCTATCATACATTTTTAAATCCTCATCTCTTCTTGACACATGTTCTTGTAACTTTTGGGCTTCATCTCCTCTCTCATCTCTCAAATTTTATAAGTAGTATCCATTTTGGCTCTTTTACACTAATTCCACAACATGTATGGCAAATACCTACTAGTTTTGACATTTTGATTTTACATTGAAAAATAAATGAGTGTCTATTTTTGAGTTCATTAACTTTCATCTAATTGTCCAAAGTTATGTATGGCGATGTCAAGTGATAATATTTTATCCTTTCTTCTCCTTATCCTCTCATGTTTATGCAAGAGTTCCTATTCTAATAGGTCATATAGAGTGTAGCTAGTATGATAAAATCCTTTAAAGTGTAAAATTATTCTTAGAGCATGAAATATAACCCATGGTTCACTTACCTTGTGTTTTCTCATGTATATAATCTCTATGTTGAAACACTTATGTTAGAACCTATTGGGACTTGAAAGCATGTTTATAGGTCTATTTTCTTAGTGAAAGAATTTTTATGGTCATGTGGAAATCATTTTGGTGTGTTACCCCCTTACACTAGTTTCATTTCATGAATAATTCTATTTATTTTGCCAAAAACAATAAGTTATGTATGTGATAATCATTTTAAGGCATACTTAGGGAGCTAGCCCTTAAACCTAGAGGTATACTTCTACTATAGGTAAATACACATAATTAGAAGTATTCCCATGTTTCCCAAATATAAAGGAGTATTTAACACCCTCCTATAGCATGGAATATTTGGTTAAAATAGCTTTAGCCTACTTGGTGGGACCCCATTATCCTCAAGATAACATGACAAGGTGAATGTTGGTTTTGACAACATTAGCTACAAATTGGTGTGCTACTCAACATTCATAGACTCCATTCAAGGTAAAGAATGGTTTTATACCATTGTTTTGTCATAAATTTTCCCTCATACTTAATGGCCCTTTCTAGGTCATCATCTACTAAATTTATCAATCCTATTAATCCACCTATTCAGCCTGAACTTCCTCTTGAAGTTAGATACCCTCAACCTAGTCTGTCCTTTGAAGACAAAGAAGATTTTTATAGAAAATAAAGTGAAGAAATTGAATGAATCCAAGACATCATGGATAGTCCATATGACTTACTTTAATTTAATACCAAGAATCCTATTCATATTGATTCATATGATACCATTTCCCCTAATGCTATAAAGATTGTGCCTCCTTTCAATGGTAAGAGTCATGTTATACCTAGTAAACACATTAGGGATATCTCTAATTTTTTTATTTTACAATATATAAATAAGGAGACTATTACTATTAGACTTTTTATTATGTCCCTCAGATTGAAACATCTTGATTTGTATAATACTTTTCCTGGTAGATGCATCACATCATGAGATGAATTTGGAGTGTTGTTAAATCCAATTTTTGAAGATGAATGTGACCACACTTATCTCATATATCAGCTCAATGTTATCAAAAGATCCGTAAAGGAAAAAATGCATGAATTCAGTGATAGGTTTCATAATAATTAGTCTATATTGTATCCTCCCATGAGACTGCTTACTACATTTATGTTCCCAATATACTTGAGATCCATTGGTATTGATATTACTATCACACTTCAATCCTTGGGTGGTTTCACTCTTCCCAAAGAATATGAAATTACAATTAGACCTGAGAATTTCCTCATTAAATTAAAAAACCTAACCATAAATTTTATATTCCTCTTCTTCCTAATATTCCTTATAATAATCCAAGCATTTCCCAAGTTCCTAATGCAAATGCTAAGACTAGGACTACTCCTAAGAAGGCAAATAAACTTGATCTATATGTGAAAATCCAAACCTTAGAAGTTGATATTAGGCAAGAAATAATGGAAAGAGGTGTGAATCAAAATCCCTATCCTTATCAACAACAATATGGGAGATGAATTGGTTAAAGGAAGCCTAACCTCAATAGGCTTGCCAATGTGTAAAGTTCTAATTCTAACACCAATGCAAGAGAGATGGTACTAGTTCATAGATACTTGGTTGAAGGGTAAGATTGAAAATAATTAAAATTCATGGATTTTAATGAAGGTGGATTGAAATCCTTGGTTTCTTAAGGAGGATTCACTCCTTTCTTATCATCTAAATATTAGGTCATGATGCAAACAAATGAATATTGGCAATCTTAACAAGAAAGCTTCACTAAATTCTTGGTGGAAGATAATTTTGTACTCAATAAGGTAACTTATATTGAATATAACACAATGGATAAGATTAAGTATTTATGAGGTTATAATACTATGAATACAAGTTCATTTAACCCTCCTATAGGGCAATAAGGCATGGCTATAAGCATGGTAATCACAAATACTCCTATACTTCATCCAAAAAAAATGTTATAATGTCTACTCAAGGTGCTTCAATTCCTCAAGTTTCAACAACTTATTTTCCTCAAAAGAATCAAGATATGGTGTGTACTATAACCTTAAACATAATGGATTTATTGAATAACTCCAAAGCATCTATCTCTTTATTGTATATCCTCTATATACCTAGCCAAAAATAGCTCTAGAAAAAATAGTTATTGATTATCCCTACTAGTTATTCAACTTCAAGTCAAATTCATGGTCATTTTTCTCTTACCAATGTGCCTAATGACATTATTGAACCATCCACAACATATGAGAATCCTCCACCTTTCTACCTCACGTTCATAATGGGGGACAAACTAGTACACAACTACATAGTGGATAGTGGTGTTTCTACATTAGTCATGCCCAAGGATGTAGCTGATAAGTTGGGCCTAAAATATGAAACCCATGTTAAAGGAGTGATTCAATTAGATGGTACACATGTTAATACCATATTTATCAAAAACATGATGGTCTTCCTCCATGACTGTCTTAGATTTCCCATCCTTCAAGACATCATTGTTGTTGACCTTCTTGCTCATTTTACAATATGTCTTTCAACAGAATTTAAAACCAATATAGGTGGCTTCCTCACATCTGATTGGTCCTTATTTGCCTTTAGGACAAGGTATGGAACCAAGGTGACTATAACAACTCATCCCCTTGCCATATTTCACATTGATCCCTATGTTGAACCAAGATCTAACTTGAATTATGTTATCCATGATAAGGAGTCTAATGTGAATGATGGTGCTTATAAGCTTGAAGGTATAACTAAATTATTTCTATATGAATATGGTGTATATGTTTATGATCATTGTCCTTATGCATACTTAGATTAAACTTACGTTGGCACCTATAGCATCTATGAAGAACTATTTGAAGGAGATAAGGTAAGGGTCAAACACTCTTTCTCACAAGTTGTTGAGAGTAACTACTAGATTCATGCATATGATGATGATGATGATGATGATGATGATGATGATGATGATGATGATGATGATGATGAATTTAAGAATCTAATTGATCAATATAGTGGTAATAATGATGTATTTTTTCCTACTATTTATGAAGCTTCCCTTGATGATGAAACTCATCGGTAAGGGGTTGATGACTTATGGCAAAGGTTCAATGCCATATGTCAAGAATTTGATTAGATAAGTAATGTTATTTCACTTATTAAGAAGGATATATTTGATGTTTTTTTCATGAGACTAATGAGAAAGATATTGAGTGTTATATTAATCATGAAAGTAAGGGCCATTATGTGAAGGAGGATTAACATCAATCTATTGTCCAAGAGTCTGCAGTCAATGAAGTGTTTCATGAGTTCAAGGTAGATTTTGTTGTGCTTCAAGAATTTTTAAGAGCTTCATCTGATGTTAAGACACATTCATAGGTCTTGGAATATGAAGAGGAAGATATTGATGACTCCATTTATCAAGCATATGCTGACGTAGAAGAAGACAAAGATGAGGTATCTATAATCACTCCCATTCTACAGTTTGAGGAAGGCATATTAGATATGACCTTAATCAATAAGATTGCATCTCTAATCAATCATATTCAATATAAAATAAGGGAAATCATGAAGGCTCCAAATATTCCATTTTTAGGCCTAATAAAACATAAAGATGATAGGCTTTTTGATCATCTACATATGCAAGTAGTTGATGATGAGCATGTTTATCATGCTAGATTACATTCATGGAGTGAAAAAGATACAAGAGGAACCATATTTGACCCTTTTTGAAGTATGGTAAGATGTTCAACCTTAGGATTGAGGTATTTTAAATATTAAATTAGGTGTCTGTGACTCTTTTTCAGTTGTGTTATGTTCCATAAGTGTTTTAGTTGAACACATGTTTGTTTCCTTTATTGTGTCTTGTATTATGTGTCTTTAATTTATGTTTTATGTGGTTTAAAAGGAAAATTGTGTGTAAAAATAGTGTATAAGTGAGTCCATGGCCCAACAAACAAGATTAGGCAAATGGTCTAGACATAACAATCATACCACCGCTAGAAATTGCTAAGAATATTGACTATTTTTGCCACAGGTCAATATAGGTCATTCCCTTATAGTCAAATTTTTTTTAATGAGTCTATTAGGTTCATAAGTGGTGTGTAATGGTCTTATTTTATGTTATCTAATATGTCATTGCCTTGGTCATTTTCCATTATATGCCCTTATGTCATTTCTAGTCACATAGGATCATATTAGAGATAATTGTGAAGGCTGTATGGTTATCTAATTAGGTAAAGTGTTTTAAAATCTTTCTCAACTTCCTTCATGTCAGGACCTATCATATATGTCATTTTATAATTGAAAAACTTGTAGGTGTTAACTAAAATCATGAAAACAGTTGAAAATAAGGAGGTTTTAGCAATTATATGACCCATAGAGGAGAGTGGCACATGGGAAATTATTATTAAATTCATATTAAACTCCAATGACTCCATTTACATGATTTATATTGTTTGTATGTGCCAAAATGGGCCAAAACCACTTGAATTATCTATTTCTCCTCTAGGAAAGTAAAATTAGTCAACATCTCTTTCAATGGTATGGCCAACAACATAGTTTCTAGGTCAAAAGTTATTGGTGGTAGATAATATGATTGGTATGATTAATTTTTATGTTTGTATTTGGAATACTTGTTGTTTATACCTTATGAACCATCAATTATAAGTTGACTGTGTCATTTTTCTTTCCAATCCCTACACCTTGTAGGTTTCTATATTGTATGAGTAGTTCTATAAAGTCCAATTATTGAAATTGATTTTAAAAGAATTTTAATTCCTCCCTCCATTTTTTCCATCTTGTTTTTCATGTTTGGTATTGATTTCATGAGAAAAATAGTTAAAGTTATAGAGTGAAGTCACTAGTGGACTAGAAGTTAAGTTTCACCAATTGTAGAAGGTTTATTTCTTTGTAATTATTTCAAATCAATGTGAGGTGTGGTGTTTCATGTATCCAATGTATACTAATCACATATACTTCTAAAATTAGTCTCACAAACTAACATCATGAAGGTTTTAGTCAAAATTATTATGTTGTGGAGCTAAAAGCTTCACCAAGATGCGAACAGGAGGAGTTACGGAGGTTGCTGAGTTACAAAACAAGTTACAGGGAAACTGACATCGATCTGATCAACTGATGTCAGTCATATTACAGTGTAGAAGCAATCGATGTTGATTATGAGTTGGCCAACATCGGTCAGGAAGGAGCTGACGTCAGCAACCTATGTGTGCATGTGTTTGCATGTGGGTCAAGAACTAGTCTATTTTTGGATAGTCAGTTTGCATGTAAAGACTTATTTTAGTCTTAGAGCTACATTTCTAATTATTGTAATTAAGAATGTCTAATTATTGTATGCATGGGATCTATATAATAGACTTATGGGCTGTATTGTAAAGTGTGATAGATAGCCATTGTACTTGTAGAGAGAGCAAGAGTAGCTCCTCCTAGTTCCAAAGGGGTGCTGAGTGTGTATGATCAGGTAGAGTTGCAGGGTGTGAAAAGTTCTTGTAGAAGATCCATTGGGGTACTGGTTGAAGAATCATAAGGACTTGGTGAGGTAAGGACAAGGGTTCTTTAGGGTGTGGAGGTATCTATGTGGTAAGTAAGGTCTGGTGATTTTTAGGCTGATGAAAGAGCAGGGAGATCTACTTGGAGTACGGTTGTGTACTTGGTGTACTGGCAGTGTTGTTACTAACTGGTGGAGGTGAACAACTCTATGTTTGAGTTGATTGTTGTGATTGTAATTGAGAGAGTGAACTGTTGAAGGAGAATTACTGGTGAACCCTAGAAGTGTGGGAGCTCTAGAGGTGTGGGAAGAAGTGTGGCATCTTCTTTATTGTATTTACTTCTAGATAAGTATTAATACAATTGGGTATTGTCTCTCATATTCTATGTTGTTTCATATTTCTAGTTACTTATCATTTTGGTTAAATTTTGTGTTTAGTTGCTAATACAAAGGTAATCAAGTGTGCCCTTAGTGGGTAGTAGATCCTGACAATTGGTATCAGAGCTTTGTGAGCCTAGGTCCTATCAATTGGTATCAGAGCGAGGCTGTAGGTTCATCAAAATATGGTTAGGTACACTAACAGGTGGTTAGAGTGTGTTAAGTGTTTTGTTGATTACAGGTTACTCACAGGGGTTTTTGATTGAGTGGGAGTATAGCAATGGCAGAAGAAAGTAAGCTATGAATGGAGAAATTGAATAACACGAATGGTCAATTACAGATTGATGGAAAGAAAGAGCAAGTAAAGAAAGATTGTTGGTTGGTAGAAGATCAGCATGAAAGAATTGAAGAAGCAGATGTTGCAGGTGTTATTGCACTAGATGCTCTGGATAAAGTAGAATCTTGGTCTATAGATTCTGTTGCCTCTTTCCATGCAGCCCGAAATAGAGCATCTTTTCATGAGTATGTCCAGGGAGACTTTGGAGAGATTTATTTAGGGGTTGGTGAGCCTTGTCAGATGGTTGGCAAAGGGGAAGTGAAGCTAAAATTGTAGACAGGTAACACACGGGTGTTGAATGAGGTCATGTAGGTACCAGTCTTGGAGATGAGTCTAATTTCTTTAGGAAATTTGGGTGATGAGAGATGCACAGTAAATCTCATAGCGGATGCACTTAAATTAGATGGTGGTAAGAAAGTAATTATCCTTTATCTATCTACTTATATTATTGATTCACCTTTTATTTCATAGATGTGGTTTTGTAGGCTTGGTCACATGTGTAAGAAAGGAATGCATGTTCTTAAGCGGAAGACAAATGTTTTTGACAAACTTAAGAACTGGAAAGCCTTGGTGTTCATGGAGGAGATGATGAATATAGATCAGTTGAGGGGATTAAATTATTCTGAGTAGGGCTGTGTTAATTTGGATAGGGTTTTGATCTAAGGTGAGCTCACAGGTAAAAATTCATCACTCATAGTAAAACACAGTTACCGGCGTCGATCAGGAGAAACCAACATCGAATAGACAGGTACCGACATCAGTCATGTGTAGACCAGCAGAGTCAGTGGTGTCAAGCAGGTGTAGACTGACGTTAGTCAGGGGTAATCGACATCAAAAGTTAGGATCAGTCACAGGGAATCGACGTCGATTGGTTACAGATTGGGAGATGGCCGATATCGGTCATTGGAACAGATGTTGGGCGGACAACAAGCTATCAAGGAGTCTCAAACACCCATGTGGAGGATTGAAAGGATAAGTGAACCTCATATTCATTATTCACCTTCTTTATATTACGTGTTGCTCACTGATGGTCAAGAACCAAGAAGATGTGAAGAGGCAATGCAGGTAGAATCCATGAAAAAGTGGGAGTATGGCATGAATTCTTTGGAAGAGAACCAAGCAGGAGTTTTTGTAGAGTTGCCAGCTAAGATAAAAGCACTGATAGACAAATGGATTCCTAGGTTAGAGAAGAGAGTGGATGGACACATGAGATAGAAGGCCAAGGTATATGGTCTTGAGCAGGCTGCAAGATAGTGGTACAGGTTTGACAGGTGTATGACAAAGCATGGCTTTGGTCAAGGTCAATATAACCATTGTGTTTTCTTTACCAGGTTGGATAATGGTCAAAACATTATCCTATTACTATATGTGGTGTGGTTGCTTGTTGCAAGGTCACACATGCAGGGAGTTTCTGAGCTAAAGGTAAAGTTAGTTCAGAGGTATGTCATGAAGAATTTGGGAGCAACAAAATTCTTTGGCATAAGAGACATGGAAGATCACAGGTTGATTTTGTCTCCAGAGGGAGCTTATGTGAAGGAGGTATTGGTGAGGGTTAATTTGTAGGATGCAGAACCAGTAAGCACACCGAGGGCTAGACAATTCAAGTTGAGCATAGAACAATGTCAGAAATCACATGAGGTTGAGTGTAGGCCTTAGTTTTTCCAAGCAGTGGGAGTTGTCAGAGAGTTTAGAGCCAATTCAAGGAAGAAGCATTGGAAAGCATTTTAGTGGGTTCTCAGGTGTTTGAGAGGGACCAACAGCAGGGATTCATGCTATGTAGGGTCAGGGACTTCACTACATGGGCTTGTAGGTTCGGATGTGACAGGTTACTTGGATGATAGGAGGTGCACCACAGGTTGTGTGGTGGTTGGTCTTCAAGATTGAGCTTGAAGAGGGATACAAGCCAGGAAACAAATTAGAATGGTGTACAGATACAGGTGACATGATTTATCTCCAAGTGGGAGATTGTTATGTTGTGGAGCTAAAAACTTCACCAAGATGTGAATAGGAGGAATTGCAGAGGTTGCTGAGTTGTAGAACAAGTTACAAGGAAATTGACGTCGGTCTGATCAACCAACATTAGTCATATTACAGTACAAAATCAACTGACATCGGTTATGAGTCAGCTAACATCGGTCAAGAAGGAGCTGATGTCAACACCCTGTGTGTGCATGCATTTGCATGTGGGTCAAGAAATGGTCTATTTTTGGATAGTCAGTTTGCATGTAAAGACTTATTTTAGTCTTGGAGCTATGTTTCTAATTATTGTAATTAATAATGTCTAATTATTGTATGCATGAGATCTATATAATAGACCAATGGGCTATATTGTAAAGTGTGTTAGATAGCCATTGTGCTTGTAGAGAGAGCAAGAGTATCTCCTCCTAGTTCCAAAGGGGTGCTGAGTGTGTATGATCAGGTAGAGTTGCAGGGTGTGCAATGTTTTGGTAGAAGATCCATTGGGGTACTAGTTGAAGAATCATAAGGACTTGGTGAGGCAAGGATAAGGGTTCTTTAGGGTGTAGAGATATTTACATGGTAAGTAACATCTGGTGATTTTTAGGTTGATGCAAGAGCAGGGAGATCTACTTGGAGTAAGGTTGTGTACTTGGTGTACTGGCAGTGATGTTACTGACTGGTGGAGGTGAAAAACAACTCTATGTTTGAGTTGACTGTTGTGACCGTAATTGAGAGAGTGAACTATTGAAGGAGAATTATTGGTGAACCCTAGAAGTGTGGGAGCTCTAGAAGTGTGGGAAGAAGTGTGACATATTTTTTATTGTATTTTCTTCTAGATAAGTATTAATACAATTGGGTATTGTCTCTCATATTCTGTGTTGTTTCATATTTCTAGTTACTTATCATTCTAGTTAAATTCCATGTTTAGTTGATAATACAAAGGTAATCAAGTGTGCCCTTAGTGGGCAGTAGATCCTGACAATTGGTATCAAAGCTTTGTGAGCCTAGGTCCTATCAAAAATTTGAGACACAGTTAGCTCCTTATTCATTTTCAATTACAGTCATGGCTTATGAAGGTCATGAGAATGTTCATGAAGCTATAATTGAAGGTTTTAAGGTGTTTTACATATTATTAAAACACTATATAGAATTACAAGCCATATAAATTGCACATAATGGGTTGTGGTAGTCAATGTAAAATACACACATAATCATACACCTTTAATGGGCACCTATAGGTGCCATGGAGAGAGTCAATCACATTAGAACAAGGAAATTATGTAATTTAAAGTTTATTATGGTTTAAATGTTTCATTTTAATAAGGATATAATGTTCAATATGAACTATAAGGTCACATTCCATACATATACTCCATACCTATATTTACTACCTTTTCTGCAACTATATCAACACCTACAAGAGACTAAGAACATTAGAATAGGAGTATTAAAACTAGATTTTAATCCTTAAATGTTGATGGGATAAATTTGGATTAATTTAAGAAGGTTTGAAACTAGTTATAAGCTTATATATCATTCATACTACTTATATTCATAGTCAATGCCTACATATTAAGATGTTCACCTTTAGGTGGCCTTACATAGAGATATGAGAGTGTGGCATGGAGGAGTTTAACATGTTATGAGTCTTCAATGAATTTTTAAGATTTATATAATGTCATGAAAACCATTGTGAAACATTAAAGTATCAATCAGACTTGAAAAGTCATATGCATATTTGGAGTGCTAAGTTCAGGGACAAGTTCCAGGAAAACCCCAAAATAGATGCTTAGGCACTTTTGATGATGCCATATAATAGTCTAGCATGGATTCAAGGTGAGGTTGGATTCATTAATTTTGTATATTTAATATAGGTTTATAAAATTGAAAAAAATAATGGGTTTTTTACTAAATGAGAAAAATGTTTAATTGCCTCCAATCTTGGCATTTGGTTAATGTAGAAAAGCAATGCTTTCTACAAGATATTGACCTTCAAATCACTCTACACCATAAAATATAAATGTAAGAGCATGTTTACATGGTAAGTTATTTTATTCAATTTAAATATAAAACTAATGATTTAGATAAGAGTTTAATTTCAAGGTTGTGACTTGCATCAACACCTACAAGTGTGCTTTGCCATTAGAGTATCCACCTACAGCCTGACTGAAGGTACTCACAAACCATGAGTTATACCTTAGAGAACTACTAAGCCTTCAAACACAATAAATTATATTATTGGAGATGATTTAAATACTCCAAATGTTCATAAGGTGTGAAATATAATTTTTCAAAGGATCAAACACACCTACATGACCCTGCTTACTCCAAATTGGTCAACTATAGTGGACTTTAATTTGATAGTAAGGTGAAACATGGTGTTGTTGGTGATGAAACTATATGAACATGATGTAAATATATTAAAATTAATATATTATGTAATTGTAAACTAAAATAATATATATAATTAATAAATCAGGTTTATATACATATATGCACATGTAGATATACCATTCTCTTGAGCAAATAATATAGTTACAGTCAACCTACAGTCTTGTCTAGTCAAGAACAAGGTGTATGTTCAAGTGTTTTGAAATGTGTGAGTGTTAATAAGGTTTGTATCACATTCACCATGGTTATAATAGTATTTTGATACCCTCATTAATTATAAATAGGTCATGGAAGGGTTCTCATACAATCAACCTATAGTCATACTTGGTACCCTACACACAATGAGTGACTTAAGAGTCTATCTTGAGGCTTTAAGGATTTTGAGGGTAGTAAGAGGGTAATCTAAAATATAAATTAAACACATAATTTCCCTGTATTATGGGTAATTCAACCACACATTCATCTTATATGGGATAATAGGGGAGATGCCCTCCATTGTGTCTCAGATAGAGGGCACTCCTAGGATGTCATTTCCTATAGGTTGGCCATAAAGAGGATGATAAGACAAAATAAAATATAATGAAACTATATAAGGAGATGTGGATGGTTGTATTATACATTAACCAAGATTATAAAGGATTCATAGGGGTTAGAAACATGTCAAGATGGTCCAAACCTACATGTATTTAGTCAAGTCTTTTAGGTCTAGTTTAGGCCTAAGGCACAATTGGAGAGTCAATAACATTTATAAAGATATAAGAGAATTAAAAAGAATTATTATAGCTATATGGGGAGTCATAAGGAGTGTTTGAATTTTTTAATGCAAAGGAGACCATAGATAGGCCATTTTTTGGCTTAAGACCATCACAGGGTAAGAAGAATGGAGAGCAAATCTCAAGAGGCTATCTTTGGAAGTTCATACCAACATGGATGCTTAGAATGAATTTTTGGGGAGTTTTAAGAAATTGAATAAGGTCTTGAACAATTTTTTTGTTGATTTTTTTTGTAAATTTAATGCCAATATTTTATGAACAAACCTTAAGGGTTAGAAGTACTGAAAACCCTCCAAAATCCTTGATAAAGACCCAATTGGGAAAATTAAGAAGGAGGGTCATATATATGCGATATAAGACCTAGGAGATGATTTTTTATTTCAAAATACTCACCAAGGATCCTTCCCATCCATTTTTATTTCACCCTACTTATATGGATAGGGTGGAAAATCACTTTTTCTTAACTATTTTTGGCTTCTTGTAGGTATAGGAAGTTTTAAAAGGATTTAATCAACTTTGGAATAGATATTGAGACTTTATATAATCTATAATTTCCATTTCATTCTTCATCTAACCTCCCAAGTTGATTTGGTAACACCTTCATCTGAATTAGTCCAAATTGGCATAGTGAACAAGCAAGTAAGAAGGTCAAAGATCTAAGTGGTAGGAATTTTAAGGTCTAAATAAGGAATATAAAGTAATGAGGGATATATATAGGTGTCAATTATCCCTTGTATAGAATGGTTTATAAAATTGAATACCTATTTGGTGCCAAGTGTGAGAGGTAAGTGAATGATGAGTGATTATGACTACAAGTAGTGATAACTCATGCCCAAAATAGTCTTGATGATTAGGGACACCTTAAATGAATGTTTGAGATTGTATATAAACCCTAAATATTATTTTAATGATATAATATGTCCTTATTATATAGTGGGATGTTCAAGGAAGGCCAAATAATGAAGACAATTTCTAGTCATGCAAATGAATAATCCTATGCCACATTTTAGGAGTTTCAAGATTTGACAGAGATTTTTAATATGAGACCTTGAATGATATTGAAATATTCATATCTTTTACATGTGTAACTCATCCTCCCATCTTGACACATGTTATAGTAACTCTTGAACTTTATTCCCCTATCTCATCTCTGAAATTCTATAAGTAGTAGCCATTTTAACTCTTGTAGACTAAAACCACACTATGTATGGCAAAGCCCTGCTAGTTTTGACATTGTAATTTTCCTTTTAATAATAACTTCATGAATATTTTTTAATTAAATAACATTTTTTAAAGTGTGTAAATTGATGTATGGTGATGTTAACTGATAATATTGTATAGTTGCTTCTCCTTATCCTCTCATGCTTATGCAAGAGTTCTTATTATAATAGTTCATATAAAGTTTAGCTAGTGTGTTAGGATAATTTCATGTGTAAAGTTACTATTAGAGTGTAGAGTGTGAAATCTACCTTCTAGTTCACTTACCTTGTGTTTCGTCATGCATATCACCTCTATGTTCAAACACTTATGTTTGAACCTATTAGGACTTGAAAGTTGGTTTGTATGTCTTATTTTTTAGTGAAAGAAGTATGATGGTCATGTGTAAATACTTTTTGTTTATCACCCCTTAGAGTAGTTTAATTTCATGCAAACTTCTATCTCTTTTCCCACACGTAACTAGTAAGGTAGGTGATAAGCATTTCAAGGCATAATCAGGGAGATAGCCATTAAACCTAGAGGTTTCCTTATAATATAGGTAAACTCACATAACCATAAGTATTACCATGTGTCCCAAATATGTAGGATTATTGAAAACCCTCCTCTAGCGTGCAATTTTTAATTAAAATAGTGACCTCATTGGTTGTGTCATAACTCATCCTTATACCAAATTTGGGGAATAATACCTTCTAATATCTCTTTTAAAAATATCTAGGGTTTAGGTATAAATCTCTCTTAGATATAATTATTCATAAGGAAGCATCTTTACCAATATATAAAAAAGGAGAAACATGGTTGAATGAACATACAGGTTTACTCCTTTGATTTCTTTAAATTTAAGCATTTAAAATTTTTAAAACATTCAATTATAGGAAATAATATAGTGTAACATGCTCTTGGTTATAGGTCATTCGTAATAAAAAATCAAGGTGGGCTCAAACAAATGAAATGTATTTTGTACACAACCCTATGAGAATTTATTTCCTTTAATCTTAGTAATATAATTTTATGCATTACTAGATTAATGGGTGGGAAATGAAGATAATAAAAATTAGAAACATTTTACTATTGTACATTTGACTAATAACAATTAGGGATCTATCCTTTAGTTCTATAACTTATCACTATCAAAAAGATCACATTCACCACTCACTATGTCATTGTTATTATATGTGTTTTATCATAATAAATATTTTGAAATGTTTAAGGGAGATGGTACATTTTGGTAAATACTTATTTTGGTAGATATTAAGTTTGAGTCCCTTAATTTTATATTTGAAGTTAAAATGAATAAATTTAAAAATAAAATAAAATAAAAAACAAAATAAATTATGATCAAGCCCTTATGAGGTAGTCTAATAGTGGGTAACTCATAGAATTACTTATAGGGAAGAATCAACAGTCAATAAAGGGAATATTGTTATATATATTTCTATTTTAAAACATATAAATATTTAAAAATATTAAATATTATTTGGATTTGTTTATTTGTTTGTTTTTGTTTTTGTCTTTTTTTTTTTATTTTTTTTGGGTCACAAATGAAACTATATGTAACATGTTTTGATAAGTTAGCATATAAATTTGATAATTGACATGAAAATGATTAAATTTTATATATTATCAATTGGAATTGTTGGATAATCAAATTATATGTATAATTATGTTAAATTAGACATATAATCATTTTTAATATTGAAATGAAATGATATTAGTTGGATTATGAAATATTGTTTTTATTATATTTTTAAATAGAAGAATTATTTTTAATGTGATGAACTTTATTAAGATATTTTTAAAGTTTGGCATGTAAACAAGGCTAGTTTTACATAATATTATTATACTTAATTAAAATATTAAATAGTTGTGTATTTTTTTACTTATGTTGTTTTTTTCTAGGTAGGAGTAAGAAAGAATTTTTGTTAAAGACATATATAAAGTTTAGAATGCATTACAATATTTTAAAGATGTAATGCATATATTCAACAAGTTCCCTATTGAATTAAATTATATACTAGCTTGAAATTTTAGTTATCAATCATATGAACTAAGACTATTTTTTTTTTTTTCAACTATGCATTTACATTTCCTAATATTTGGACGTGTTAGTTACACATTATTTATTATATTGTATAGATTGTTACTAAATATTCTCAATTATTCCCTCTTCTAAAATTTATCATGAAGAAAATACGTAGGGATTTAGAATAAATGTAATGTAATAATAGTGATTATGTAACAAATGTGTACCCATTCTTTTTATTGTAGAATGTTGTATCACTCAGAATCTATTAATTATAAAGAAAAAAATATTTTTAAATTATTCAATTTTATATTTTTATTACACAAAAAATATATCAACTCTAGGTGGGGATGCCCATCTACTACCATCTAATTGTGTGAATATTTTATTCATGTGGTGCGGTTTGTGTCCTGCAAGCACTACCAACATTAGCAACAAAAATAAGGCTCTTTATAAAAGGGTTTAAAAATCTAAACGCTTCATATTTTTATTTCCAATATTTGTGCACATATATTCTCTCCAATTAAATATTTTTTTTTTTTCCATAGTATATAGGTTTTCTCATTAAAATAATAAATTAGTAGTTGGCCCAATGATGAAAAGAATGTTGGAAGAGAGAAATTTTTATTTTTAAGAGGTAATTTATTAGAAATATGGATGAATGGAAGTAATAAGATCAATTATGGAACCTCAATATATTTTTCTCACAATAAAAATATTATATCATTTTATCAAATCATTCATAGAGATTCACAAAACAACTCTCATAACATCCTTGTTCAGCAACAAAATTAAAACTCTAAAAATATATATAATAACTTTATAATATATAAAATAATGTAATCTATAGAGTAATATAATAAAGTATTATAATATTATTAAATATTATTATATTATATCATTATTCACAATATATATTAATATTATAAATATAATTCTATTTATACAATGTAAAAGATGCGATTTTTTATTTCCAAAGTAAAGCTATATAATACGTCACTTATATTATATACATTTAAAGTGCATGAGTGAAACTTAAAATATTAAAGTGGGCATAAAAAATATAAATCTAGACATGTTAAATTTCATGTTGTCCATGTTGAGGCCATATTCAAGTCAAAACATATAACATTTTAAAAATATACACAATTCTATTAGATGGTGTGTTATCTAGTTCATATGGTGAAAATATTTAATATTTCACCTGTCAAAGGTTTCATTCACCTTGTCAATCATCATACACCTATTATTTTTAGGAATTTAAATGCATTATTTCCACTAAAAGAGAAATTTCAATGCCAATCAAAATAAATTCAAGATCCATCTTTTTCAAGACTATCATATGGAAGACCATCACCATGTCTTTAATCCTTTCAAGTCTGGGGTGATTTTCGTATAATAAAGGTTGAAAGTTTTTTCACATAAATAGCTCATTAATGAGATGTATCATTCTTGACTTACATAGGTAAAAAATAGTACCACATCTAGAAAAGACAAATTTAATTTTTTCTATTGTGAGGCATTGTTCTACTTGAAGACCAGAACAATTGACCCATAATTCTACCTAAATATCAAAGTATAGAATCTTAAATTAACTAAACAATTTAATACATATGACTTACAACATAATTCACTACCAACAAAATACATTCAAATACCATATAGATCATTTCATATGTCCTTTTTTAAGACTAATTAATGACATATTGGTAAACTTATGACCTAAAAACCATTTTTCAATCTCCCAAGTTCTTAAGCATAATTATGCTCTAATTGACAAAAAACATAAAATATAATTGTTTGTAAGTGCATGAAACTTAGATGTAATAAACAAATTCATGCCTTTTCATGCCCTTCTCCCACTACATAGGGGTCCCTAGCTTACTTGTAGTAGGCATATTTTATTGGTTGTTTTCTTTTGTCAATAGTGGATGAAGGCATCATGAAAACTGATTACTATCATTTATTTCATCAACTATAATTACATCTCCATAGATGATTTTATTCTTATAACATGTATCTTTCTACATATAAAATTGTGTTACCCATTTAAATTAACTCCCTTGAGAGGATCGTTTTAATTTTTCGTAGTTCAATGGTTTCATTCCCCCTATTAATAATGATACACCTATTCTCAATAGTAATAAAAATGCATCATTACCATTATGTGTAAAATTTCAATGTTAATCAAAATAAATTTTAGATCCATCTTTGTCAATACTCTCTTAGGAAAGACCATCACCATGTTATTAATCCCCTAGAGTCATGGGTGATTTTCATGTAATAAAGCTTGTGCTTTTATCCACATCAAAATCTCATGAAAGAGAAGTATTTTTCTTAAGTCACATAGGTATAAAATAGTGCCACATATAGAAAAGATAAATATAATATTTTCCATTGTGAGTCATTGTTCTACAAAAATCCAAAAACATTGGACGCAAAAATTTTCCTAAAGTTTAAAACATCAAATATTAAATTACCAAAACAATCTAATCTAAATGAATTAAAATATGATTTACTATCAGTAAACTACTCTCAAATTACTCTACATTCCTAGATCTCATAGTTGGCAATCTATTGTTTCATTTAATCTTTCTAAAACTATGTAAGTTTAGGGTCATCTCTAAGGGTTCTACATGCCTTCATCTTATATTTGGTGATCTAGTGTTTCATTTACTCTTTCTAAAACTATGGAGTATTAGGGATCATCCCTAATCCTTTTTCTAGAAATTCCTCTTTTCAAACTATTCCACATCTTAAAGATGACCTTTCCGGCTTTTCCTAATGTTACATATGGTTAATATTCTCACTTACTTTTTTGTATTTTATTTTGATCATATATTTGTAAAGATGTGTTTCAACCAATACAAGAGATGTAGTGAAAAGAATATTTGGTTCTCAAAACCATGAACCACATATAAAACATGTATTGAATATGACCTAAACATAATTATACACTAATATATTTAAAAAATATCCATAAATTTTTATTATTCAAATGTATTATAATATAGTCAAACTAGTTTATTTAAAAATAAATCACATATGCACCACTTATTGTTGTAGGTAACATGTTGAATTTTCAATGCACTATAATTTTTTTCATAATATACATTGTACTTTGCATACTAACAACATTCTATATGAGTGCGACATATAATTTTCACAAAAATTAGCCTAGGAATTTAATTTAGCCATTTTCTGTGAAAGACTATATGGACAATTATTTTATAACAAAGCATGTTTAGATGTAAATTTTAACATTTATGGTGGATTTCAAAAATTAAAAAATTATATCCATGAGGAGTGTACAAGTTCAATTAGACAGGAATTAGTTGGCCTGATTAGATAAAAAAAATGTGACTTATGAAGTAAAAGATGGAAAACAATATAAAAGGTGTGAACTTGTTACAAAACAGATCCCTATTTCAGAATTTGTTGTCAAATTCAAAGAGGAATTTTTTTATGAATATGGAAGGAATACACACAAAAATATATGGTTGGATTAAAATTTCAAGATAAGTAAGGATACACTCCAACTTTGTTTTATTGTTTCAATAGTCAATTTTGTCAAGAATTACACATTTAAACCATGAATGGAAGTTCAATCATAGTATTACAACTCAAAACATGATTGCATATTTTCACCTATAGAATTTATGAATGTACTTGATATTATAGAGTAAGATCAAAAAATATTAAGGGAGTACAATTTTTATATCATTGATGACGGATCAAATTGTACATAGGATGTGCAAGATTATTTTGAGATGTTCTATGGATAGTTGATTGAGAGAAACATTAATTTAAATTAACATTTCATCTAGTTAGATAATTTTACATTATAATTTTAGAATCATATATTTTTTATTGGTTAAATAGTGCACATGTTATCACAAGTGTGGAACATATTTGGAGTTTCATTTAGTTTGATCATGGAAAATTGGAGCATCATGGTGTCAGATCATGTGTAAAGAGAGGAATTGTAAGAGAGGAGTTCAAAATTGAAGATGCATTGTTTTTTATTAATGAAGATATATTATTGAATGATGTAATGAGAAAATATACCTTAGTTTTAAATAAAATTCTTTTGTTCATTGACATTTTTTGTTAATGGAGTAAGAACACATAGTAAAGTATGAGGGTTGTATGACTATAATACGATCGAGTGATATCCAATAATTTCATATCTCATATGTATGTTCTTGGATTATTCATATGAGACACTTTACATGTTTTTATTATGTGTACATTGACTATGTTTGGAATTAGTGTGAGTCAAAAGAGTGGAAGATTAACTAGATATACATACCTTTAATTCCAATCAACATATATAAGGTTTAACCAAATTTATAACTTATGTATATGACATCATCACATGATTTTGACAATGTATATAATCTCATGCAGCCAAGTAGAAGATTAATCGTTCTGTACTAGTTATTCTCATTATGTATCTTGATAGTGTCATTAATTTTAATTTTTTTGGTGATACACAACATGTTTTTACAGTTATTGTTGATGAGGAAAATGAAGCAAGAAAATATTATTACATATGTCAGTGTGCATAAGAAAATTAAAAAAATGACTTCCCCAATCTCTTACTAGGTCTTTGGTAGTCATTATAACTTGTCTTCAATGATGTCGTATAAAAAAATTAGATGTATGGTTGTTTGAAGAATTTGAAATAAAAAGTAAGATACTTCACTATTCAAATTTGTTTCTTGTAACAAATATTCAATTTCTCAAATATCATGAGAGGCCATTCAACAATATTGTATGGAAATGTTGAGTCAGACCATGAATCTACTCTTGTTGCTATGAATATTAGAGTAAATCTTAGAGGTTTGTTGCATTGAAATTCAATAGTACATTGACTTGTCAAATGTAGATGTACTAATTTTTATCAAAAGCTTTTGATATTTTAAGTAGTACATTTAAATTTAATTTTAAATTAATTACTAAAAAAATTTAGATTAGTAGTGTGAAATAAGATTCCAGCTTCATGTTGTTGACATTGTTAGTATATAATTTAATATTCATGAAGCTATGACAAATTTATTAAAAGTTTTTAGTTATTAAAGATTTAGAGCATTTTTGAGGATACAACGAAAAGTGGGTTTCTCAACTAGGCATACTGGGAGGCCAAAAACCTATCCTTTGATGTTATCCACTAGCCCAAACATATTGGCAGAACCAACTTCCTTTCACAACTTACTATATGTATAGTTATATAATTGTTGCTTCAACCTTGACAACATTTGTTGTTAGTGTTTCTAAAATCCTAAAAATTTGTGAAAACATGAATCCATATGGATTTAGATGTTTTAACAATGGGATCAAATGTCATTTACCTATACATACATGATTAAAGTGATAAATTTTTACCTAGATGTTGTAGAGGCATAAAATCTAGTTAGAGCTCAATAACTTATCTCTTTTGTATAAAAAATTACATTTTATGAACCATTATTACAACTTGTGTCATAGATTGTTATTGAAGTTTCCATCTAAATTCATCGAGATGAAATTATAAGGATTACAAATTCACATATATATTTCTTTAGTTCATACAAATGAAATATAATTTCCATTTTATGCACATATAAAATTAAGCTAAAAAAAATATTATTCTACTAAGAAACACATTCTTAAAGTCGTAATGGGTGGTGGGCCTCTCATTTGGGTGTGATAGGAGGCCAATAAATCTATCCGAGGCATTGTCCAACACCCTAGATTCATTAGCAGTGCCAGTTTACATCCATGAAGCACTAAGAGTAGAGTTTCTAAGCTTTTATTTCAACTTTGACAACATTTATTGTTAGTGTTTATACACTTTTAAATAATAGTGAAAATATGAATCTAGATGGATTTATATATTGATTTCATGGTAGAAAATTTAACTTGCATATAGATATGTTTGAAGTGATGTCTTTTCACCTAGATGTCTTGGAAGCATAAATTCTAGTTGTAGCTCAAAAGCTTGTCTCTTCACTGTAAAAATTTACATTTTAATAGCTATTTTTGTAACTTATGCCATAACTTTATATGATAAATTACATCAATGTGATTTAGAGTGAAATTAGAGTGATTTTAAATGTATATTAAGGTTTTTTATATCATCCAAATGACTTACTATTTCTGGTTTAAGCATGCATAAATTTATGGTAAAAAACTTCATCTTTGTTGCATTGGGAAGGTTGTTCTTGAGGCCAAATTTGGTGGTAGGTATCTCAATTAGGCATGATAAAATAATAGAAACCATGTCCTAAACATTATTTACCACCCCACATGTTTTACTGGTACCATTTTAGAGACACAAAGCACCAAAAATGGAGTTCTCCAATAGTCAATTCAACTTTGACAACATTTATTGTTAGTGTTTCTACACTCTTGAATAACAGTGAAAACTTTCTTCTCAGTACATTTAGACATCAAGGTCATGGGAGAGTATGTAATTTTAATATCTAAAGATTCTCAAAGTAAATAATTTTCACCTATAGGTCTCAGAGGCATAAATTCTATTCGTATCTCAAGAACATGTTTCTTCACTATAAAAGGTTACATTTTAGGATCTGTTACTACAACTTTGGCCATGGATTGGTCTCAAAGGTTATATTGGTGTGATGATTGAATTAATTATATGGATATTAAATATATATGAGGGTTTATTTGGTTAATACAAATGACTTATGATTTCTATTTTATGTGTGTCTTATGTTAGGCTAAAAATATATATTTTTATTCTCTTGGAAGCATAAATCCTAGTTATAGCTCAAAAATGTTTCTACTCATTATAAGTGGTTGCATTTTAGGACATATTTTGATAAATTGTTCCATAAATTAATATATTTGGTTGCATCAACATGATTTGTATTGAAATTAGAGGTATTTTACATGCATATTAAGGTTCTTGTAGTTCATCCAAATGACTTACTATTTTTGGTTTATGCACGTATGAAGCTAGGCTTAAAAACTACATTTTCATTGCATTGGGAAGGGTTTAATTAAGGAAAAATTGGGTGGTGGTTAACTCATTTTGGAATTATAAAAGTTTAATAACCTATTCGTAGACATTATTTACCACCCCACACATTTTATTAGTATAATTTTCTATACACAAAGCACCAAAAATGGAGTTCTCTGACTATTACTTCAACTTTGACAATATTTGTTGTCAGTGTTTATGTGCTCTTCAATAGTAGTGAAAAAGTGTTTAAAAATACATTTTGACATCAATTTCATGGGATAATATGTAATTTTCATATATATACATTATAAAATTAAATTATTCTCACCTGCAGGTCTCAAAGGTGTAAATGCTAGTTAAAGCTCAGAAACTTATTTCTTCAGCATAAAAGTTACATTTTAGGACATTTTACTATAACCTATACCATGGATTGGTCTCAAAAGTTATATAAACATGATACTTAACTAAATTATATGGATTTAAAATTCATAAGAGGGTTCTTTTGGTTCATCCAAATGGCTTACGATTTTTATTTTATGCATGTCTTATGTTAGGCTAAAAATATATACTTTTATGGTATTAAAAGGGGTGTTATTGAGACTAGATTGGGTAGTGGGTCTCTCAATTAGGCATGATAAAAGTAAAATAACATGTTATTATATTTTTTATACCACCTTAGACTTTTTGTATGTTCTAATTTGTAGTTGTAAAACACTTAAAGTAATGTTCTCCAATTTCCACTTCTACTTTGAAAACTTTTATTGTTAGTGTTTCTATGTTCCTGAACATTAGTGAAAACATGATTCTAGGTGGATTTGGATGTAAAATTCATTAGGGAACATGTAATTTTCAAATATAAATGTGATTAAATAAATTTATTTTCAAATCAACGTTTTAGAGGCATAAACACCATTTAGAGCTAAAGAACTTATCTCTTCACTATAAAAAGTTACTTTTTATGACACGCTATTGTAACTTGAAACAAAGTTTTGTATTAAAGGTTACATACACATGATAAATGAATTAAATAATATGGTTTATACATAAATTTGAGGGATAATTTGATTCATTTAAATGACTTACAATTTTCATTCTATACACATATGAAGATAGGCTAAAATTTGCATTTTTCTTATATTGGGAAGGGCATTCTTAAGGTCAAAATGAGTGGTGGAAATATTTATAAAGCATGATAATAGGCCAGGAGCCTAGTACTAAATGTTATATACCACCCTATATGTGTTGGAAGTGCTAAGTTCTAGACATGAAGCACTAAAAGTAGAGTTTTCCAACTATCATTTCAACTTTGACAACATTTATTGTCAGTGTCTATCCACTCTTGAACAATAGTGAGAACATGATTCCAAATGGATTTACACATATTTTCATTATATAATGTAAAATTTTCCTATCTATATGTGCTTGAATTGATGTATTTACACTTAGAGATCCCAGAGGCATGAATGCTTGTTGGAGCTCAAGAACTTGTTTTTTCTCTACAAAAATTAACATTTTAGGAGACATTACTACAACTTGTGCTAAGCGTTATTATCAAAGGATACATTAATGTTTTTTTATATGAAATTATAGATATTTAACATTTCCATAAGGGTTATTTTTGCTCATCCAAACCACCTATGTTTTCCATCATATGCACATCTAAAACTAGGTTAAAAATTATAATTTTCATGTATTGAGAAGGGTATTCTTGAGGCTAAAATGGGTGGTGGGTCTCTTGAAAAATAATTATTAAAGGCCAATATATTATTCCTATATGTTATCCACCATCCTAGTCTTATTGGTATCACAATTTTTTAGCCATAAAGCACTAGTGAATTTATTCACCTATCACTTCAACTTTGATAACATCTATTGTTAGTGTTTTCATGCTATTAAATAGTAGTGAAAATACACTTCTACATGGATTTGTATGTTTATTTCATGGGAGCATGTGTAATTTACCTAAATAGATGTGATTAAAGTGATGGATTTTCATCTAGAAGTCCCAAAGGCATAAATGGTAGTTAGAGCTCAAGAACTTATCTCTTTAGTTTAAAACATTAAATTTTAGGACCCATTACTAAAACTTATGCCAAGGATTGGTATTGAGGATTTAACCTACATGATATATGGTGAATTTATATAATTTCAAAAATAATTATACGGTTCTGATGATTTATCCAAATTACTCACAATTTTCATTTTACACAAACATAAAGTTAGGCTAAAATACTACATTTTTTGGTATTGGTAAGGGTGTTCTTGAGGTCAAAATAGGTGGTGGGTATCTCACAAATGTGTGATCAGAGGATAATAAAATGGAATTATATGTGTTTCACCATCCCAAATGTCTTAAAAATTCCATTTTTTAGCCATAAATCATTGGAAGTAGAGCTCTCTAACTACTGCTTCAACATTGACAACATTTAATTTCACTATTTCCAGGGTCCTAAACAGTAGTTAAAACTTTACTTCATGTGGATTTGGGTATATTTTTCATGGGATAACATGTAGTTTTAAGTGATGTTTTTACACTTGGAGTTCCTAAATACATAACTTCTAGTTGGATCTGAAGAACTTATCTCTTTACTATAAAAAGTTGCATTTTAGGATTTGTTACTACAACTTATGCCATAGATTGCTCTCAAATGTTCCATAAAAATTATCCATGATGAAATAATGTGTTTTCTTAGGAGGAAGTACATGTAGGTGTGTGTTTTGAGTTCATATAAGATGAGAAGAGAAGAAATGACCAAGCTGAGTGTAATGGAGAGGGAGAGAACAATGTTTATGAAACAAAACAAAAGAGATATAACCAAAAAAATATTTGAAGGCCTCTAAAGCAATGAGAATTAAAATATTTAACAAATTCAAAGGGAAAAATGAAATTCTCTAAATAAGGGAAGAAACACTATGGAGAAGGAGATAATATAACATTACTTCATGATTACATGAGTGAACGGAAGTTGACTCCAATAATAGGACAACGTTGAAAAAAAAAACATCAAACAAGCATGCGAAGCATTTCCAAGGATATATCATCCCAAAGTATGATGTATAACATAACCAATTCATCACAATTTTCCAACTAAAATGTATGAGGGCATCCGAAGAAGGTATGTAAGAGATGATTATTCCATCGTTTATTTCAATTGGACTTATAATATGAATATAGTATGTTTATAAATTTAATGAATAAAAAAAATGAATATAACATTCCAAATTATATTCAAATAGTGTATCAAGGGTATCCACATTATAATAGTGATAAATATTGTATCCTAGAAGGTACAACCCAATCATGAGAGGAATTCATAGTAATATCTGACTCTATCTCAAATATTATACTATTTTATGCCATATAGTATTAATTTAACCACATATTGAATGTTGTTAAATTAGTTTTAATAATTTACATGTAGGAAATATTTAAGAGGATAATAGCTAGACATGGCCATACAATCATCATATTGCGTTTTTAACTAATAATGTGATCCAAATGATATACAAAAATATAATCACCATAAAATGGGAAAACACTATAAATTTATGTCTTATTGGGATTGTATGGATACATATAATTCACCTAACATGTTATTATGTTATGGTTTTATATGAATTTATGGCTTGTGTGTGTGTGTGTGTGTGTGTGTGTGTGTGTGCGCGCGCACACACACACACACACACACACACACACACACACAAGCCATAAATTCATATAAAACCATAACATAATAACATGTTAGGTGAATTATATGTATCCATACAATCCCAATAAGACATAAATTTATATATAGGTATTAAGAAACTAAATCATTTAACACCATAATATGATGCCCCATGAATTTCATATATGCATATAATGCCGAAAATATTTACATTTCCATTTATTCATACAAACAAGTACATCATCTAAGCCATCCTTCTCATCAAATAGTTTCCTTTTCCTTTGCCTTTACTAAAGAATATTCACCTTAGGATGCATTGATAATAGATGAAGATCCCTCAAATGCATGTTAAGATTTAATAACATTATTAATTGTTATAACTGTTTAAGTATTTTAAACTTATTAAATCATGTTGGTTGGTTTGTTATTATCAAGAAATGTATTCCCATAATGTATTTTTTACCCGTGACTATTCTAGGTTATTAGATCTTATTTTGTAGGAGGTTATTATGCTACCTCCATGGATATATAATAGCCAAATGTTTTGTATCGAAGAAATATAAAGAAATAATATTATATAGTGTGAATAATTATTTTGTGTATTATTCATCTTTGATTTGTATATATTAATTTTTTATCAGCTCTATAATTTTCTAACATTGATATTAGATCTTATTTGGTCTTTTACCTATAATGGAAGCCTGTGTAAATTTTTAATCAGTGATTAGGGGTCGCAACATTGCTATTGTTAATCACCCTAGTCTATAGTCAAAAATAATTTGAGTTGTCTTTTCAACTTTAATAAATATTTTGTAGAGTTATTTATGATTTTATACATTATTTTTTATATGATCATTATCTAATCTGAGCCCTCTCTTTTTTTCACCATTTGTTTGTTGCACACATTCTAAAAGTTTTTGTCCAGTTTGTAATTACACCTAAACCTTAATAAAACAATTATTGGTTTTACATGAATTATATCATACTAATTTTTAAATCCACTTCTAAATTGGAATCAAGATACAAAGATTTAGCATACCTATAATTTGGGATTGCCCTCCACTCTGGCCTATAGCGATCCATTGAAAAATGTGAAAATCTATCAAAACCATATGCATTATTTTAAAAATAAAAATTGAAAGCTTATTTTTATCATTCAATATTATGTGTGACAATATGTCTAAAATCTTATTTGATGTGATCTACCAATATCCTACCATGGTCTCCTTAAAAAGTGGTGTTCAAGTTTTTTATGTGAATCAACAAAGCTCCATGAATGATACATGTTGTGTTGCATTGAAATCATAAAGCTATCAATATATAGCTCTTATGTGTCATTATAAGTTTATTTATGATTAGTTGTCTCATTCAAAAGTCTATCTATATATGAGCTCAAGTTTAATGGTCATTTTATTTTATATTGTCAAATATAAAAAATTATTTTGTTTAGTAGTTTAGGTTAATTAAGTATGAGATTTAATACATTTTTGGCTTAATATTTGTATAAAGTTGTGCATGTCATTTAGTATCTTTATTAATATTATTTAGTCATTAAAAATTTATAGTATTTTAGGTGTCTCTTTTATAGTCATTAAGTCATTTTATGTGAAAATGTTTGTTTAAAGTTGTCTTTATAAAATACTTAAAAAAAATTGTCATCAATAAAAAAAATGAGTCAAAGTGTCAATATTATTTTTTTGTGTCTATTGTAAATCATTTGGGTCCATTCTAGATGTTGTAAAAGTTAAAAATATCTTGTATGGATGCATTATAAGGCAAACTTGATGTCCTCAGTCATATGTGTTAGTGGGAAAGTTTTGTCTTCAAAATTGGAATGAAAGGGCTGATGTTCAAACCCATATTTGCTAAGTAAGTTAAATTCATTTACCCGAAGTTAGAGGATACACAAAGGTTGGATAAAATATGGAATCCTCTCATCAGTCACCTATGATGGGTTATCATCATTTCTATGTTCACATTTTTTAGTGTGTTTATTTTATGTTGTGTGTGGTGTGGTTTTCTTATGTAGTGTAGTTTTCAATAAAATAACTAACCATTATTTTCCAGTTTGGTTCCTCTTGATGAAGAATATCATGGGGAAAAAATAACTAAAGTAGTATTTTTTTCTTTTAAAATGGTTCTTAGAAATATGAGAAACCATAGAAGTGAATAAGATAGTTGAGATCTCCTATCACCTCGACGTTCTTGGTGAACCTACAGACAGAAAAACATAGTGGTTTATGGTAATCCAAGGAACCCCCGAAGGTGTTAGCTAAGATATGTATTCCTATCACTTCAAATATTATGGTAATACTTTAAGGAAAAATTAAGGTGTCACCATGACCATGAAGACATAAAGATGGCATGCTACCTCAAAGGTGAGCAGGATACATAGAGAGTATAAAAACTTTTTACCATGTTTGAATTAAGATGGTGCTAGGAATTAATAATGTTATGAGGGTGAATATTAGTATTTAATAACATTTTAATTTTCATATAGGTTTAATTATTTAAAACTTATTATAACATGTTTTTTAGTTTTTTAGTATCAAGAAATGTATTCCAATAGTATTTTTGTTATTTGTGACTATTATGGGTAATTAGTTCCTATTTTCTATGAGGTTTTTGTGCAAATTCCATGGCTATATAATAACCAATTTTTTTTTATAAAATTAATATGAATAAACAATATTATATAGTGTGAACAATTATTCTATGTATTATTCATCTCTACATTGCATGTATTAATTTTTTATCAGTTCTTTAATTTTCCAAGAATGCCTTGGTTTCCTCCAAGATTTGACCATGGGTCCTTCTAATATCATACCTCACATGTAGATGAACGTTCTAAAATATAAATATTTTTATAAAATTTACATATTATACATGTATCTAATATTAAAACTTATATTAAACTAGAATATAAAAAGCATTTAAACATGCACTTTCTACAACATTCTGGTTACGCTCAATTTGTGTCTGACACTCTACAGGGTTAGTGATAGAACAAGGTGCATGAGTAGGCATGTGAAATGGGGATAAAACAAAATAAATTGCCTTGCTAATTATTGGTGTGGGATTACCATATTTCATCAAAAAACCTACCTACATAATACATTCACATAAGTAATATTTGCTCAACTATCTAGTAAAATTATTAAAAAATATATATATTATAATTTAACATGTAACTTTGTGAGTGTCTATGTAGATGACATTATAGAAACAATGCATGTTTTTGTATCATCTCATAGATATGGAGAAGTCTCCACTCTGGTCATCAACTGAACCAACAACCTCGCATAGTTTTATATAAAATATTAAAGATATATGGAAAGTTTATCTCCTTTATCAAACCCATTTTCTCTTTATAAAAATTATATTATAGTAAGCAATTTAGTTAAAAAATAATTCATAGTGATGTATATCTAATATTTATGTGAATTTTCACTTTCATATTCAAAGAGAAATGATCTAATTTTAGGAATCCAAATAATAAGTTTCCCTAGCCACTTTACTTCAGGGCTTATACTTAAAATTTTGTCACTCTTAACCTATGAAACTCTACTCACTTTCTTGATTTATTCCTTATCCTATATACATTTATTACACACTTCTGTGTTTATAAACTTATCTATATCAAATTAAGATGTTACTAGCATGGAAGT
Source organism: Torreya grandis (assembly GCA_037957365.1). Classification (NCBI taxonomy): domain Eukaryota; kingdom Viridiplantae; phylum Streptophyta; class Pinopsida; order Cupressales; family Taxaceae; genus Torreya; species Torreya grandis. The sequence continues at coordinate 313,632 of JARHVA010001147.1, forward strand.
ATACATGAAAAGAGAACAAAATTAAGAAAAAGAGAGTCACAAAATTAGGGGAGTTTTTTCCAAAGGGACTATGAATAAAATAGACAAAGAATATATTATTTAATAAGAGTGTACTTTAATTTTGAGATCCTTCATAGATAAATTTAACTTAAGCTATTGTATAGTATGCATGATTCACATAAGGGAACTAAATTAAGTATTTTGAACATAGGTAGTAGTATTATAGGTAGCAAGGAAAATATTGAGTACCTAATAAGAACTATGAAGAATATATGATAATCAAGAAACATGTGAAACTTTACAATAAGTTTGATAATGTGAAGGAACAGCAAAAATATAAAATTATAAGGAATAGGAGGAAGAAGTTTTTTCAAGTGGGAGAAAGATATGATTAGACATTAAAGGAGGCTATCTAGAAGGTTGATCATTTTTAAAAGCATTCAAAGATACATTATTCACCATAAAAGGTGTGTATTCAATCAGGGGTTTTTAGATTAGATATTTTATCTATATATCTTTCAACACCTCTCCCACATATAATTTTAATTCACATCACTATTGTAAAAATTTTAATTTTTACATGTATAATTGTTACTCAAGAACATAGATATATATATATAAATAAAAACATGTACACAAATTATAATATTGACTAAAAAAACATTTGTATATGTGAAAATTGGCCTAGTAACATCACTAAATGTAGTATTATATGGATGATAAATTGGATATGCATATATAAACATCAACTAGGTAAAAATGTAGTAGTATAACTTGAAGATGATGGCACCATATCCTCTTAAGACATAAAAAACTACACACATATTATTCAATGTTGATGTAGATTAAATTATTATCTTTTAAAAAAAAATATAACTAAAATTTAGCATTTCAATTATAAAATATACTTGCATATGTGTGCTGACCATTGTGTGTACACCAAATGTATGTGCCAAAAAATATTCACTTAAAATTATATCATCTAAACCCTTGAAACCATCACAATCACCATTTAAAGAACCAGTGCATATAGCACCACAACATTTACAATGGGGAGGTCGGGTATGCAAACTGGGTAGATAATCCTTAGCATTAGTCTCAGAAAGCCTACTCACATGTTGAATTAGTGTGTCAGTAATCAAACTAAGAATGTTTGAATTTTTAATAAACACAACTTCCTTCACCATAAAGTGGATCTAGGACTAAAGTGGCTTCTAGATAAGGACCCTTGCAGGGCAATTAGGTGCATAATGTGCACTTAGTATATACTTCATAGAGCCTTTTTATGATTCATAAAAATTTGAGTAGTAAATATAGTTAGGAATATAATTAGAGACAAACTTGTAGAATATTTTGCTACAAAAATAAAATTGAACCTTATGGTTGTTACATGGTCGGTAATCAAACAACATCAACCATCAGTCCCAAAAAATATTTTAAATCAAATTGTGTTAGCATTGGTGGATCAAGATGTGTTTTTTAGATAGTGGAAATGATTCATTGATTGTTGAGTAGATGAATGATGAAAAAATTTGTTATGTTTATTATTTTTTATCTATATCCTCACATTTTAAAAATTATATAATTTAGTAAGATCTAAATGTATCCCTATATGTTTCCCATTTGATAATTTAACTGTTTATCGAGTTAAATTGACATAATAATGCCTCTATAATATTCACAAAAAAGGTGTGGTGGTTGTTCTTCAAAGTGGGGTCCTTAATTTTACTAATTTTTTGCTCAATTTCTATTTTGTTTTCCACTATGTATGTAGCCAAATCCTCTTGAAATCCTAGGGGGACTTGTGAAACTATAAGAAGCCTAGTAAGGCTATGAGGGTTAGGAAGAAGGTTTATAGGTTATTGTCATAGAGTTTGATTGGTTGTTAAAAAATGTTTTAATAATAAAATAATGCAAATAAAATATGTTCTAAAACCTAGTGTTAATAGGTTTTTTTTTTAATTAATTACCTCCCCATCTATGATGGAATTGTCTATTCATCGAGTGACATTTTATCATACATTGTTTTTTCATCCTCAAAGCACAACAAAAATGTGGTTTATCGTAGAGAATGCCAAATAAAATAAAATAAAAATTGTGAGAGTGACAATTTTCATGGGTTTGGACATTTTTGTTTCAAACTAATATAACATGTGCACATTATGGTATGTTGATCAAAAGACTAAACTTTAGTAACATGTAAACATTATATACATTATGCATATAGGTAATTTTTATAATATGTACACATTAGGATAAATGTCCATAGAATTATCCCCCAACTCTATGTACTTATCCAAAATTTTATCATTATATTTAACAACACCCATACTTATGTTCCTCTGATTTCCATTGAAAATAAGATGGAGGAAAGACTTCTACAAGAGATTAAATTTAAACATATTTTCTGCACAAAAAGTTTTTAGACCATGTAAAATTGTCCAATTTATAAAATTAATGAAAAAGGCTAGTGCCATAAACACTAAAAAAAGATTATTTATATTGATAATCTATTATAAAGAATAACACATATGAATATATAGTGGCATGATGGTCCATCCAAAGTTAGATTGAATCTATTACTACAATCTATAAAATTCATGTATAAGAAAATAGATATGCTTACAACTATTTATAAATATTCATATTTATATAAGTTGAATTAAGTGAAATAAAAAATATTTCATTTAATTTATTTTTGGAGTGTGTTGATGGAGGTTTGTGAAAGAATAAACACACCCATTTTAGGATAAAAAGTGTAAACAACAAAGGAGTTGAAGGTATATGTTTTTGTGGTGAAATAGAATGTTTCGTAGTGTGACTACACCTTCTCTAAAAAAACATTCTATGTGATAAAATTGATTCAACCTATTCTAATAGTCAAAACTAACTTAAAGATGAATATTCACAATGAGATTATCTTACGAATTTTGAATCTCATATATGAAATTAAATAGGAGGGAGAAAGTAGGGAAAAGAAGTTAATTTTAGAATCCATGCTGAGATGTTGTTTGATGAAGTAAAACATTTTATTTAGATTTACTATAATCTACGAAATCTATATAAAATATAGTATTTGCAACAACAACAAAAAAAAACATGACATAGACTCCAAGGATACATTAATTTTGAATAAATTCCCATAACATAACCTTACTAGATAGATAACTCACATTGAATTGTTTAAGCATATTTATTAAAAATAATTTAATTAAAGTTAAATATTATCCATAGAAAGAATTAAAATAATTAATATTTTTATTAAATAAATTCATAATAGAGTAAATAATTTTTTTGTAGTGATTGTTTTAAGATAAAATATATACAACATTAACCATTTTTATTAAGAAAGCAAAAAATATTAATAATCTTAGAAAACATCCATAAAATTTTATTTGTTGTTAACTTGATGAAAGCATTCAATTTTAAATAAGAATAACAATAAAATATATTTGTAAGGTTTCGATGGGTACCACCACATTTCACTATTAATTTCATAAAAAAAATTAAGAAACTACTTCTAATCTAAAAGTAGAAATAAAGGATCTAAATAAGTATATTATCTATAATACAAGGACTTAAAAATATATTTTATTTTTCATGTCCATGAAATATATTCACATGTGAACTTTGTTTTAATAGTCCATTTGTTTTTTATTGAATTATTGAGCACACATTTAGTAATATTGATTGATCTAGGGCATATTTCTAACTAGTTTTTTGATAAATAGTTCTGATTTAATTATCAACAATAGATGATGATATAAAGGATTCCAAAACAAATTCCAACTACCCCTACCATTATTATATTTTAAATTACATGTGTAACAAATTCATTTATTTTTTGAATACCTCCTCTATTTTCCTAGGTAAATTATCTCTAAATTAAGGTCATTAAATTGTTGATATAACTACTAAAATCTTAAACACTAATGAAGTTATTATCCTAAGTGGAAAATGATATCAAATTGGCTTACCTTAGAAATATTTAAAATATATCTCCTATAGAACCATTCAAGGTAAATATAAAACCCTTTAAATTTTAAATGACATATTATAATGAAGTCCTAACATGTACCATGAAGTTATGATATAAGTTCACATAAGAAAATTTCATCATTTAAAAAATATAGAACATAATTTTAATTACTACATGGTAAATTAAATTTACTTGGTATTCCATTCTAATCATTTCTACAAAATAACATTAAATATTATGCATTGTAACATGTCACTCTTAACTTGGGCCTCAACAAATTTTCATTTTTTTCCTTCTAACATTGTAACCTTAGATTATGATTCCAATATTATTTACGTGTTATAAATTCCATTTAGTAATTTATATGTAATTATATGAGTTAAATTCACTACTTTTCATTATTTTAATCAGCTTATTCATCATTCTTGAGTAATCTATATTTATGGCTACCTATTTATTTTGTGTTCTTTTCTTACTAAAGGATCCATCATAGGGGACTTTTCTTCTTGTTAAATTTTTAAGCTTCTCTAGAGGATCCATCGTATGTGACTTTTCTTCTTCTTAATATTTTAAGCTTTCTATAGTCTTTTTAGTTTATAATATGACCTTGGTTGTATCTTCAATATAATTTTTTGACCTTTGTGTTATCATTGATTACCTAATTTTAATCTAGACCTCTTGCGAATATCCTCATTTTTTTCAGGTAGTCTGTGTTTTAGGGGATACATTAAAATATTTAATTATGAATGAAATGGAAGTAATATCATTTGAACTGATGATCAATCATGGTGAACAGGTAGGGATGGTGGAAATATGTGAAGTGGAAATACTCTTCATAGGAATGGTGTTTGATGTTTCAATGTGCTTTATATTATCCAATCATGATGATGTAGGAATAGTAATATATGTCACATCAATAATTATTTTAAGGGTGTCAACTATAATTTTAGGAGTGTAGATACTAATGTTAGATATCTATATCATCTCAATCTTGAACATTTGACAAATACCAATAAGTGTTTTACCCTTTAGTTTTGGACCTTCCTAATGGAAAAAATATCATATTTTCCATCTCATTGTGCCTAAATTATTATCTTATAATCTAACCCATATCATTATGATGATATAAAAAACATATACACTAGATAAATATTAAAAATTCATATATATCCTTCACTATTAGTTACATATGCAAACTTATTTTTTAACCTTTTAGACCTACCGACCACAAAGGGACACTATCATCAATGCTAGTGTCTAGATCCCTCCCTAGTGTCTAGTATCCTAAAATAATTTAAACTAATAAATACTTGAAACCTATGGTTAGGTATATTTGTCTTATTGAACCTTGTCTCGAGATATTTTAAAAAGACATGATATGAATATAAGTTTAATCCTTCCCATTGTTCATATAACAAATACAAAGCAAACATCTACCAATTATAAGTCAATAGATTTTAAAACTTATTTATTATGCCCTATTCATCCTTATTTCTTTATCAGTCATGGGAAGTGGTCATAAAAAGCTCTGAATCATCGAAAGAATAACCTATGAATGGAATTTGTTAAATTACAAGATAGATCATTGCATTGGTCTACTTATAACATATTAAACCATTATTGACACATAGTCAAACACTTAATAGATAACTACATAAGTTTGAGGCCTTCCTTTGTGTATTGACTACGTAGGAAACACTTAGAGATAAAGGGTTTATTAAGGACAACTCAACGCCATAATCCTACTAACCCATTCTTGGAAAACCTCATTCTAAAGGTGAAGAAGGATGAATAACTAAGGTTTGATTCATAATAAGAGTGTGACAATTTGTATTCCAAATATAAATATATAATTAGAAAGGAGATAGAAAACCCATAACTACAAATTTATTTGCATCGATATCTAGTGAATATTTCATATAGGACAATACAATCACATCACAGACACCTATATTTATGGTAGCATCCCAAATGAAATGGTAGTGTTCATGGATATAGAAATATTATTTCCATAATTTGATGACCATTACAAGAACTTGATCCTACACACTTTTACATGTGTCTAGACCATATTTGTTTGAGTACATGAAACCTAGCTAAGTATTATTTATATTTTGTATTTCAATAAGTTGAACATATTTAAAACTTGGTAATTTATAAATTTATCATATCTCCATTTTATAATTCAAAATATTTATTTATCTTAATTTACAACTAATTAGTCTAATATATATTAGTTTAGCATCATTATACTTAAGTTATTTTTATATTTTTATCCCTTTCCCCACCTTGTAAATTTAGGGCCAAACATTTGGTGAACATGGTCTATGAGTCTCCTTGTTGCATCAACACAATATAACTAATATTTTCCCCCCTTTTTGTCATGACCT
>JARHVA010001147.1:325000-390000 GCA_037957365.1 Torreya grandis
TATGAGAGTGTGGTATGGAGGATTTTCACATGTTTTGAGACCTCAATGAGGTTTGAGGTATTTGATAATTACATGAAAACCATGGTGAAACTATCAAGTAACAAGCATAATTGAAAAGTCATATGCATAGTTGGATAGCTTAGTTCAAAGATAATTTCCCTAAAAACCCAAAAATAGAGGACAAACCACTTTTGATGATGCCATATAACAATGTAGCATGGAGTCCAGGTAAGGTTGGATGCATCCATTTTATATATGTCATGACTAAAGTAACATAATGTCTAGAGGCTTCCATTATTATCATTTATTCACTATAGAAAGGTAGTGTTTTGTGTAGGATATTGAACTTCAAATGACTATACACCCTAATATAGAAATGTAAGAGCACCACCACATGGTAAGTGATTTTATTGAATTGAAAAGGCACATTAATTATTTGGAGAAGATTTTAATTTCAAAGTTGTGACTTACATCAACACTTATAGGTGTGTTTTGCCATCAACGTATCTACCTAGAGCATGATTATAGGTACTCATAAACTATGAAATATACCTTGTAGAACTACTATGACTTCAATTATGAGACATTATGTCTTTATATATAATTAAACTATTCAAAATTGTCACAAGGTGTGAAATAAAGTTATTCAAAGGATGAAACACACCCACATGACTCCTTCTTGCTCCAAATTGGCAACCTAGAGTTAATTATAATTTGTCAGTGAGTTGAAGCATGGTGATGTTAGTGATGACACAATATGAACATGATGTAAATAGAATAAAATGAATTTAGTATGGAATTTAATACTTACATAATATGCAAAATAAATAAAACAAGGTTATATATCTACCATTATCTTGAGTGAAGAATATAATTACAGTCAACCTATAGTTTAGTCTAGTCAAAAGCAAGTTGTATGTTGGAGTGTTTGGAAAGGTGTGAGTGTTAATAAAGTTTGTAGAAAATTATCTGTGGTTATAGTATTATTTTGACACCCTCATTTAATATTAACAAGGCATGGAAGGGTTCACACTAAAACAACCTATAGTCATGCAGTGAGTAACTTAAGAGTCTATCTTGAGGATTTAAGGAGTTTGAGGGTGCAAAGAGGATAATCCAGCCTCAAAATTCAACATAGAATGTCCCCATAACTTGGAAAATCTCAACACACCTTCCTTTTGTATGGTACAACAAAGGAGATGAACTTTGTTCTATCCCAGGCAGAAGGTACTCCCAGAAGGTCATTTCCTATAGGTTGGCCATAAATATGAGGAGAAGACAAACTAGAAGATAATGAAACCCTAAAAATATATTTGTAAGGATATATTATAGGTGAACCAAAATGATAAAGGATTCATATGGGTTATAAACATATAAACATGGTCCAAACTTATAGGTATGTAGTCAATTCCTTTAGGTTTAGTTTAGGCCTAAAGAAGAATTGGAGAGTCAATACAATTTAAAAAGATAAAGGAGAATTACAAAGAAATGGGTAAACTTAATTAGGATTAATAATGAGTTATTTAATATTTTTAATGTGAAGGAGACCATAGGTAATCAATTTATTTTCTTAAGACTGCCAAAAGGTATGTAGAATGGAGAGTAAATATCGAGAGGCTAACTTTCAAAGTTCATTCCAATATGGTTGCTTAGAATTGGAGTTTGGGGAGTTGTGATACATTGAATAAGGTCTTGAAAAATGGTTTTTATGGAATTTATTCCCATGTACTCAGAAGTACTTGAAACCCTTTCTAAAAACCTGATAGGGAAAATGAATAAGGGGAGGAATTTATATAAGATATAATCACATGGGCTATTATTAGATATCTAATAATACTCATCAAATCTCCATTTCATCCATTTGGATTTTAACCTACTTGTATAAATAGGGTAGAAAATGGATTTTCTTGACTATTTTTAGTGTATTGTATATATAGGAACGTTTAAAATTATTCAATCCACTTTGGGAGAGGTAATGAGACTTAAAATAACCTCCCACATGTATTTAATTCTTCACATAAGCTCCCAAGTACATTTAATAATACCTTCATCTTAGCCAATCTAAACTGGCATAGTGAACACGTGAGTGAGAATGTGAAAGCTCTAAGTGGGAGAACTTTAAGGTCTAAATAAATAATATAAAGATATTATAGATATTTAAAAGTTTCATACACTCCATTTTATTAACTAGTTTGGAAAAATTAAGACCTCTTTGGTGCCAAATATGAGAGGTAAGTGAAAGAGTAGTGATTATGACTGTAGGTATTGATAATTCATGTCCAAAAGAATCTTTGTGATTAAGAACACAATAAATTCATGTTAGAAATTGGATATAAACGCTCCATATATGTTATATCATCTCATATTTCCTTAATCTATTGTGGGATGTTCATAGAATGCCAAATAATGAAGATAATTTTAAGGCATGTAAATGAAGAATCCTAAGCCACATTTTAGGAGTTTCATGATTTGAGGGACATTTATTCTATGAAACATTACATGGTCTATTCCATATAGCTATCTCCTACATGTTTAAATCCTCCTCTCATCTTGACACATTTTATAGTAACTCTTGGAATTCAATCTCCTCTCTCATCTCTCAAATTTTATAAGTAGTAGCAATTTTAGCTCTTTTAAACTAATTCCACACCATGTATGGTTAATACCTACTAGTTTTTGAATTGTGATTTTCCATTTAAAAATAAATGTATGTATATTTTTGAATTCATGAACATACATCCAAGTGTGTAAAGTGATGTATGGTGATGTTAAGTGATAATATTATATCCTTTCTTGTCCTTATCCTCTCATGTTTATGAAAAACTTCCTATTCTAACACGGCATATAGATTTTAACTAGTGTGTTAGGATCCTTTAAAGTGTAAAATTATTCTTAGAGTGTGAAATATGACCTATGGTTCACTTACTTTGTGTTGTCTCATGTATATAATCTCTATGTTGAAACACTTATGTTGGAACCTATTAGGACTTAAAAGCATGTTTATAGGACTATATTCCTAGTGAAATAATTATGATGGTCATGTGGAAATAATTTTGGTGTGTCACCCCCTTAGACTAGTTTTATTTCATGAATACTTCTATCTCTTATCCCATAAGAAATCAGCTATGTAGGTGATAAGTATTTCAAGGCATACTTAGGGAGCTAAAACTTAAACCTAGAGGTCTACTTCTACTCTAGGTAAATCCACATACTTATAAGTATTTCCATGTTTCCAAATTATATAGAAGGATTTAACACCCTCCTATAAGGTGAAATATTTAGTGACAATAGTTTTGGCATGCTTGGTGGGACCCATTTTTCTCAAGATAACTTGACAAGGTGAATGTTGGTATTGACAACATTAGCTACAAATTGGTGTGCTACTCAACATTTAGAGACTCCATTGAAGGTATGGTTTTATACCATTGTTTTATCATAAATTTTCCATTATACTTCATGGTACTTACTATGTCATCATCTACTAAAGCTATCAATCCTATCAATCCACCTATTCGGCGTAAACTTCTTCTTGAAGTTCAATACCCTCAGCCTAGTCTGCCCTTTAAGGACCAAGAAGATTTTTCTAGACAATAAACTATAGAACTTGAAATAATCAAAGACTTCATGGATAGTCCACATAACATACTTTACTTTAATATTGATAATCCTATTCATATTGATTCATATGATTCCATTCCCCCTAATTCTATAAATATTGTGCCTACTTTCAATGGTGAGGGTCATGTTATACCTAGTGAACACATCAAGGATATCTCTAATTTTTTTAGTTTCAAAAATATAACTAAGGAGACTATAACCTTTAAACTCCTTGCTATGTCACTCAGAAGGAAATATATTTATTGGTATAAGACTTTGCCTGGTGGATGCATCACATCATGGGATTAGTTTGGAGTGTTGTTAACTCCAAGGTTTGAAGATGAAAGTGACCATACTTATCTCATACATCAGCTTAATGTGATCAAAAGATCTGTAAAGGAAACAATGCATGAGTTCAACGATAGGTTTCGTTATATTTAGTAGAGATTGCCTCCTCCCATGATACCACTTACTACCATTTTGTTCCCAACATGCTTCAGAGCCATTGGTATTGATATTACTATCATGCTTCAATCCATGGGTGGTTTAAATCTTCCCAAAGCATATGAACTTACCATTGGACCTAAGAATGTCTTCATTCCAATAGGAAAGCTACCACATAAGTGTATATGCCTATTATACCTAATATTACTTATAATACTATAAACATTACCCAAGTTCCTAATGCAAATGCTAAAATTACGACTTCTCCTAAGAAGGCAAATGAACATGATCTGTATGCAAGAATCCAAACCCTAGAAGTTGATCTTAGGAAAGAAATAATACAAGGAGGTGTGAATCAAAACCCTTATCCTTATAAAAAATAATATGGTTAATAGTATGGGATATTGATAGGTTAAAGGAAGCTTAAATTCAATAGGCATACCAATGTGTACAATCCTAATTCCACCACAAATGCAATAGAGATGGTACCAAATCATAGACACTTGGTCCAAGGGGAAGATTAGAAACAAGGAAAATTCATAAATTTTAATGAAGGTGGAGTGAAATTCTTGGTTTATTAATTAGGATTCACTCCTCTCCTATTACCTAAAGATTAGGTCATGATGCAAGCAAATGAATATTAGCAATTTCAATGAGAAAGCTTCACCAACTTCTTGGGGGAAGATAATTTTATACTCAATCAGGTAAGTTATATTGAATATAACATAGGGGATAAGAGGAAGGATCTATGAGGTTATAATAGAATGCCTACAAGTTCATCTAACCCTATTATAGGGAAATAAAGCATGGTAGTCCAAACATTCCTACACTTAATCCAAATTAAAATGTTATAAGGTCTACTCAAGGTGATTAAAGTAATAAAGTTTAAACAACTTATTTACCTAAAAATACTCAATATATGGTGGGTACTAAAACCCTAAACATAATTGTTTTATTGAATATTTCCAAAGCATCTATCTCTTTATGGTATATCCCCTATATACCCAGCCAAAAAGAACTATGGGAAAAATAGTTATCCAATATCCATAATATTTATTTACCTTCAAGTCAAATACATGTTAATGTTTGTCTTATTAATGTCCCTAATGAAATTATTGAACCATCTACCAAATCTGAGAATCCTCTACCTTTCTACCTCATGTTCAAAATGGGGGACAGAGTAGTACACAACTACATAGTCAATAGTGGTGTTTTGACATCGGTCATGGCCAAGGTTGTACCTAATAATTTGGGCCTAAAATATGAACCCCATAATAAAGGAGTGATTCAATTAGATGGTACACCTGTTAAAACCATTGGATTGATTAGAAACTTGATGGCCTTCCTCCATGACTATCCTAGCTTTCCCATCCTTCAAGACATTATTATTGTTGACCTTATTTCTCATTCTTAAATATGTCTTTCAAGATATTTTACAACCAATATAGGTGGCTTCCTCTTAGTTGATTGGCCCTTATTGGACTTTAGGACAAGGTATGGAACAAAAGTGACCATAATAACTCATCCCCTTGCCATATTTCACATTGATCCCTATGTTGAAGTAAGATCTAACTTGAATTATGCTATTATTGATAAGGAGGAGTCTAATGTGAATGATGGTGATTATAATCTTGTAGGTATATCTAAATTGTTTGTATTTGAATATGGTGTAGATGCTTATGAGCATGATCCTTATGTATACTTTGATCAAACCTACGTTGGCACCTATATCATTTATGAAGAATAGTTTGAAGGAGATGAGGTTAGTATTAAACATTATTTGTCATAAGTTTTTGAGAGTAACTACTTGATTCATGCATATGATGATGATGATGATGATGTATTTAAGAATCTAATTGATCAATATAGTGGGAAGAATGATGTATTTTTTCCTACTATTTATGAAGCTTCCCTTTATGATAAAATTCATGAGGAAGGGGATGGTGACATATGGAAAAGGTTCAATTCCATATGTCAATAATTTGATCAGCTAAGTAATGTTATTTCACTTCCTAAGAAGGATATATGTGATTTTTTCTAATGAGACTAATCAGTAGGATCTTGAGTGTTCTATTAATAATGAAAGTAAGGGCCATTTTGTGAAGGATGATTAACATCAACCTATTATCCAATAGCGTGCAATCAAAGAGGTATTTCATGAGTTCAAGGTGCATTTGGTTGTGTTTAAAGAATACTTAATTTCTCCATCTTATGTTGAGCCACATTCATAGGTCTTGGAATATGAAGAGGAAGAACTTGATGACTCAATGTATCAAGCATATGTTGACCTAAATGAGGAAAAAGATGAGGTAGCTATAATCACTCCCATTGTATAGTTTGATGAATGCATATTATATATGACCTTAATCAATAGGATTACATCCACAATCAATTATGTTTGAGAGAAAGGAAGTTCATTCATGAAGGCTCCAAATATTCCACTTGTAGACCTAATAAAACACAAAGATGATAGACTTCTTGATCATCTACATATGCAAGTGGTTGATGATGATCATGTTTCTCATGCTATATTACCTTCATAGAGTGAAAAAGATGCAAGAGGAACCATAATTAACCTTGGTTGAAGTATCGTAATATGTTTAACTTTAGGAATGAGGTATTTTAAGTATTAAATTAGGCATCAGTGACTCTTTTTCAGTTGTATTATGTTCCATAAGTGTTCTAGTTAAACACATGTTTGTTTCCTTTAGTGTGTCTAATAATTTGTATATTTAATTTATGTTTTATGCGGTTTCAAAATAAAATTGTGTGTCAGAATAGTGTATAGGTGAGTCCTTGGCCCAATATACAAGATTAGGCATATGGTCTTGACATAGCAAGCATACTACCCCTAGAAATTGCTAAGAATGTTGACTATTCTGACCACAAGTCAAAATAGGTCAACCCCTATAGTAAAAGACCTGTTTATGAGTATATTATGGTCATATGTGGTGTGTAATGGTCTTATTTTATGTCATTTAATATGTCATTGCCTTGGTAATTTTCCATTATATTGTGTTATGTCATTTCTAGTCACAAAGGATCATATTAGAGTTATTTATTATGAAGGTTGTATGGTTTTATAATTTGTTAAAGTGTTTTAAGATATTTATAAACTTCCTTCATGTCAGGACCTATCATATATTTCATTTTATAATTCAAAAAATTATAGGTGTTAACTTAAATCATGAAAACAAGTGAAAATAAGGAGGTTTTAGCAATTGTATGACCCATACAGGAGAGTGGTACATGGGAAATGTTTGTTAAATGGGTATTAAACTACAATGACTCCATTTACATGATTTATATGATTTGGATGTGCCAAAATGGTCTAAAAACACTTTACTTGTCTATCACTAATTAAATGGGTAAGGTGTGACATCATATTATTTTGAATCAAAATAGTCAATATATCCTTCCTCAAACCCTTATGCCTCAAAAATCTCTATTAGATAGTGTCTATATGTATATTCAATCCTAAATACCTGTAGTTTAAGCTTGTCAAGATGTTAATTATCAAATCATCCTGATGAGAATTTTAATCATAGATTTTTAAACTAATTTTAGTTCAAAGATAACATAATGAAAAAATAAAATTACATAAATACAAAATCTAAAATAGGGTAGTTTGTAATCACGTGTTTGAATCTTCATTGAAATTTTTTATACCAAACAAGGTTTCATATCAAAATAAATAAATAAAAGTGAAATAATCTATAACCAGTGATTCAAAAAATGAGTAAAACACTACTAATATTCTAAGTGAAAACCTAAGAGAAATAATTTGAAAAAAATTGATCAAATTACTTACTATACATCCTCTTCTAAGATCAAAATATGGTTGTGCATATCATATAATGCATGAGCATCTTACAAATTATTGTTTGGGATTGAAGAATAAAATACAAAAGATAAATGATATTGGTGATCATATAACTTATACATAACTCAAGAAACCCACTCACATTATGATTACCTCTCCTAAAACACAAGTGTAAAAAGAAAAAGTATGGGTACTAAAGGATAATTCAGAGCAAAAATAGTTAAAAATGAAAAATATAGAACAAGAAAAAAGTTGAAAGACAAATTGAGAGAAATAAATATTACAAAAATATAAAAATGAAAAGTACCAACTATAAAAGTCAATGTTACAAAAATAAAAATAATAGAAGTTTTCAAATAAAAATCAAGATAAGAAAACTAACATTCTAAAATGAGAGTTTCTATTTAACTCTATTTTTTTTATTTTCTAGGTTTAGGTTAACAAGATAACCCATTAAATTGGTGTATATAAATGAATAATAACAAGAGCGATAATCATATCTAAAAAAACCAATTAGTTTCTAAGCTTACTCAGATATAAACATATGATGAATTTCTTATGTCGACCTATAATAAAAAATCGTAATGATGGCTATGCTAGATATATAAATTACAAAGAAGTAATGTAGCATGATTGTTATGATGCTAATGTAGTTCTAAATTTAGAATACAGAGGAAGCATATTAGAAAATGGTTCTAAAATAATTGATAAATTTAGATTTAGATGCCTTTAGGTTTCACTTCACCTTCATTTTGGTGCATTCATATCTCGATCATGGACTGTCACTCCTCAAGAATTTTTAAAAACCCTATTTCTTCATATTCATAATGACCTTAGGAAAAAATGGATTTGTGGGTGCACGATGTAGATATAACTTTAAAGACACCTCTATTACTAAGTTTTTCTTATATATCCAATAATTTTAAAAGGGTCTTAGACTAACGTAGTTTTCCCCTATATGTTGTCTTTTGTGTGAATCATATAACATGCAATCTGCAAGTAAAATAGTAACCTCAATTATAACTTGGAAAATATATCTCTTGGGTTGCTCCATTAGTACTTCAAACCTATATATGTGTTATCCCTATGATTGATATGGAAATAGGAATAAGTAGGGAAGTTTTTATGTATTGAATGTTATTTGTTGTGAATGTTATGTTTCTGGAGGTGAGGAATGAATGTAGTTTGATTTTATATTTATATCAATCAATATGGATAATTAACTCACATTTGAAGCACTTAGATTAACCATTAGGATATGTTTAATTTTAAAATTGGATGACTTTAGGTCACCAGACACTTGATTCAAGTTACGACACTAGATTCAACACTAGTGTCTATCCTAGACATTAGTGTCTCAAGTGTAGAAAAGTAGTTATAGACTCAAAACTTGTAGAAATGGAAGAGAATTAATTTTTAAGCATTTTAGACAAGATAAAATATTTATTTCACCAACATAATACCGGTTAAACTAAGATATATGTGAAGGGGAAAATGACAAACCATATTTGATATATTACAAAGTGGGAAAGGTCCATAACTAAGAGGAATAGCTAAGGTCTAATGTTTCAAAGTGTACAAGACTGAGGTGTTATAGAATTCAAAAATATTGTCTACATTCCCAACCCATTTAATACATTAATTAAATTTTTAGTTTAAAGGAAATAAATACATACATAGGTGTGTATAACACAACTTATATTTACATGAGCCCAATTTAAGTGTTTTTCTTATGATTGACAAAACCCAATAACATGTTATGATGTATAATTAGTGCATATAATCTAGAATTGGAATTCTTAAACATTAAAACTTGAAAGAGCAAGGTTTAAGAGTACATTCATGTGTCGATGTAAATACCTTACATAATGGAAAGTTTAGTTTAAAATATGTATCATTGTATAGCTCTTAAATTGATATTAGGAAACATATATAAATATAGAAAGTGCATATATCTAAGGAGAGAGAGAGAGAGAGAGAGAGAGAGAGAGAGAGAGAGAGAGAGAGAGAGAGAGAGAGAGAGAGAGAGAGAGAGAGAGAGAGAGAGAGTTGAGGTCACATGCCCCCAAACTTGGAGAAAAAATGAGTTGCCACCCAAAAGTTGAGATTATCTCAACTTTTATCCTAATGATAGTTATAACTCTATATATTAAAATGATGAAATAAAGTCCAACCTAGATAGTTATGAAAATTGAGTTATTTAATCACCTCAACCATACCAAAATTGAACCAACTACTACAGTAGATTGGCTTAATATAGTTTATAAAAGTCCACCTTAAGTATTATTATGTAAAATTCTATGATATTGTAATAGTCCATAAAAGTGTTTTGAAATATAAAATTGATTTGGATTTTATAATATTAGGCACACATTGTGTAGCATATGCACCTTAGATATGTCTCATGTTAAAATTGTGTATAACAATGGTGCCAATGTAATGAATTATGTCATGATTGTGAATCTGAATCATATAACTATGCATTTTTCCCAATTTGGAAACTATGTAAGTATGGAGACCATTATTACAAAACATTCCCCCACTATATATCAAAATTTAAACATCTTCTAATGTGGAGAACATGTTTACCAAAACATACCCCCACTGTAATCTGGGGATGTGGAATACTTGATAAGTTGAGATAACATCATTCCAAAACATGCCCCCACTAAATTTGAAAACTATGAATGTATGGAATTCATGGGCATATGGCATTCCCAAACTAAATATTAAAATTGATATAAGTATTAAATACCGAATAAGTGTGGATAATATGTTTCTAAATCATGCCCCCACTGAATCTAAAAGCTATGCCAAATGTGAATAATATGTTTCTATGACATGACCTCACTGATATGCCCCCCCTCCCATCAAGGTGAGGTAAGAATATAAATAAGTAGTTACCTGACCTTAAAATGATAAAAAAACTAAATAATCTATGAATGTAGCCATGTAACATATAAAATAACATGTTTATGTAAATGTATCATTGAAGCACATAGAACAATGTGATCGCATGAAGGCCTAAGATTCATGATAAATATCATGGAAACATCTAGATATTAATAGTAAAATATCAACAAGAAAATCACACACACACACACACACACACACACACAAGAGAACTTATAATCATATCAACATATAATAGTCGAAAGAGACCATAAATAAGGGGCCTGTTAGAATGATGTGCAATCAAAGGAACATGACTTAGTTCAATATCCAAAAAATCAAGGATGAAATATTTAAATGTCCATACAAAAAAGAATTCCATATTCAAAAGTTAGAGAAAGCACACAAAGGCATGGGGGTGAAAACAAAAGATCACATTAAAATTATCACACAAGAAAGATAATAGCAAGGCAAGACACTTAAGGTAAGACACTAAAATAAGTGGAACCAACAAAGCCCCTTATTGATAGTAAAGTATGAAATTTATTACATAAGGCTTGTTTGGACTAAATTTCATATCATATTGAACCAAATATTCTTTCAATTGAGTTTGGTGTGTAATTAGAAGCCCAATTGTTATTATATGGACGTAATTACTTATAGAACATTTAATTGGTCTTGATTTCATAACATATTGAATCAAACACTCAACTATGTGATTAAGGTGTGAAATTAGGGATTATGGTATAGGTATTAGGGTATATAAGGTACAATCATGATGGTGATTATGGAAAATTTGGTCTCCTTAAACCTATATATATGAGTAAGGAATGTGAATTGTTTAGTTTTCAAGTTGAAATTTTTAATGTATTTGGCAATCAAAATTGAAATTAGTTTTTTATTTTCATACCTTACTAAACTTAGTTGTACATTGACATTCCAAACCTTTAGCTTAGGAATCCAATCCATTCCCAAGCCAAAAGGCATAAGAATTGGATTCAAATTCAAATACCACAATCACATTAATAATGTGATCATTTTAATAATATGATCACATTATTAACTACATTATTAACATGATCATGGTATTTAATAACTTTATCATGTTAATAATGTGATCACATAACATATTATTAACATTGTAAAACCTGAATGGGCACCATTAGGCTTAGTAGTCTTAAAATAATATATTGGTTGATTAATATTGTTGTTTAGGACCAATGTTCTTCTGAAGAATTGATAGAATTAAATGATAATTAGATATGTATTAAACTATGTATTAATTTACTATTCCTTTGATCCTAATACATTGTAAAATTAGGCCAATAGATCCTAAATTGAAATTAGATAGACATATTTCCTTAGATGGAGCTTGGTTGGCCCCAATTATGTATCAGACTAAACTAAATACTTGGTTTATTACAATATGGTGTGTAATTAGAAACCTAATTGACATCATATGGATGTGATTCCTTTCTGATGGCTCATTTAACCCTAATTATGTATTAGATTGAACTAAATATTTAATTAATTTTAGATGGTGTGTTATCAAATCCATAATTAACATTATATTGAGGGAATTCCTTTCATGTGGACCAATTAACATTAACTACATATTATACTAAATACAATAATCGATTGGTTAAATATAATGTGTAGTTAGGTAAAATATTCATAATAGACATTAGATATACATGATTCATTGCATGGGTTTAAAATGCCTTGATTGATATTATAGGTGGATGTAGTTAATTACATAGAACTTGGTTGTCTTCAATTGTGTATAGTATTGAAAAAATATCAATTAATTTAACATGGTGTAATTAGAGCCCAAAATGATATTATATTCATTTAATTCCTTGTTTATGGATTGAGTGGTCCTAATTACATATCATATTGAACATAAATACTCAATTGGTTCAATATGGTGTGTAGTCGGGGCTAATGGAACCCAACTAGAACATTATATGGATAAAATTACTCTCATTAGGCTCAATTAGCCCTAATTATGTATAAGATAAAACCAAATACATGATTAGGTGGATAGAGTTTACCATTAGGGACAACAAAGTTGTAATTAACATTATATGTATTCACTTACTTGCATGAGCCTTGGTTTTCCATAATTGCATATTCAACTAAACTAAATATTTGGTTGATTCAATATGTTATGTACTTGAAACCAACAAAGCCCCTTGTTGATAGTAGAAGGATGAAATTTATTACATAAGGCTTTCTCGGACTAAATTTCATATCATATTGAACCAAATATTCTTTAAGTTGAGTTTGGTGCACAATTAAAATCCCAATTGTTATTAGATGGATGTAATTCCTTAAAGAGCATTAAATTGGTTCTGATTTCATATCAAATTGAATCAAATTCTAAAATATGTGAATAAGTTATGCAATTAGGGCCCTAATTAAAATTATGCTAACATAATTCCTTAGAAAATCCTTTATTAGCCCTAATTATGTGTCATCTAGAACCAAATACTCAATTTTTTCAATATGATATGTAATCAGGGCCATGTAAGCCATAATTTACATTATATATCAATTTAATTCCTTACACATGGCTCCTTTGGAATGAATTACATATCAAGTTGAAAAAATACATTTTTTATATATATTGAGCATTTGGATTCCCAATTGATATCGTATGGATGAAATTCCTTAGATTGAGCTCAGTAGGAGCCTTAGATCAATTTAGCACCAATTAACATCCTTTGTATATAGTAATAATTAGGTTTAGAGGAATGAACTTGGTTAAAATTGCATCAGTCATTACCAAAGTGGACTTCATAGGCTCAATCTGTGATGATGTCAGGGATAATTGATCCTAAATTCACATTCATTACTCACAGATCTAGGTTTAACGAGATCAAATTTTAACCCAAGCATACATGCCTTATAATATAACTAATTTTATCATGATATGTCATAAAATACACTTTTTAAACATATGGATAATGCCTTTGGAGTACCAATCTAGTTGTGCATCTAAAGTAAATTTGGGCTATTTCAAGCCTCTTTAACCTAATTAACCAAATATGAGCAGCTAATTGATTATTTTAATCAAGGAGGCATTTAATGCCAATTTGAACTACTTGAATAGTCAGATATGACTTGGGGTAAAATAAAAATATCAGTCCTCTATCATGAATTGATCCAATTAGTCTATTTGTGCATTTCCTTGCATGATCTAGGCAAAATTGACCCCATAAACTAAATTTATGGCTCAATCAATAGTATAACATGCATGCAACATGTAGATGGCATAATTGACCCTAATCTTATTTGATTTACAAAGAGGCAGGTAATCAAGTCATAAATAGGTGTCACAAGAAGCTCAAATGTTCTTCAATTACCTTAGTGATTGGACCCTATATTTAATATCTTAAACCTTAAGTTACCTTATACCATTTAAATTTAACTCTAAACCCTATACCTTTTACATTAAACCCTAATCCATAATCCCTAAATCCTAATCTTTAAATTACAAAAGCTAAATCCTAAACCATTTAATTTGGACCCAATTAAAATCATTTATATATATATAGTAATAATTAGTTTCAAAGGGATGAATTCGGCTAAAATTTCTTCACTCATTTCCACAACTAACTTCATAGGCTCAATCTATGATGATGTAGGGAATAATTTATCCCAAATTTACATTCTTTACTCATAAATATAGGTTCGAGGTTCCCAATTTTTTCCCAATTACTTACGTGATTATATAAATATACCATACAACCTATACCCTAATACTTAATACTTAAAGCTCTTAATCCCTAAACTCTAAACCATAAAAATAAAAAATTTAAACCTTGAACCAATAATTTTAAACCAAATTAACATTATTTGTATACTAAGAATCATGTTCAAAGTGCTCAATTTGGCCTAAATCACATGAATGATTTCCCCATTTGACTAATTCACTGAATCTACATCATGACATCCATAACAACCCAAAAGTGCATTTTACATTCACAAATGGGTCCAACTGATTCAAATTATATTCAACTCTCTTTTTGATTGACCATGTATACCATAAAACATATATACAAACCTAGAATCCATAAACCATAAACCCTAAAAACTATACCCTAAATTATAAACCCTAAGCTTTCCTTATTTACTAATCAATTTAGTCCCAATTAACATATTTTGTAGTAATAATAAGGTTCACATGTAATAGAGTGATTAGAAATTAATGAATAAGTTCTTAAACCTAAACTCCATGACCTAATCCATAATATTTTAAACTTAAATTGTAATCCCTATGCATTAATGCCTACTACATGCTACAAATATACATGCCTTACAATATAACTAATTTTATCACAAAATGTCATAAAATGCACTTTTTAAACCTATGGATAAAGACTTTGAAGTACCAATATAGATGTCTATCTAATGTGATTTGGGGGTTGATCAACTCCAATTTGCCCCAATCACCATCATTATTGTACTTATATACCCTAAACCTATACCATGAGACCTAACGCTTAAATTTCCTAATCCCTAAACTATAAACCATAAAAATACACCCTTTAAACCTTGAATCAATCATTTTATCCAAAATTAACATCATTTAGACTAAGAATTATGTTTGTGATTGACCCTGTGTACCCTAAATCTAAGTCTTAAACAATATACTCTAAATTATAAACCAAAAATTTTCCCTATTTATCAGTCAATTTAGTGTAAATTAGCATCCTCTGTAGTAAAAATTAGGTTCTTACATGGCATAAAGTGATTGTACCTTATATACACCCTTAAACCCAAACCCTACATGACCTAATCCATAATCCCTAAACCTTAAAACAAAAATTATAATCCCTAATCCCTAAAACATAACTCATAATCCCTAATCCATAAAACCTATTCATTAATTCCTTAATATTTAATCCATAATCCATTATCAATATTAAGTATAACTTGATCACATTATTCCTAACATAGGCAACACTTAGTTACCATTATCAATTACCAACCTCAAAACTTAGATTGAAATTAAGATGATCACTTTATTACATAATGTGATTGCATTATTATTGACATAAACTTCTTAATGGGTTGGATTTAGTAGAACCTTATACAACACATAACACAATCACGTTACTAATAATGTGATAAAATTACATAATAAGATCTTTTTATTCCATTTTTAAGTTAAGCAAACTTATCAATGATTATTTTTAACTTAAATCAAGAATTATGTCACCACAAACATTCTCTATGTACTTGACCCCATCTTTGAAAAGTTGTCAATTATCCCTTTTGATGGGTGTTGGATCCCATTCAAAGAGGAAGAGGAAGATGTTTAAGAACAAACCACTAGAGGAATTATAATATTTGAGATATAAAAACAAGCTACAATTTTAATAAATCCATGTTAGACAAGGTACAAACCCTAATCCTGATGAACCAAATACCATAGATAATGAGCTGATGGTTAATAATGAATTAAACAATGATGAAATTGACTATAATCATTTGAATAATATTAAAATTTACCATAATGAAATTAATAATGATAAAATTGAAAATAATGAATTAGTTAATATTAGAAGTTCACATTCAAAGTTCCATTTTTTTAATCTGTTGATGATGAGTCTATGTATGATTCTTCACCCCCAATGAATGAAGAAAATTTGATGGAAATAAATAATGATTAAATTAAACATCATGAAAATTTCATGGAAACATATAATGAAGAAATAAATAATGAGGAAAATACCATCCCACCTCTAAACAATGAAAGTGATAATAGTCTTGAAATACCCTCTCAACAAATTCCACCATTACAAACACCTCCAAGAATTGTGCATAGAAAACATAAGTACTTAGTTGAAGTCAATGAAAATATTATTGAACTAATGCATAACAAAAAATTTCATCACCATTAAATAATTATATCTCACCAAATTTAGGATACTTTCTTTCATAATTTGGAATATGATAGTCAAATATGTCAATTATTTATTTCATTGATAAAATTGATTAAGATGAGACCTATAATGTACACATTAGGACTAAGATCATCTAATATGGATGATGAAAATAATGAAATTTTTGAAAATATATATGATTCATATCATATTGTAGGACCAAAATCATGCATCAAATATTGTAGTGCTACCTGGTCTATACTTACAGCATGTGCTAATAGTGACAAAATAGGGAAAAATTGAATGGTTTAAAAAACAATCCAAAAACATCATATAAATAGAAAAACAATAATGAAATAAATTTAAATACTTAATGAACCTAATAGTAATGAGCTCTTTGCATTCTATGGTAGACTTTGAAGAAATGACAAGGCTATAGATGATATTCTCAAAGAGTTACTTGCTTAGCAAGTGAAAGATGATACAAGACTTTCACCCAATGTAAGAGATGTTGTGAAAATAAGAGTTGGCTCTCGTAATCATGAAAAATATAAAAAAAAATTATTGGATATGAATCAAACACAATTCTACAATTTTTTTGAATAAAATCCACAAATTTCTATTTGTCAAAGATATTTTGAGATAGCTAAACCTTTTTATGTTAAAATAAATCACACACACACCACATGTTATTTTAGGCAACATGTTTAATTTTCAATTCACCATGATGTTTTTTACCATATTCATTTTACTTTGCATACTAAAATTTTAGATGAGTGTGGCATTGAATTACCACAAAAGTTAGCCAGAGAATTTATTCTAACTATCTTCCCAAAAAGACTAGATGGACAATTATTTTACAACAAATCATGTTTAAATCGAAATATTAACATATGTGGTGGATTTCCTAATTTAAAAAATATATCCATGATGAGATTACATGTGAAACTAGATAATAACTAGCTGGTTTAAGAAAATATAAATTAGTGACTTATCACGTAAAAGATGCCAAAGAATCTAAAAGGTGTGAGTTTGTTACAAAAAAGATACATGTTTCAAAAAAAATTGTAAAATTTAGAGAGAATATTGTTTATGAGTATACAAGGTCGACACACAGGGCTAGAAGGATAGTTGACAATTTTAAGATAAGCAAGGATACATTCCCATTTGGTTCCACTATTTCAGTAGTTAATTTTATTAAAAAATACACATTCAAACCCAAAATGAAAGTTTAATCATAATATTACAACTCATCATAAGTTACCATATTCAAGCATATAACAATCATGCATGTGTTTGATAGTACAAATGAATAATGTAAAATATTAAGGGAGTGACATTTATATATCAATGATGATATATCACATTGTTTAGAGTATGTGTATGGTTGTTTCTAAAAGTTTTATGAATAGTTGAGTCAGAGGAACATTAGTTTCAATCAACATTACATTTGGTCAGATAATTGCACATCATAACTCAAAAATACATAAATGTTTCATTGGTTGTGTAAGTTACATGTTACCACTAGTATATAATATATTTAGAGTTTCATCGAGGCTAGACATGGAAGAAGGGCTAATGATGGTGTTGGGGAATGTGTAAAAAGAGCTATTACAAGGGAAGAATTAAAATTTGAAGAGGGTATTCATTTGACAAATATAAAAAATAAGGTTAAATAGTGTAATGAGAACATATGTCATTGTGCTCAGCCAAATTATACTATTCATAGATATTTGTGGTTAATGGATGAAGACCACATGTAAATATATGAGGATTATATGAGTATAATGGCTTCAAGTGACCTCCACTCATTTTGTATCTCAAATGCAAGTTCTTGGACTATTCGTATGAGACATTTGGCATGTTTATGTTCTGCATGCACGAACATTATTTAGAATGAGTGTGAGTCACAAGAGTGGGTGGATGATTGGAGTTCCAAACATCTAATTCTAATCAACATATATCAGGGTATAATAACATTAAAACTGATAAATGTGACATCATCATATGACTTTGATCATTTATCTGATCTAGTGAAGCTAGGTAGAATATTTTTCATTATATATAATTTATTATCATTAAATATATCATCTTATTGTCATTAAAAATGATTATTTATGATATAGGGCTTTTTTTTTAGTTATTGAAGTTATAGATAATGAAGAAGACATTGATTACTACTTGTGATGGTATGTAGAGAGAAATAAAAAATTGACTCTCCCATTTCTACATGGATGAAACATTGACTATCCCACTAGGTAAGTGGTAGTCACTAGAACTTGGTTTTGACATTGTTTGAAGAGTTTTAAATGCACAGGAAGATATTCAAATTTGATTCTTGAAATGAATATTCAATTACAAAAATATCATGAGAGGCCATTAAATAGGAAACTATGGAAATTTTAGGTGTTAGACCATGAAGCTACTCTTGATATTAGAAAGGTTAAATAAGATCTTAGTGGTTCACTAGATTCAAAATAGAGGTATGTTGACTTTTCAAATGTAGGTGTAATCAATTATACCAATTTTTTTCTAGGTATTACATATATAAATCTCATTTTTAATTACTTACTAACAATTTTTTATAGGTTTTTGGTGAAAACTAAGCTTCCATATTCATTTGTTTGGCACTTTCAATGAATTATTCTATATTATTGAAGCTAAGAGAAACTTATGTTTTATGGGTATAAAAACTTAGGCTAAAAAAATGCATTTTTATTGTATTAGGAAGAGTGTTCTTGTTATTAAAATGGGTGGTGTGTTTGAAGAGAGGCCAAGAACCTGGTCATAGACATTATCCATCCCAACAAACATGTTGGTTATGTAATTTTTCACTTACTAAGCATGAAAATCAAAGTTCTACATCAATAACATTTTTTATCAGTGTTTTCGCTCTATGGAATGGTATTGAGAATGCACTTTTTGGTGGATTAAAAAATTGTGATAGAGTGATAAAATTTAATTTACCTATTTGGATGTGATAAAATTTAAAGATTCATAGGTGGAGGTCCTATAGGTAGAAATGCTAGATGGAACTGAAGAAGTTGCTTGTTCACTGACAAAAACTTATATTTTTGGACCCATCACTACAACCTATCTAATGGATTGATCTCAAAAGTTCAACTTGATTGCTTTAGGGTATGATTAAAGGTTTTAAATATGTACAAGAAGGATCTAATCATTCTCATCAATGACTTACAATTTCCATTTAATGCATGTTTGAACTTATGCCAAAAAATTGCATTTTTCTTGTATTGGGACGGGTGTTCTTGAGGCCAGAATGGTTGGTGGATTTATTGATAAACCCTGATGAGCATCTAATAACCTAGTCCTAGACATTACCAACCACCATATACATGTTTTTATCATTTTTCACTTAGGAAGCATCAGAACCAAAGTTCTGCAATCAAAATTTACAGTTGAAAACATTTATTGTCAGTGTTTCCGCTCTCTACAATGGTAGTGAAAAAGAAATTTTTGGTGGATTAATACATTTTGGAAGTTTGATAACATATAATTTTCTTATCTGTATGTCATAAAATTTATATATTTATAGGTCGATGTCCAAGACTTAGAAATGCTTGTTGGAGCTCAACAAATTTCTTGTTCACTGACAAAAACATGTATTTTTGGACCCATCAATACAAATTTTATAAAAGATTAATATCAAAAAATCCACCTGAGTACTCTATGGTGAGATTAGAGGGATTAAATAGGTATTGTAAGTATTTTATGGTTCAAACAAATTACTTACTATTTTTTTTATGTGTGTTTGAACTTAAGCTAAAAAAATACATTTTTCTTGTATTGGGAAGGGTGTTGTTAAGGTCAGAATGGGTGGTGAGTTTCTCAATCAAGCCTAAAAAGAGGATAATAAAAATTTCATAGAAATTATCCTCCCCCAAAATGTGTTTTATGTTTTAGTTTTTATTTATGAATCATCATAACTAGAGTTTTACAACCACAACTTGAACTTTAACAACATTTATTGTCAGTGTTTCTACCCCCTAGAACATTAGTGAAAATGCACTTATGTATAGATTCAAACATCATGGTAGTGTGATAGCATATAATTTTCCTATCTATACATGATCAAATTTATATATTAATAGGTGAATGTCCTGAAGGTATAAATGCTAGTTGGAGCTCAAGAAGTTGCTTCTTCACTGATAAAAACTTGCATTTTTAGACCCATCACTATAACTTGTCTAATAGATCGATCTCAAAGCTTCTACCTTAGTGTTATACATTGCAATTATAGGAGTTATATATTTATTTTATCGATCTAATATTTCATGGTAATGACTTAAATTTTTTGTTTTATGCATGTTTGAGCTTAGGCTAAAATTTTGCATTTTTTAAATTAGGAATGTTCTTAAGGTCAAAATGTGTTGTAAGATTGCCTATCAGGCCTAATGGGAGGGTAAAAATCTAGTACTAGATATTATCCACCTCTTTTGATGTTCTATTAGTGTCAATTTTCACTCAAGAAGCATTGAAATGATATTTATACAACCATAACTTGAACTTTAACATAATTTGTTATTAGTATCTCTGCTCTCAAAAATTGTAATGAAAATGCACCTCCGAGTGGATTTAAACATTATAGTGGTGTGATAATAATTAATTTACCTATTTTTATGTGATGAAAGAGATATATTAATAGGTAGAGGTCCCAGAGGTAGAAATGTCTATTAGATCCCAAGAAATTGCTTGTTCACTGATAAAAACATGCATTTTTAGACTTGTCACTATAGCTTGTCTAATAGATTGATATCGATGCTTCCACCTAAGTAATTTAGGATGAAATTATAGGGATTATATAGTTATAAGCAGGATCTAATAATTATTGGTAATGCTTTAAAATTTTCATTTTATACATGTTTAAACATAGGCTAAAAATTTACATTTTTATTATATTGGGAAGGGTATTCTTGAGGTCAGAATGGGTGGTGGGTTTATCTATCGGCCCTGACAGGAGACCAATAACTAAGCCCTAAATGTTATCCTCCTCTTTAGATGTGTTTTTAGAGTCATTTTTAACTCAAAAAGAATCAAAACTATAGTTTTGTAACCACAACTTGAACTATGACAACTTTGACAACTTTGACAACTTTGATAACTTTGACAACTTTGACAATTTTTAAAGATTTGAAAACATAAACTATATACCTATAAAAATAATGAGTAGTTGACCAATTTAACTATTCAAAACTTGGACAAATTTTATAATTTTTATAACTTTGGCAATTTTAATACCTTTGACAAGTTTTAAAAGTTTAACAAGTTTGACAATTTTGATAACTTTGACAACTTTGACCTATTTAACAATTCAACTATTGCCGTATTGACATGTTCAGAGGTAATTGACCTATTCACCTAGAAATTCAATTGTTATGGATTATACATTTGATGTATATGATTTCATTAGTTTCATGTTATCCTTGAAGGTCCTTGAGGCCATGAATATGTTTTCATTTATGTAAGGTTGCAGGTGGATGAATGATTGTTAGTGGTAACAAATGAGTAACTGTAGGTCATGATCAGGGAAGGGAGCTTGGAGTGATTCCAACATGTTGATAATTTTTGATTCATCATAATAATAGCTTTGAATATGTTGAACCTATAAATAACTACATATAAATTAGTAATACATATACCCATATACCCTATTTTGCCTATGATAGTCTAATATAAAAGTATATTGTTCTTTCTCATGAAGAAAGTAAGAATTTCATGTATATAATGATATATATATATATATATATATATATATATATATATATATATATATATATATATATATATATATTGATAATTATCATTGGGGTGGAAGTTTAATTAATGTTTATATAAAAGATAATAGTAAATAATCAACATACAATACAATATAACAAAGAAACCCTATCTATACCATGTTTTGGTTTAACAATCACATTTCAAAGAGAAGCAAGAGAACTTGTTTCTTAATATTGAAAAGTATACCATAAAATGTATGGAATTGGAATATGGTCCCATAAATAATGGATGATTATTATCTCTTATAATATTTATGAGAGATTTGAAATTGAATTAATAATCCATGTTTCTATCATAGGCATGTAGGGTCCCTTGTTGTGTGGGGTGCCTTGTTGTGCCCTAGTTGTGGAATTGAATGTTGAATTATGTTTGATAACTTGTAATGGGTTAAGGCAGGTGTGATTTAAGAATATATTAACATATATGTTATAATAATGGATCATTGAGACCTATATCAAGTTTTGGTACTTGAAACATAAGAGAATTGGCTAGTGAGAAGATACTAAAAGAGTGAGAGAATGTTTGTGAATGGAATGCATAAGATGAGTTAGAGAATGAATGTGAGAGGTTTTTAAGAGGTATAATAACACCATTAAGTGTCTCCAAAGTTTACAATAATTAGGTATAAATATAATAAGGCCATTAAGCCTAAATGATAAGAGTGTCATTGGTCATTTTCACTACACAATGAAATAAAAAATCTAATTTAAGAGAATATGATAGATTTGGGATTTAAAGCATTGAAAATAATAACTAATTAATCCTAATTTATTTTTACAACATTAATTATGAGCCCCAATAGATAATAATTTGTAAGATCAAAATAAAATTATAAAATAACACACAATGAAATAAAAAATAAATATAAATTTGATAGAATGCCATGAAAATCATATAATTTAGGCAATGTGTCTAATGTAAATAATACATATATTACTATGATATAAATACAAAAAATTACATCTACAAACATAGTATATAATCTTGGTTGAATGTCATATGCAGATATACAATGCTTAAAATACATCAAAAGATCGATCTTCTATCTTGAATTGATCCAATTAGTCTATTTGTGCATTTCCCTGCATGATCTAGGAAAAATTGACCCTTTAAATAAAAATTATGGCTCAATCAATAGTATAACATGTATGCAACATGTACATGGCATAATTGACCCTACTCTTATTATATTTGCAAGGATGAAGGTAGTCAAGTCATAAATAGGTGTCATAAGAAGCTCAAATGTTCTTCAATTACCTTAGTGATTAGACTCTATATCCAATATTTTAAAACTTAAGTTTCCTTATACCATTTAACTTTAAATTTGAATCCTATACCATTTACATTAAACCCTAAGCCATAATCCATAAACCCCAATCTTTAAATTATAAAACCTAAATCGTAAACCAATAAATTTAGCCCCAATTAACATTATATCTCTGTGTGTGTGTGTGTGTGTGTGTGTGTGTGTGTGTGTGTTTGTGTGTGTGTGTGTGTGTGTGTGTGTGTGTGTGTGTGTGTGTGTGTGTGTGTGTGTGTGTGTGTGTGTGTGTGTGTGTGTGTGTGTGTGTGTGTGTTCAAGGCTCCCAAGTTTTCCCCAATTACTTACATGATTGTATAAATATACCCTAGAACCTATAAACTAATCCTTAATCCTTAATGTTCTTAATCCCTAAACTCTAAACCAAAAATATGATGGAAACAAATAATGATGAAATTAACCATCATAAAAATTTCATGGAAATATATAATGAATAAACTAACAATCAGGAAAATACCAACCCACCTCTAAATGGTGAAAGTAATAATAGTTTTAAAATACCCTCTCAACAAACTTCACCATTACCAACACATCCAAGAATTGTGCATAGAAAATATAAGTACTTAGTTGAATTCGATGAAAATATTTTAGAAATAATGCATATAAAAAAATTTGATCACCATTATATAAGTTTGGCTCAACAAATTTAGGAAACTTTATTTCATAATTTGGAATATGATAGTCAAAGATGTCAATTATTTATTTCATTGATAAAATTGATTAAGATGAGACCTATCATATACACATTAGGACTAAGATCATCTAATATGGATGATGAAAATGATGAGATTGTTGAAAATCTACATGATGCATATCATACTGTAGACCCAAAATCATGCACCAATAATTGTAATGTTGCCCGGTGTATACTTACAACTTGTGCAATATGTGACAAAATAGGGAAAAAATGAATGGTTTCAAAAGCAATCCAAACACTTAATATAAATAAACAAATAATAATGAAAGTAATTGAAAGACATGAAAGACATAATGAACCTAATAGCAATTACCCTTGGGTATTCTTTGGTAGACTTCCATGAAATGACAAGGCTATAGATGATACTCTCAAAGAGTTACTTGTTCAATTTTTGAAAGATAATATAAGATTGTCACCCAATGTAAGAGATTTTGTTAAAAAAAGATTTGGTTCTCGTAGTCATGAGAAACATCTAAAACATTAATTGGATATGACTCAAATATAATTATATTCTAATTTTTTTGAAAAGCATCCACAAATTTCTATTTGTCAAAGATATTTTGAGATGGTAAAATTTTTTTATGTTAAAATAAATCACACATGCACAACATGTTATTATAGGCAACATGTTTAATTTTAAATGCACTATGATGTTTTTCACTATATTGCTTGTACTTCACATACTAAAATTTTACACGAGTGTGGCATTGAATGGCCACCAAAATTAGCTAGGGAATTTATTCCAACCATATTCTCAAAAAGACTAGATGGACAATTATTTTATAATAAATCATGTTTGAATGGAAAATATAACATATGTAGTGGATTTCCAAATTTAAAAAAAATATAAATTGGTTTCTTATTAAGTAAAATATGTAAAATAATCTAAAAGGTGTGATCTTGTTTAAAAAAAGATACATGTTTAAAAAATTTGGTCAAATTTAGAGAGAATATTGTTTATGAGTGTGCAAGGCAGACACACAGAGATAGATGGTTATATAAGGATACATTCCCACTTGGTTCCACTATTTCATTATTTAACTTTGGTAAAAATTACTCATTCAAACCCAAAATGAAAGTTTAATCATAGTATTATAACTCATCACAAGTTACCATATTCATGCATATAACATTCATCCATGCACTTGATAGTACAAACCAATAATGGAAAATATTAAAGGTGTGCCATTTATATATCATTGATTATAGATCACGTTGCTTAGAGTATGTGCAAGGTTGTTTTTAGAAGTTTTTTGAATATTTGAGTTAGAAGAACATTATTTTCAATAAACAATACATTTGGTCAGATAATTGAACATCATAATTCAAAAATACATGGATGTTTCATTAGTTTAGTAGGTTGCATGTTACCACTAATATATAACATATTTGGAGTTTCATTGAGGATAGAAATGGAAAAAGGGAGAATGATGCTATTTTGGAATGTGTATAAAGATCTATTACAAAGGAGGAGTTGAAATTTAAAGAGGGTATTCATTCGACAAATGTGAAAAATATGGTTGAATAGTGTAATGAGAACATCTGCCATGCTACTCAATCAAATTATATTATTCATATAAATTTTTAGTTAATGGAGGAAGAACACTTGGAAATTTATGATGATTATATGAATCTAATGGGTTCAAGTAACCTCCACTCATTTTGTATCTCAAATGCAAGTAATTGTACTATTCATATGGGACACATGACATGTTTTTGTTTTGCATGCATGAACACTATTTAGAATGAGTGTGAGTCACAAGAGTGGGTGGATGATTGGAGTTCCAAACATCTAATTATAATCAACACATATCAGGTTCCAATAGAATTATAACATATAAATATGACATCATCATATGACTTTGATCATGTATCTGATCTAGTGATGCTAGGTAGAATATTTTTCATTATATATAATTTATTCTCATTAAATATATCATTTTATTGTCATTAGAAATGATTATTTGGGATATAGCGCATATTTTTGTAGTTATTGAAGATGAAGATAGTGAAGAAGACATTGATTACTACTTGTGATAGTGTGTAAAGAGAAATAAACAATTGACTTTCCTATTTCTACATGGAGAAAACATTGACTATCCCACCAGGTCTATGGTAGTCCCTAAAACATAGTTTTGACATTGTTTGAAGATTTTGAAATGCACAGGAATATATTCAAATTTGATTCTTGAAATGAATATTCAATTACAAAATTATCATGAGAGGCCATTCCCTAAAACATAGTTTTGACATTGTTTGAAGAGTTTGAAATGCACAGGAATATATTCCAATTTGATTCTTGAAATGAATATTCAATTACAAAATTATCATGAGAGGCCATTCAATAGGAAACTATGGAAAGTTTAGGAGTTAGACCGTGAAGCTACTCTTGATACTATCAAGGTTAAATGAGATCCTAGTAGTTCATTGGATTGAAATGCAGAGGTATGTTGAGTTTTCAAATATAGATGTAATTAATTTTACCAAATGTTTTTTATTTTTTAGGTAGTACATATATAAATTTTGTTTTTAATTAATTACTAATTTTTTTTATAGGTTTGTGGTGAAAAATAAGCTTCCATCTTCACATGGTTGGCACTGTCAGTAAATAATTCTATATTCTTGAAGCTAGGGGAAAATTAGGTTTTATGAGTATTTGAACTAAGACTAGAAAATGCTTTTTTATTGTATTGCGAAGGGTGTTTTTGAGATCAGAATGGGTGGTGGGTTTGAAGTTAGGCCAAGAACTTGGTCCTAGACAATATCCACCCCAATAAACATGTTGGTTGTGTCAGTTTTCACTTAACAAGCATCAGAATCAAAGTTCTACAATAACATTTTGAAATTTGATAGCATTTGTTGTTATTTTTTTCAATCTATGGAATGGTACTGTAAATGCACTTTTGGGTGGATTAAAAAATTGTGATAATGTGATAACATTTAATTTACCTATTTGGATGTGATCAAAGTGATAGATTCATAGATGGAGGTCTTAGAGGTATAAATTGTAGATGAATCTCAAGAAGTTGCTTATTTACTAATAAAAACATATATTTTTTGAACCCATCACTACAACCTATCTAATGGATTGATTTCAAACATTCAAACTGATTGATTCTAGGTATGATTAATGGGTTTAAATATGTATGAAAGTAAATGCTTTTTTCTCATGAAGGAAGTATGACTTTGGTGTATATAATGATATATAGATTGATAATTATCATTGAGGTGGAAGGTTAATTATTTTTCATACAAAATATAATGGT
This sequence comes from Torreya grandis, assembly GCA_037957365.1. Lineage (NCBI taxonomy): Eukaryota > Viridiplantae > Streptophyta > Pinopsida > Cupressales > Taxaceae > Torreya > Torreya grandis. The sequence continues at coordinate 352,734 of JARHVA010001147.1, forward strand.
AAATAATCAACATATAGTCCTATAGAACAAAACAAACCCTATATATACCCTATTTTCAGTTAACAATCACATTGGAAAGAGAAGTAGGAAAATTTGTTTCTTAATATTAACAAGTATGCCATTAAATCTATGGAATAGGAAGATTATACCATCGAAAATGGAGGTTTTGTATCTCTTATAATATTAATAATATATTTTAAATTAAACTAATACTCCATGTTGTTATTATAGGCATGTAGGGTACCTTGTTGTATACAGTGCCTTATTTTCCCTTGCTGTGCCCTATTTGTGGAATTGAATGTTAAATTGTGTTTGACAACTTGTAATGGGTTAAGGAAGTTGTGATTTTATAATCTTAGAACATCTATGTTATAATAATGGCTCCTTGAGACCTATATCAAGTTTTGGTACTTGAAACCTAAGAGAATTGCCCAGTGAGAAGATACTGAAAGAGTGAGAGAATGTTTGTGAATGGAATGCATGAAATGAGTTACAAAATGAATGTTAGAGGTTTGTAGGAGGTATAATAACACCAATAAGTGTCTCCAAAGTTTACAATAGGTAGGTATAAATATAATAATACCATTAAGCCTAAATGATAAGAGTTTCATTAGTCATTTACACTACACACAATGAAATAAAAAATATAATTTAAACAAATATGGTAGATTTGAGATATATAGAATTGAAAAGAATAATTAATTAATCCTAATTTCTATTTAGAACATTAATTATTAGCTCTGATAGATAATAATTTAGAAGATCAAAACAAAATTGTAGAATAACACATAATGAAATAAAAAGTAAATATACATATTATAGAATGCCATGATAGTAATACAATTTATGCAGTACATAGATTAACATGATAGGAATACAAAAAGGTACATATACAAACATAGTATATAATGTTTTTTGAATGTCATATGCACACATATAGTGCTAAAAATACATGAATTTCCATATAGGCATACAAAAAAGTACATCTCATTTGTAAGACATTATATTCATCAAATAGCCTCCCTCTCTTTGCTTTCCTTGAAGAACACTCTCCTTGGGATGCCATGTTAGTAAATAGAGACCCTTCTAATGCCTTGGATTTCCTCAAGGTTTAACTATGGATCCTACACTCATAACTATCTTACAAATTAAAATATTCCAATATAAGAATTATTATGAAATTAACATAAAATACATTCAAAAAATTATTGATAAATTAATTTTAAACTACAATAAAATATAATTTAAACATGCACTTTTTGTAAGCTCATGATATTGCTCAATCTCTTTTTCATGCTCAAACAAGTCAATGGTAGCCTCAACTATCTTAATAGGCATCTCAAATAGTAGAGAAACATGATAATTTTCCCTACTTATCATCTAACCAGGAATATTAGTTGTCATAGGACAACTCTTCATACACAATACATTTACATAAGTTATACTTTATTGAAGTACAAGCACTAAATTTATTAAAATAAGTCTATTTTTACAATTCAAAATTACAAGAATTAATATGTACCTCTATCAATGCCTGTGCAGATGACATTTTTAAAATAATGCATATGTTTGTCTCAGCTCATAGAGAAGGATGAGTGTCTACTCCAGCCATCAACTACTGATGTAAACAAGGTCTCACTTAGTTTTATATAAAGTACCAAGTTTTATATATGGAAAAAAAAATGATCAATATAATCACCTCTATTTAAAATATCTATTTATGTAAGTACATAATTGCAATTTTACATTATAAGAAAGAAGAGGACAAGCATGTACATGAAAATACACTTAGATCTAAATTGATAAGCCATATATTAAAGTGTTATAGCAACAACCTTGTACCCAAACTGAAATTAGAGGATTAATGAAAGGAAATATATTATATACTAGTTTCTTTTTTATCATTGATAAATATAAATATAATTGGATCAAGATCTTCAATTTATACTATATTACATGTTGAACTATATTGGTTTTTGATTTATTGCTTGTCTAAAAATAGGGGTTTTACTTAGGTAGGACCTACATATCTACTTCCTTTCTTTATGGTCTTACAAGGTTATTTGACCTTATTATCACTTCTTAAGGAAGGAAAATAAAGAGTAGGCATGATTGACAATCATCTCTCCTTTCCTGATAATTTGTTTGGGCAAGCAGTTGGTGGGTTTTGACACTCATGCTAAATCTTAGCCTAATACCAAGGATGTATGTGTTGGGCATGACATTGATGATTATAGTAGTTCCTCATTATTTTTTGGACATGGTTGTTTAAGTGGATTGGTGTGGGATATTTATTGAAAACTCCTACCATAATACACACACATATCTTATACAAATGTTGGGTGCATAAATATAGATGGAAAAGAGAGAAAAGGGATTGTTTGTGTTTACCCATATCAAAGATGAGGAATTAAATGCTACATGTGAAGTAATGTCAAGTTTGTGTCCTTATGGTTTTATATGAAATGTGGTCGTAGGAATTTTCGTTTGCATTAATAGGAATGTCTTTGGGAAAGTGGTATATGAATGAGACTGCCATTTAATATTATATTATCAATTTCAAACTAACATCCACTAGGAAAATGGGTATATATTCATAAGTAAGATAAAAATATTTTGTGAAAAAATATGCTTCATGTTTTATTCATAAATAACGTCCTATACCCAGAAGCATGTAATATAGTTCTTGTAAAATAGTGTATTGACCTCATGTAATATAAAGATAAAATGTAAGATATGTGTAGTGGGTAGAAGATATGAATACACCATATACATCCTTAATTAGTGACCCTATAAGAGCATTGTAGTATGTTACTCCCAAGGAAACATGGTCCAACATAAGACCATGCATGACTTTTATGTTTTTGATTTTGTTATTTTTGAATTAATTCCTGAGAACAAAAGTAAATTAGATGTAAAGATCAAAACATATATGTTTTTCTGATAAATATCTATTGTTAATGATACACATTTATTCTTATTTACATTAAATTACCTTTGTATTATCACTCATTTTCAAGGGTAACATGTGGACTTATGTATAATGGTAATGGTGACATAAGTCAAAATAATAATCTGACTATATTGAGCTTAACAACTTCATTTTCAATATACTATTACCTAGAAGGACCCCTAGATAAGTGTTAGATTCATTTTAAATTAGTATCCTCATGGCATGTGAACTACCATTATCTAATATTGAATGAGATTATTCATGGAATCTTTACAGGATTTGTGAAAATCAATTATATAAATATCATTAAGCCCATTCTCATAGCTTATAAATATTGTAAATAATAGAGCAAGGATAAAGAGAGCGAACAGGAAAATAGAGAATGATAAATTTAACATAAACTTACAAGGAAAATATATACATAAACTAAATGTACATATAGTATAAGATTAACTCAAAATTTTACCTCTGTATAGGTAAATGGTGTCATCCTAATAGAGGTAAATGCAGTAGTTGATGACCCAACATATAGATCCAAATATGTAAACAACATCCAAAAAAAATTAAATGTTGTAAATTCCAACTGTGACGATGAAGGAATCGTCACCTCCTATGACATAAAAAATGACATATATATTAAATAAAAATTTCTATGAAAATTAATTATTAGATAAATTGATTTTAAAAATATAATTTAAATTTAACATGACATTTATATAAAATATACATACATCTATTTGGTGATTGATGTCTACATGCTAAATGTGTGTGCCAAAAACTCATCACTCATAAGAATATGATCTAAGCCATTTTGACCACCAACTCCATCATCATTAGAAGGTCATGTGCACATAGCTCCATATGAATTGCAAGGGTGGGGTCAAGGTCAAGTATGTAGCATATCTATAGAATCACTCTATGAAAACCTACTTATATGTTGAACAAGTGTTTTAGTGAGTGAACTAAGAACATGGAGAATGTCTATCTCAATAAATTGATAAATTATTGAGGGTATCTTAGGCTCAAGAGGATCTTGGATACTAATCCATGTAGGATGATTAGGTGCATGATGTGCACCTAGTTGATCATATGTAAAGACCTTTTCTTTGCCCTAAAACTCACAAAAATTAAAATAATTACAAATCTCATTGGAAACAAAGTCATAGTAGAATTCCCCCAAAAAAATATAATGGTACCTCATGGTTATCACATCGTAGATAATTAAAGAGCATCCACCAACAATTCTGAAAATTTATTATGGTTAATTTATGTACACAACAATGGATAGAAAAATGTTTATCAGTTATGGGAAATGAGGCATTAGTTGCTAGTTGATGAATAGGTCACAAATGGAAGCTTTTGAAATTTCATTATTCTTGACGTAAAGGGCAGATAACTTATCAACATAATATGCCCAAAAATTATACCTATATGAGGTCCATCAATCAATTTGACAATAAGGGCACTAAGAAATCAGCTATTTGGGTGTGGTGGGGTTTGGTCAAAGTGGGATCCTTCATTAAATCACTTAAGTATTGAATTTAAAGATTTTTTCCCACAATTTTGTCAATCAAAAGCTCTTGACTACTAGGGGGTTTTGGGGAGTTGTAGGAGGGTTAGGTGGAGAGTATGGATGAATAAGATGATTTTGTGGAGGGTTAGGAGGAGGAGAAACTAGAGGGTTCTATGGAGTGTTATTAGGATGGGTTGTTAAAAAAATAAATTAGAAATTAGAACTAGGGTTAAACAATAAAAAATATGAAAAATTAGAGTTAAATTTAGGAAGACCTCAATGATTGACCTCTCATACATGATGGAATCATTGATCAACAGGTCTGTGGGATGAATCTAGAGGCATCTTCACATTCTTTGGATTATTTTACATGAAACATGATCATGAAAACTATGGTAGAGTGAAGGAACTCAAATGCAAAATGAGGATTTTGTATTTGGATTTCCCTTTTCTTCTTGACACATGGGTAATGTGATTACATTATTAATGTGATCGCATTATTAGAAGTGACAATAACATGATCATGTTAATAATATGAATGCGCTAATGTTTAATATAACATGATCATGTTATGGCTCAATAATCCCAAGCCTAGATTACAATAATGTGATTGTGTTAATTAAATAACATGACTAGGTTATTAATTAATGCAATCACATTACTAGTAATGTCCATGGAATTGCCCCCAAACTTCATGCACTTACCCAATCCCCATAATCTCTTCTAGCTCTTAATATAATTGATGTAACCAACATTATGTTAGGTTTCTCATAATCATCATGGTAGCATACCCCTTCCCAACACCTATATATATATTGTTAGAGTATCAACAAATAACACATTTGGATGTCGCAGCGTCTCCTACAATGATAGTATTAAATGGATCATCTAATTCCATCTCAATGGATATCATGGTTATATTAAACTAGGCTAGATCACATATTCAAATATACATCTTAATAACCACGATCAAAATCTATAGAAGATTGGAGAAATATAACTATGAGATTTAACCATAATCAAATCCATAAAATAACACATTCAGGTTAGGTTGTCTATAATTTTAGTATATCACGAATGATTTTATTCTAACCCTATCATGTTAACAATAATACATCTTGTTCTACACCCAACTAATGAGAAGCATAAAATTCATTTCTATCATGAATTCAATAAGAGCATTTTCTATGTTATATCTATTATCATATCCAAAATCTTCATAAAATTTAATAGTGGGTCCATGCCATCAATTTTATAGAAGATAGGGATTAAGATTGTCTTAGTGTACCAATTTTAGTGTGTCAAAATCATAAAAATTCAATAAAATTATATCGAAAAGCAATCCATCACATAATATATCAATCCCCCATGTGTCAAGAACTCTTAATACAACACATTCTAAAAGAGTAGTCAATAGTGTTGGTTTACATAGTATTTTACTATCCAAAACATAAATAAGGTATAGTAGGATGCATAATCATGATGTGACACTTCTATATAAATTACAGCTTTGACATAAAGTGATTTAATGTCATAGACATCCTATATATCTTTTTTTCCTAAATTGACTACACAAAAAGTAAATAAATTTATGCTCACCAGGAAAATTGGATGAAAAAATAAGGAAAATCTACCTAGATCTCCAAGTGTTGGAACCATGGTCTAATACCAAGTGTAACAACTCCCATTCCACTCAGCTCATAAAGCAACCCACATTTTTTTAAATACTCATATCAAAAGTTGTGGAATATGAGACGACAACATATGTGAAAGGAATAAAGCTAATTAACAACTTAGATAACACTCATCTTGGTTAAACAAAATTCCATAGTAAAGTTCATAATGTATTTTTATTACAATGCAAGATATTTTTTTGAGATTCAAAATAGCTTAACATCATATTCATATGAGTAAAAGATAGGTTTATAATATCAATAGTTATATCTATAAATATGTTTCCTTTTAGAAGTAACTATCATCATTCACAAAGAGTCATTTACATTCGACATATGGTTAGGGATTCACAAAACATCATAATCTTTGAAGAACTAGTCCACTGGAAAAAATCATGTTCTTATTTTGTAGTTTCTTAACAACAAGGCAATGTAACTTATGATCTACTAATAAAATATATAGACAACTCTTCTAAGTCTTATCAATATCTCGGTCTAACTTGGTAAAAATGTGATTCTTGAAATTTATTAGCACTACATCAACTCTATACTTTAAACATGTTTGTCAACACCAATAATTTTACTAAACCTTAGTAAACTACAATGTTTAGACAAGGGAGTCATATATATCATTAAGTGTTCTCATAAATTGGGGATAAAAGTATCTAAACCTTTAACTTTTTCTACATATCTTGTCCCAAAGGCATTATTGACCATGAACAATATAACATACTATACTTGTACCAATCAAGTTTGTAACTAATATTACGAATCTAAACAAAAATGTAACTAGGGTAGGGACTTAAATCTCCACCTTTGAACTTAGCTAGGAACATGCAAGTAAAAGATTAAAATAACTAATCACTTCATTTTTATGGTGTCTAATTGTAACAATACTTGAGGTTTAATAAAAGTAAGCTTATTACTATGATACAAATTTAGTGATTTGAATTAAGATAGAAACATTTCATTCAATTCAATGTTCTAAATAATTCAATTAGATTTAACCAATGCTAAGGTATCATGTCTCTCACATGAAAATATCATCAAGTATGTGTATTACAACTGATAGTTAAGACATTGATGGAAGAGATGGATGATACATATTACATAATCAATTCATATATTAATATTTTACTTTAAAGGATGCATCCACATAGGCTTTGTGTTAAGCTAAAATTATTCTTTGCAAGGGTTTTGATGAAATGTTTATGAGGAGGTAGTACCTCTAATAGATTATCCTTATGACCTAAGGTAATTTATGATAACAAGAATTAATAATTGTATTACTTAAGACAAGTGATCCTTTAAAGTATTAGAGAACTACAAAAATAGCTTGAGTTTTAATATCATAGAATTTCATATGTCTATAGTTCTTAACTCATATCAAGAAACCAATACATTATACCACGTCTTGCCCTTTGATGATCCCAATGCTTCACAAACTCTTCCATATTACAAAAACAATGCAACATATAACAGCAATGGGGAATGTATAAGCATGTTTAAAGAATAGATAAAATCAATTAAGATGAAACATGATCAAGCACAAAGTAATCATCAAAACATGTGGAGTACAACTTTTTCCAAGTATAGTTATAAAATAGACAGAGGAAGCTATAATAAATAAGGTAAAGTCAATATCATTTTTTCATCAAGGGAGAAGTGGAAACATTTCAAATAGATCCTTTTTAAAGACTAACACAGATTCAAATCAAGGATTCATCCTAAAGGGGCTTGTTTTTCTTGAGTCTTATTCATCTCCAATCAATCCTGATGTTATAATACAGTCCACATGCATGTTACATAAGAATAATGCAAGCAATGTCTCTCCTCAATATTAATTTCATCCTAACCAAAATGAAATTCACATAATATAGTTAATCACCTCCTTATATACCTAAACATAAATAAATTACTCTAAAAGAAACAAACCTCATTAAATACTAGATCCAACTAAGAGAGTGTTATACAATACTTAAGATATCAAAATCATGCATAACATTACAATATTTTTTACATAATAAAACGTTAAACAACCTTTCACAGTAAATCATAACCATTTTGGAAAGACGCTTGTATATCAACTGGAAATTTTCAAGAAGAATGCAACACAACTAAATCGTATGCATGCACACATTCCAAACTTGAAACTTTACGATATTGTAGTACCTCCACATTATAAACTCGAATGCTATTAACTTGTATTCCACGTTATACACATTGTGTCATGTCCAACCATTATCCGCAGAACTTCATGCCTTGATCATGGCCCAGTTAAAATACACCCTAACTTTTGGTGGCCTTCAAGGGCCAAGACGTCAAGGAAATGGATTGCTTAATTATCATGACGGAGCCAATTCATCCATTATCACTGATTTCAATGTTTGAACTTTGCGCAAGAAGTATTATTCTTTTTTATTTATCTTCCACTCATTTTTACACAATTGTCGGTTTAGACTTTGCAAGTAGCTTGGAAAGGTTCGCTTTACTCGCAAGCCTATAATCCGTTAAAGAATACATGAATGTGGATGTCTCCATTGTAATTATCTATTCATATTAATATGTATAGAGTGTTGACAGACACGATGTACTCAAAGACAGGGTGATGGGGCTCACAAGGTCTCCTGGAACTTCTTCTTATTGTATACAAAATCAATTTAAGTAATAGTGTCGCTTGCAATATACTTCGCCTACGTTTTGCATTTTATCTGTTGATTAATGATTTGTTATCAAACTTTGATTGCTTTCAACCCTTGCATAGGGTTGTGGTTGGGTTGAAAAGAAATTTACTGACCGCTAGCAGATAGCTGTTACATTTACTGAAATAATTGTATGCATTATTTTGAAGTTTCCAGCAGTCGAAGAGTTAGATATATACAACAAGAGCATTTCAAGTCATGTATTAACTGCACCACCAGAAAATTTAAATAAAAACGCTCTCTTCATATTTAGACTGCTTCCAAACCCACATATTCAACCTACCCGTGCATTTCTATGGCAACAGTTATATTGATCTCTAACTTCAGGGTGTCTAGGCTTCAGTTCAGACTCGTAATAGAGCGCATAAATTTAAGTAGGAACTCGACAAGATCTTTGGAGGTCGACTACGAAACTGTGGCTCTGATCAGGAAAGAGTTGAAACTCGAAAAATAAAAATAAAAACAATACAAACAAACCTATTTAATGGCACCTCAGGTCTCAATTCCAATTCAATCTCGTAGAGAGTAGTTGAGTTCGGTAAAGGCCATTGGAAGCATGCTCCATTGCAATCTTACCAATTTCTGATGTCATAGAGACGACAGCTTTTCAATAAGGAGGGAGAACAGTCAATCATAAACCTTGTCGAAAGATATCATACCACCTTTTGTCAAGTGAACATTGAATAGTGCGCAAAGGTCAACTAAACTGAAATATGTTGTAAATTGCATTATTCTATTTACTTCTAAATCTTCCTTTCACCATATGTTTACGCGTTAAGCAACGAGTACACAGATTTACATTTAATGTCCGGAGATTGACATGCCTCTCATGAGATAGAAAATCTTCAGCCAGTCCTCCTCCACCTCTGAGCGTCCCCCTTCCTCTATTGTGCCTCACTCGTTAGACTTAAAAGCGAGTGTTATCTCTGGGGTTTCGTCTGACATGATTTCACCTCTGAAAAAGTCATAATGTGCCACTACCGCCATAAATGACATGGCATTCTAAGGCAACGTTCCATTCCCCGAGAAGTTTATTCTTTCTACACCATACGCAAAATCTCCCTTTCATAAATTTGATTTTGGTTTAATCAACGAATTAAGGTTAAATTATTAAATGCTTCGTTAACCAAGGTAACAAATTGACCATAAATAAGAGATGATAACTTTTTACCCAAAAATATACAGATTGCTCAATGCTATTTACAGCATGTCATCTAAAATATAAAAGTGTGTTGTAAGATTAATAAACTGATTATATCATAAAAGAAGTGTTACTACCATCACGTTTTTAAAAGGGTAAAATTAGTTTCCACTATAATACCTTAATACTCATAATAATATATATAATTTAATAAATCTTATTCATTATTATTTAAATTTAAGAGTAAGTTTTAAGGCTTCATATTTTCATATTATATTATTGTATACTTACATAATTGATATAAGGTTTGATTGAAAATGTTACAATAAAATTATATGTTAAAAATAAATATAAAAAATTATTAGACACCTTAAAATGACCTTTATCCCTTGTATCAAGATTTATATGTTCACGAATGGAAAGAATATTGCATAGCCACAAGATTCATATTTTTTATTGAGAACAAAAAAACTCAGTTAGTAATTTATATGTCTAGGTTAAAATGTTTACAATTTCTGCCCTCTTGACCTTATCCATTGAAGGTTGACAAAAGTGTGAATAGGTTACAATCATATTCCCTTTGATCAATAAGGTCCTTCAAGCATTTAAAATAAATATTCAAATATTACTTTGATACACTTCACAGACACAGTTGATATACATTGTCCATTTATCGATTATGAGATTGATCAAATATTAAAAAATGATGAGTCAGAAGGATCTTATGGTATATATGTCAACATCTAATCAATCATAAGAAAAACCGCTTGAAAGAATATTGCAACAAAACTATCACAAAAGGTCACGATGTGTAACTTATATGGAAAGTCAAACCCGCTTTGAATATGCACGAAGTGTTTAAAGGCCAAAAAGGCATGGTTTAGATCGAAACCCTTGGAATACTATTGCAAAAAGGAAAGGCATTACAATTACCACATATAAAATGTACTCAATTTAAATTTGATTGTGGTTCTTTCAGACATCTCATACATAATCGCATACTTCCTTAGCTAGTAGATTCAATAAAATATGATGATTATGTAACTATTTATGTTATGATTAATGCTTATATCTTAATTGTTCATACTTATGACACTCTAACATTATAGACTTAAACAATAATACTTATTTATTATTTTGAAATAAATATTGATAAAATACTTGAATCTTTTATTTATACATATAAACTAGTTTATTATTGACAAATTAAATTTCTAACTTTTTTATTTTTAATTTTTAAAACATATAATCATATATTATTGATACTAAGTAAGTTGAAAGAGTGCAGTTTACTCCTAATATCAGTTATGACATGTAATTAAATTGATATAACATAAATAAATATTATAATATACCAAAAATAAAATATTGAAAACATCTAAATGAATAAATTACGTTACCATAATTCTGGTGTTCATTGTGTTTGTCTATAATTGACTTGAAAAACTTTAAACAAAATTCTCAATAATACGGAAATCTATATTAAAAAAAGCAGTGTATTGGAAAACACACACATTAGAATAGAAGGAATTCTCAGAATTTGATATTAAAATGTGCGCGGGAGTTGTTACTTCTATTTTCATTTAATATGGTCTTTTCCATTAAAATAATAAAATATTAGTTGCAGATCAATAACCTAAAAATTTATTATGACAACAAATATATTGGAACAACGTACTAATAATTTTTTTGGTTGAATAATTTTAATAAAGTATAATAAATTTATATTAATAAAATCACTTAATTAAAATAGAAATAACTTTAAATATTAAATTAGATATATAATATAATTAAATATAAATTATTTTAAATTGATTTTAGATATTTAAATAATTATATAATATTATATATCTTACAATTTTTAACATATTTTAAATTTTAAAAAATAATTAAATTAATAAAAATAATAATATTATTTATGAAATGATTGAAAACATAAATTTATTTAAATTTTAAATTTTTAGGATTTTTTTTTTTTAATAGATTCAAACACAATATATTAATTGATTGAATCTTTGTTATACTTATAAAATATATATTTTATTCACCTATAGGTGAGAAAAAAAACTTTAGGTTTTTTTAATTCCGTGGGGGCATATACAGTAGGTTATGCAACCATGAAAACGCTACTTAAAAATATAACATCATAAAGCTGCCCCATTTCCTTTCGTATGTGCCAATTTGCTGAGTGGATATAGATGTCCATGGTTAAATTATCGAGTGTCATATTTACTTAATAACTTTTGGTGAAGGAAATAAAAAAATGTATATCCATATAAAGACTTAATAATTTAAATTTTATTTTATTTTATTTATTTATCTTATTTATTTAGTGTTAAATTTTCATTAAAGTCTTTTAAATAGATATTTTAATATTTTTTTATTTTACTTAATATTTAATATATTTATTTTTTTAAGTTATTTTAAAAATTTGTAAAACAACCTTAGACTATTAAACGTAAAGGGATATTTTAAAAAATAACCCCTCAATATTTTTATTGTTTTTGATAGTCCATGATTTTATTGATCTTTCATTGGTTTATCAAGTCGACTATTCGTATACCCATGTTATAGTTTTGTAATAATGATTCCCAATCGATGAACATTTACTTGCTAACCTAGATGTCACAAAATTTGTATATCTATGGAGGACTATGCCCTTAAAAAACATTCTTTTATTGCTCTTGGGTGGATGTAATGTGGTTCTTGGAGGCCAATGTATGTGCACTTTTGGCCTTATCTTGTTGGACTTTTTCAGAACTTAGGATGTACTTATCCGATAACAGCTATTATTGCACATTCAAATATCACTTACCATGATCCCTTAGTGTCATCATTTCCCATTGCATAGAAAAACGCCTCAGGAAATGCTCACATGGAATCATTGTTCAAATATCCTCTATTTAAATCAATGCATCTCCTAATTCCTGATAGCCTACAAACATAAAAAGCATTGTCATACAACATAAATTAGTATTTTGGGGATCGATAAGGATTTTTTCCTTATCAACCATAATACCAACATATTCAACTCCTTTCATGTAGTGTACCCCCAACATTCGACCACATTATTATCCTTTTTATAGAATTCATAAATTGAAAAAAATGTTAGAGAATTCCTTTAGGTAGGGGTAATTCGTCCAAGGATAAGCCCATACTCCTCCCTAGTTCTACTACTTTGAAAAAAATGGATCTTAGCTAATATGCATTGATTTATGTGACCTAAACCAACTCAACATTTATGATAAATTTCATATCATAGTGATAGATATAGTTTTTGATGAACTTCACATTTCCAAATTCTTCTTTAACTTAGATCCATAATCTAGATATCACAATTTTTGCCTTTGGGATGAAGATATTACAAAAATTGTTTTCTACATAAATGTTGGTCATTATGAATTCTTCATCATGCCCTTCAATCTTAACAATGCCATTTACATGTTCCATGTCTTGAACACAATATTTCCCCCTTGTTATAGAAATTCATCTTCGTCTTCTCTGATTGATCCTTATTTATAATAAAACATGGTAGACACAACTCTAAACAGTGTTAGTAAGTAAACATTACAATATTAACTCTTATAAAAGACTAGCTCTATATAAAATTACATAAATGTTCCTTTTATCTATCAAAAATCAATCATTAAAGTGGTGGTAGATCACCTCTCTAATTATACCCAGTTTTGTGCCTTGGCCCATCTTTACATTACTTATAACATCACCTAAACTTTCTCAAACAAATCATCTACTTTCACATAATCCTAATTTATGTGTATGATCATTAATCAACTATAACAAGTCACTTATGGCATGAAATGATCAAGTGCACAAATATCTAGCTACAAATGAGCTCTTACTACCACCCAGAGATAAATGGCCAGACTGATCTTGTCAATAAATGTATGGAAGCATATCTTAAATGCTTTAGCTCTAATCAATAACATCAATGGTAAAACTGGTTACCACTTATGAAATGTTGGTATAAATCCACTTGTCACACAACTACCAAGATGACTCCATATAATGTTGTCTATGAAGCAACAATATCTTGTTGCTTATCACTCAAATGTTCTCATGTACATGGAATTGAAAATAACCTAAATGTTTGGGATAATATTATTCATGTTCTCAAGGAAAATATCCACATGTCACATAATCACATGAAACATCAAGTAGAAAATGATGATTTTGAATGCACCTTACAAACTAGAGATATGTTTTTCCTCTGATAATAACTTTACAAGAAGTCCTTTCTCAAGATAAAGGGTTACCAAAAACATTCTCCCAAGTTATGTAGACCTTACAAGGTTCTTCAATAAATTTTTTTCATCATCTATACAAGATGGATCTTCCACCCTCTTTACATATTCACCTATCTTTTTTATGTCTTTTGTTTAAATAAAGTCTTCTACCAAAATGTCATAGCTCAAATGCTACTCCTTGATCTCTATGGAAAAGGCTCTATCTATCTGGAAATTTAAATTATTTTATATAGGCACTCCCATCAATTTTTTAATTGGACCATTACTAAGTTTGTAGTAAAATGTCATTGGATACAACTAGAATATGTAACTTTGTAACCCATCCTTCGAATCTAGCTATAGTTTTGTCACCTTCATCTTTGAGGTAAATTTTATGTAAGGGGGAGGGTATGTTAGGACACCTTTGTCCTAAATATTTATTTTAAATTATTTTCATGTCCCCATGGTCCATCGTAGCCTCAACAAAAATAAGGGTAATTCTAGAAGGTATTAAACACTGAAGATAATTTATCTCCAATTAAATATTTTAATTTGTTACTTCTATTTTAATTAAATGTGGTCTTTTAAATTAAAATAGTAAAATATTGGATGAAGATGGATCACCTAATAGTCTATTATCGTAACTTGAATATATATGAACATCATACTAATTTTGTATTTAAATCATTTTAATTAATTATAATAAAATATAACAAACTGATATTTATTAAAAAAAATAATGTGAAAATAAAGGTGATTTTAAAATTTTAATTATAATTTAAAACACAATTTCATTTATATTATTTTTGTTTGACATCAGATATTTAAATAGTTTTGTAAGAATGGATATCTCTTCACCATTATGCTAAATATTATAATGTTTTAATCAAATAATAATATTAATAATAATAATAATAATAATTATTATTATTATTATTATTATTATTAAAGGATTGAAAATGTAAACCTATTTATAAACTCCTAGAAAAAATAATTTTCATGAAATCTAAGTAAGTTTTTTTATTAAATGACTAAAACTTTCCTTGTACATTTTATGTCATTTTAAGATAAAATTTTATTTTTATATACATCTATTTTTTATCTATGGGTGAGAAAAATACCTTTAATTTCTTTTTGGGCAAACTTGCTATGTTATGCAACCATGGAAACATTACTTAAAAATATAACTTCTTAAATTTGACCCCTATTTCCCTTCCAAAATTCCAATTTGGTATGTGTATATAGATGTTCATTATTAAATTATTGATTTTCAATTTGTCTTCTTTGATGAAGGAAAACAAAAATTATATCCGTGTGAAGACTTCGTAATTTTTTTGTTTGTAGTGTTAAATACTAACTACATAAAGTTTCCACCCCCATCCAAAATGCTAATTTTGTAAGTGGATATAGATGCTGATTTTTAAATTATCAACTTTCAATTTGTATTTTTCTATGAAGGAAATGGAAAAATTATATCTCTATGAAGACTTCATCATTTTTTGTTGTAGTGTTAAATCATCACTAGAGTCCTCTATGTGGTTATTTTAAGAAGCTTTGTATATAACCTTTAATATCTAGGAAATTTATCTTCATAATCTAATCTAAAAACTTGTGAAACACCCCTAGATTATGAAATTAAAGGGGTATTTTATGAAATAACACTTCATTATTTTTATTATCTCTTATACTACATATAATTGATCTTTGGTTGATAAATATTTTGATTATTTTGTGTATCCATGTTCTAGGTTTAAATTAATGGTTATAAATCAAGAAAAATTCCTTTGTTAAGTCAAATCTCACATCATTCATATTTCAATTGAGGGCTATATATTCAAAACCAGGAAGGATGCCTTGCCTTTGGAAAAATGTAATGTGGTTCTTGGAGCCTAATGTTTGTGCACTTTTGGCACTATAGTTTTCAACATTAAAGAAGACTAGATGTATTTATCTAAAAATGGCTAGTATTACACACTAAAATATCTCTTACCTAGATTCACTTGTGTCATCATTTCCCACCGCATGAAAAACTCCTTGAGAAATGCTCACATAGAATCATTGCTCAAGTCTTCTCTATTCAAATCAATATATTTCCTAATTCTCATTAGCCCACTGACTTAAAAGATTTCCTCATGAAACATTCATCATTATTTTAGGAGACACAAATATTTTTGCCTTGTTGACTAGAAGACCATAATATTTAACTCTTTTGGGCTAGTGTACACCCAATATTCTAGTACACTATTATATTTTTCTAGAAGACAATATTAAAAAAAAGGTTCAATAACTCCTATAGGCATGCATAATTCATCTAAGTACAATCCCATACTCCTCCTAATTCTTCTATTTTATAAAACGCCCTAATATGCATTTATTTCTATGAACTCAATAATCACAATATTAAAGATAAATGTTTTATCCTTGTGCTAGATATAGTTCTTGATGAATTTCATGGTGCCCAATTCTTATCCAAATTAGATACATAGTTTGGCTATCACCGAAATCTACCTTTGGGATGAAGACACTCCCAAAAATGTTTATACACAAACAACGGGAACTATGAATTCATGGCCATGACTGTTGGGATTACCAATTACCATTCCACATTTCAAGTCTTGAAAAAAATATTTTGTGCCCTTTTTATAAAAAATCATTTTGTTCTTCTTTTATTATATCTTGATTTATAGTACAACATGGGATAAACAAAACCAACACCTCAACAATACTTTATAACTTCTTGTAAACAACTTGATCTACACATAACATTCCAAATTATCCCTTTATGAGTAATAATTGGATTACCTAGGACACATTGTCTCAGAAATAAGGGTTTGGGTCAACCCTAAAAAAATTTAAGACCTTGAAAACTTGGCCTAAATTTAGGAAACTCAAAATCCTTTGTGGATATCTTTGCCTCACTAATCACTGTAAAAAATTTGGTAGAGATTATGGAAGTATTTTTTCCATTGTGAAAACATGTTAGAATACAACTATTGTTTCTTGTCTACTAAAACTACACACACTCTTGATAAAATTAGGTTATACTTGTTTTGACCATCATAAATTTATCAAAGACATTTTCATTGAAAGTGATGCATATATAATTGCTATTGATATATTCCTCCTGTAATATCAGCATCCAATTGCCTTTACCTTTAATTCCCTCAATGAGCATAATTTTCTGAATTTTATATACGATAAGAAAATGATTTTTATCCTCCATGCTATTGGTAGGGTGTTCCCATACATGGTGATTTAGCATTATCATATTAAAACTAATATTTAGAACATTGAATCCTTCTTGATGTAATTGTTTCTTCCCTAGTTACACAAAAATGGATTTCCAAAATGATGGGCTACAATTAAGATATCACTAATAACAATGGATAGGAAAATTGAGTCACTAATGCACTATTAAAATAATATGAATAACATGATTAAATGTATACCTTATCCATCCATATTTTATAATGGATGGACAACATAATGAAAGAGTGGTAGTAAGAAATTGCATGCATCAAATCATCTGAAAAATGTTTATTGACATTGCATATAAATCCAACTATAAATGGGATGGCCAATCCTTAAGAAACAAAGGGCATGTTATATTTATTTATGGATCCAAATTCCAACATAATATTTTTTCTAGTATATCATGCCTAACATTCTGTAGGTCATTCAATATTTTTAATAATTAATGAATATGTTTTACATATTTTATTTTGGCCATGCATCAAGGAAGTTATCAATACATTTATTGAAGAATGTGATGCATTTAAAAATCAGAAAGGAGATACAATGTAAGTTCTTAGATTATTCCATCCATTACATATTTTTTAAGGAATTTATATAGATATCTTTATGGAAATTATAAAAGGATTAAAAAATTTGAGGTAAAAATAAATCATTCTAGTGGTGGTAGATCATCTCTCTAAATATACACATTTTTTGTATATTGGCTTATCCTTTTACTAATTTTAATGTCTCTTCAACATTCATTGAGAAAATATTCCACATTCAAAAAATCCTAGCTTCTATTGAGTCTAATTGTTTCTCAACTTTCAAAAGTTAATTCTGGAAGGATCTCATGAAGTGTAACGGTATATAACTAAAAAATATTCTCTTAATACCACCAATGGATAGATGTATAATCTAATATTGTCAATAAATGAATAGAAACATATCTTCATCACTTCACCTCTAATCTTAAAATAATGGGTCAAGTTGTTACCACTTGTATAATGGTGGTGCAACATGACTTATTTCAAAAACCACCAAGATGGCTCCTTAGAATGCTATCTATGGTCAGAAGCCATAATATCTTATTGCTTATCTCCCAAGAGTTCTCACATATAGGCACTTGATAACATACTAAATGCTTATGATAATATTCCTTACCTTCTCAAGGACAATCTACACATGGCACATAATCACATGAAACATCAAGATCCTTTATTAAAAATACCATTGGATTTCATTGGTGAATCTATAGATAAATTTTTCATCGGAATGGAATTTTTTTATGTAATGGTGAATCCATTGGAAGGAGGGTTGAAGTTGAAAAGGGTAGGATAAATAGTTTTTCAATTTTTGTATATAACTATCCAGTTACATAACATGATCAAATGATGGCCATCAACTTCAGGTTGCATTATGCAATTAGAATTAGACAACATCAAAATGCAACCAATTGGTAGAAGATATCATTCAATTGTAGAATAAAAATGATTGAGAAAATTTGTTGTTTAGTTTTAAAAAAAAAAGGGAAATGAAGTTTACTAGTCAGTGGTATTATACAAACAAATGGTAGGGATTATAATTCTATTGTGTTGTCTAGTAAGCTAGAACCATATATTAATTAGTTTCCCTTTACAAATGGGTGGCAACTCTTACCAGTTGGTTGCACAATGTAATTAGATGCCAACCTATACTTTTTGTATGGATGGTGAGACCATTCACTATATTGGACAATGCAACTAGGTAGTTAAACAATTATTCATTTGCATATACAATTGGTTACCGTAGTTTCTTGGTGGTGTCTTTTCCACTACTTATAAATATCCCTTTATCTCCATTTTTAAACTCTTACACAACCATTTTATCCTCTTCTCTACTATTTTCCATAATATTTCACCTATGACTTGGAAAGGGTATAATGACATGGATTCCACATTCAAATATGTATTCAAGACATTATTATGGCTAAATATTTTAAAACTAAGTTACAACAGTGAGACACATACAATGATTGGATTCCTAAGTTTAATTTTGGTGGCCTCATTTAAATGTCATAGCATTAAACTAATGCAAGCCTGATGAAATATTTGATGTCTTTTTATCAAAATAACAAGATAGGGTTCAATATTAGCATCAAAATGAAATTAATATTGTTTGATACCTCACCTATCGATATTCATAATTTAACAGGGATTCCACACCACAATGTTAACCCTGTAACCATAAAATAAATGTTAAAAATGAGGACAAAAAATATTTAGATTCTACCTACAACTTGTAGATCATTCCAACTGGTATGTATATAGTTGGTTTTCAAATTTAAAATTCATCATTTTTTTATTTGACATTAGTTTTTACTACTTGCATCTTTTTCACATTTGTTGTAGATAGTCAGATTAAAAGGGGTCTCCATGTCAACAAAATATCAAAACTATTTCTAAAATCCATGGTTGAATTTTTTCATGTAAGATAATCTTACTAGGAAGACAAGAGACAGTCCCTTTTGGGTTATTTGTTAAACTTTTCATACTATTTCATGTTTAAAATATGATAGGTCTAACTTTATTTATACTAGGATTAGATTAGGTTTGAATTATGTTTGTTGGAATTAGAGTTATACAATTTCATGTTCTAATTTTTCTTGGCCTTGTACTATGTGTCCTTGTATGACATTAAGAAAACATCAATTCTAACCATGCTTCATCTAAAAATTGAGCACAAATTCTTTGTTTATTGATGAGTAGGATGTTATTTTAACATTCAAATGAGTCACCTAAATGGTTTACTTAATAAATTTTTAAAAATTTTAATTTTAATATTTCTTTGTTGTTAAATTTAAGACTTCATGTATTTGACAAATGAAGACAAAGTGCTTCAAAAGGGCATTATTCCTCTAAAGGTTCTAGAGCTTCTAAGTTTGCATAATCATCATTTCATTTATTTCAAATTTCTAAACATCTGATGCTTTCTTATGAATCATATCCACATGCAAGTTTTCATATTTTCAATTTAAATGATAAATGATGCATCATGTAAATTTAATTTTTATATTATATTATTTATTTCTTTCATTTTGTAGCTGACATTAAATCTGTTAACCTTGAATTTGAAGGAGCATAATAAACCCCAAAATTTCATTGTGCCACAATATTATTAACCATTTTTTCAAGGTTTTTTACATTCCATCTTTTGGTATTTTAATTGAAGTTTTTTAAATTAGAGATTTTATTGACTTAATGATTGCCCCTTGTAGTTGAAAACACCACTGGGACTCCAAATATGACATGTAGATTGGAGGACATACTCTCTCCAAATATAAATATTAAATCATAAATTTAAAAATACCATTATGTTTTGTTTTAAAATTATCCCTTTCTAAATATAATTTCTTTTTGTAGGGCACCCTCAATCTATGAAGAAACTGTTAGGAACCCCTTATCCAATGGAAGCACAATTGATTACTTTCTTATAAGCAATTAAACATAGAATTATACCAGAATAATTAAGTAACTAGAAACTTGAGACAACAAAGAATTTGAGAGACAATACATACTCTTGTATTAAATACTACTAGAAGAAAAAACAATAAGGAAGATGCCACTTCTTCCTCCACCTCAAAGGCTTGTCACACCTCAAGACCTTCTTCCCTCTCTCTCTTGCTCAACCACAACCAACTCAACAACCTAAGTTGTTATCCCCTCCTGGAATGCTTCAGCTGATCTCCTTGACCTTACACCTGTAGATCTCCTTGACCTTGCTCCTTGCTTCAATGCTTTTTACTTGCTTGCTTGACTTACAATACATGCCTCATGGGTCTTTAAATAGAATCCCATGCATAAAAAAATAGAACTCTAATTACAATAATTAGACATGTAGCTTGTGACTATAATTAGTCCTTAAACATGCAAACACTCGCTTCACTTAAGTGACTGTTCATCAACAGCAGTTCTGGAACTGCCACAGGTGATTGACGTTGATCCCTGTCTGTTTAGTGCTGTCGACGTCAGCCGACTTCCTGCCAATGCCGATTGCCTTCTGCACTGGTCATGACTGACGTCGATCATGCTGCCAATGCTGGTACTTCTAGATCTTCAGCAACCTCCCTGTTTCTTTGTGTTTGCAACAGTTGAAGCTTTTAGCTCCACACCCTAACAATCTCCCACTTGGAGATAAATAGTTGCAACTGTACCTGTACCTATACACCATCTACTTTGTTCCCTTTTCTCTGTATCCCTCTTCAAAGTCACGCTTGAAGACCAACCACCACAAGACCTGTGATGTTATACCTGTCACTTATGCCAAAAGAATTTTGCTGCCCCCAAATTTTTCATGACATACTTCTAAACTAGCTCTACCCTTAGCTTAGAAAACTCCCTATTTATGAAACCCTGCAACAAGCAACACAATACAGTAATAGAATAATGTAGCTAATATTATCCAACCTGGTAAAGAAAAATACAATGGTCAAACCTCCATTGTCTTGCAGCCTAATCAAGACCATATACCATAGCCTTCTGTCTCACGTGTCCATCCACTCTCTTTTCTAACTTGGGAATCCATCCCTCATCTAGTGCTTTCTTCCAGCTGACAACTCCACCAATAAATACCTATTTGGTTCTTCTCCAAGGACTGACACTCCTCATCCATGCCAAGCTCCCACTATTTCTGGATTCTACTTGCATTACTTCTTCCATCTTCCTAGTTCTTGACCATCAATAAGCAATATAAATAAGGTGAACAATGAATATGAGGTTCACTTACCCTTTCTAACCTCCATATGGGCGTTTGAGACTCCTTGATAGCTTACTGTCTGCCCAACATCTGTTCCAATGACTGATCTCAGCCATCTCCCAGTCTGCTCCCGATCGATGTCAGTTCCCTGCACTGACCCTGACTGCCAATGTCATTTCCTTGGCTGATGCTGGTGTCCCCCTTGCCGACATCGGTCACTCCTTGACTGACATCAGACTTCTCTTGCCTGACTCTACCGACCCTGCTGGTCTGCACAAGACCAATGTCGATATCTGCCTGACTGACGTCGGTTCCAAGTGACTGATGTCGGTGTCTGTGTGTTCCTGTAAGTGATGAAATATTCATCCATGAGCTCATCTTGGATAAAACCCCTGTCCATACTGCCCTACTCAAAATTATTTAGCCTCTGTGACTGATCTCTGTCCCTCATCTCCTCCATAAACACCAAGGCTTCTTTGTTCTTGTCAAAAGCATCAAATTTCTTTTTTTTGCAATGAACTCTATCTATGCTTTCTGAATCTGAACACATACCTTTTGAATCAAGAACGTCCATTCCCTTTTTATTCATGTGACCAAGCCTATTAAGCCACATCTTCGAATCTACATCTGAAGTAGATAAACCAAAAGTAGAATCAGTAATACAAGTAGATAGATAAAGAGTACCTACTTTCTTACCTCTTGCTAAAACAAGTGCTCCCTTGGTAACCTTTTAAGAATCTACTGTGAGGGTTATTGTGCATCCCTCATCACCCAACCTTCTAATAGAAATCAAACTCTGCTTTAGAATCAGGACATGAATGACCTCCTTCAACAACCATGTGTTGTCAATCTGCAATCTCAGCTGCACTTTCCCTTTGCCAACTATTTGACAAGGCATACCATCCCCTAAATAAAGCACTCCAATGTCTCCCTAGACATACTCATGGAACAAATCTCTATTTTTGGATGCATGAAAAGAAGAACCAGAATATAAAATCCAAGATCCTAACTGACTATCCAAAGAAATTATGAGAGCATCTTGTACCATAATATTTGTATCCTTTGCATCTTCATTACCTACATGTTGATTCTCTTTATCCCTCAACCAACACTGCTTCTTTGTGTGTCCTCTCTTTTCAAAAAACCAATAGGTAACACCTCTGGATTTGGATCTCCCTCCTACCTTCAACCTTGATTTCCCTTGGTCTATCTTCTCTCTTTGCCTTCCCCTACTTTCTGCACTTAGAGCATTCCCTACTGATTCACCTGTGCTTCTCTTGCGTATTTCTTCATTCAAGATCACACTCACAACATCATCAAATTTTAAGATTTTAGAAGCAGATGTAGAATTACTTACTACCATAACCAAACTATCCCAACATTCAGGCAAAGAACATAAAATCAAGAGAGCCTTTACCTCATCATCAAAAATAGTATTGACTAAAGCTAACTAGTTTACCAAACCATGGAAATCACTAAGATGAGTATGTACTGATCCACATTCTTGTATTTGCAAAGTAAATAGCTGCTTCATAAGAAATACCTTATTAGAAGCCGAGGGCTTTTCATATAAATTTGCCAAGGACTTTATCAACTCTTCCATTGTCTTGCACTGTGACAAGTTGGAAATCACAGATGATGCAAGGCTCAACCTTATGGAACGCAGAGCCTTCCGATCAAGAATGTTCCATTCTTCATCCTTCATATCTGTGGGCTTGCATGCAACCCCACCCAATGGTAAGTAAAAATCCTTTTGATATAGATAATCCTCTATCTGCATCCTCCAATGTTGATAATTCTTGCCATTAAACTTCTCCATTCGTAGCTTACTTTTTTTTGCCATTGCTGAACTCCCACTCAATCAGAAAACACTGTGAATGACCTATAATAAAAAAACAATAACCTGCTCCCTGTAAACCATAGCTCTGATACCAACTGTTAGGAACCTCTTATCCAATGGAAGCACAATTGATTACTTTCTTATAAGTAATTAAATATGGAATTATACCAGAATGATTAAGTAACTAGAAACTTGAGACAACAAAGAATTTGAGAGACAATACACACTCTTGTATTAAACACTACTAGAAGAAAATACAATAAGGAAGATGCCACTTCTTCCTCCACCTCAAAGGCTTGCCACACCTCAAGACCTTCTTCCCTCTCTCTCTTGCTCAACCACAACCAACTCAACAACCTGAGTTGTTATCCCCTCCTTGAATGCTTCAGCTGATCTCCTTGACCTTACACCTGTAGATCTCCTTGACCTTTCTCCTTGCTTCAATGCTTTTTACTTTCCTACTTGACTTAAAATACATGCCTCATGGGTCTTTAAATAGAATCCCATGCATACAAAAATAGAACTCTAATTACAATAATTAGACACGTAGCTCGTGACTATAATTAGTCCTTCAACATACAAACACTCGCTTCACTTAACTGACTATTCGTCAATAGCAATTCTAGAACCACCATAGGCGACCAATGTCAGTCCCTGTCTGTCTAGTGTTACCGACGTCGGCTGACTTCCTGCCGATGCCAGTTGCCTTTTGCACTAGTCATGACCGACATCGGTCATGCTATCAATGCTGGTACTTTTGGATCTTCAGCAACCTCCCTATTCTTTGTGTCTACAATAGTTAAAGCTTTTAGCTCCACACCCTAACAAAAACATTGCCACCACCACCATCACCAAACCTAATTTGAAGAAGGTGGAAAATATATCATTTCTAACTCAAAGCAGAGGAACACTACAATTATCAAATTTTGACTTCCCCAATTTCTCACTCAAAGGTGCATCTAGTGTTTAGATATTAACATGCTTACATCATATTGATTTTGATTAGGAATATCTAGGCATCAAAAGTGGAGACATCAATTTTATTTATTTTAATCCTCATGAATTTATCAAGCTTCCAAGTATACATAATCTAGATGTACATTTTACCACATCACCCATATCCCACCTATTATAAGAAGTATTCAACTATCAAAGGATGACGGGGCTAATTTTCTATTGAATAATTTATTGTCAGAAAGTAGAATTTCAAATCTTAAGGAGGGTGCTATAGATGAGATGAATAATTTAAGAATTTGGGAGTTTCAAGCAAAAACATTGATAAAATAAATCAATGCTCATTATCATAACTAATCCCAGAGAGTCAATTTATTATGATTAAGTAAACATGAACCCACAAATACTTACACTTTCTTGAATATAGTGAATTATGTGTCAATTTCAGTTTCTAATGATTACAATGAAAATATTTTGATTATTATGTTAAACATGTTGAATAATTTAAATGTGAAAGCACAAGCATACTTTAATAAATGGGCAAGAGATAAAAACCTTGTCATGGTTACAAATGTGAAGAAGGAAAAACCTTTGATAAGTTACCATATTTTTTATAAAATATATAATATTTATTGTATTTATTATCAAATTATGTTTAGTTTATATTTTTAGGAAATTTATGGAAACCTAATAAATGACCTTGATATTTTATTGAATCATAAAAATAAATGTAGATACAAGTCTTGTTTCAATAAGAGCTGCAAAAAATGAAGAAAGTGAAAATATTACAAAAGTTAATTATGCTATAGAGCATATTATAATGGTAGGCATATTAAATGACAACACAGAGGAAGGGGAGACAAGGATTTAAAAGGATGGCAGTGAGAAAGTGGATGATGCATCTTTAAAAAAGTGATATTTTATGAGATTACAAACTATTTATTATGTTTCAAAAGACAATGTTATGTTTTAAACAATAATTTATAATGATGATGTTAAGATTCAATTTTTGAATAAAATTTTATTCTATTTCAAATAATTATTTTTTACTAATTTATGATTGATTTTACATCTTACATGCATTGAGTTGACTATACTAATGTTGTATATTATGGGTTGATGTAATTGAAATAACATGGTGATGTGGAATACAATTTCTTTTTTTGAAGGATTTGGACTAAGCATAGAATTGAATGTTATGTGATTTCATCTCTTGCAATTATTATAATAGTTGTAGATAATGGAAATGATTTTGTTATGCATTTGATCATTCAATTTAGTTAAAAGTCCATTTTTGGGGGAGTGACAATGTTGTTCTTGTATGTAATTATTATGGATGTGGGCTTCAAGAAATGATTATGGTTGCTTATTTGGCCAATGGAAATATTATTGATCTCTTTGACATCGACTGAGTAAAATGTTTGGTTCTAAGTTGAAATCAGATTTGATTTTTTTGAATGATGATTTAATCCAATTCAGTGGTGAAAGTATTTATTTGGTTATTATTCTACACTTGAATCTTTATGAATCTAAATTAGTGATGTGAATCTATAATTATGTAGTGGTTCAATAATATCTTTATCCTTCTCAATTAGGTTGCATTGATTAATAGACTTGTAGAGTTCTTTTATCCTTGTATTTGACTACAATATTCATAATTTTAAGCTATAAGTTAAGATAAAACATATTAATATTGTGTTGCAATATCAATCTTATGTTTTTTCAAAATTAATAAACATATATGTTAACAATACCATCTTCAAAAATACAAATAAATTTTGACCCATTTGAATAACCAATTGCATAAAAGGGAAAGTTACATGGTCAATAGATTAGGGTCATGAAAATGTCTATTAAGCAAATCAAAATGATATCAATAATTTTTATTAATTAGATATTTTAAATGTTTTAAAATAAAAAAATTTATTTCAAAAAAAAATAATTACAATAAATATAAAATTAAAACTTAGGTAGCTGAAATAATCACTGACAAATTTGCTCATTATAGGTGACATTTACATATGCCATGTCAGTGTCAATATTTGAATCATCTCTATTGGTCATTGTGTTATTGATACCTCTTGTTTTAGTTAAATAAATTCATGTTTCTAGAGATCATTCATAAGAAAATATGTCAACAATATAATGTGAAACATAAATTCTCAAACATGTCTCTAGATTTTTATCCAATCTATTTTGAATTTTTGACTTAATGAAAGAAAATTCACTAATTAATATTCCATATTCCACTAAGGCTGAAATAGTTATTTAACAAAGTTCATATAATTGGAAATATTCACTATTATTTTTTAGTAGGATGTTATTATGATAAAGTTTTTTCCATAGTCATGTTATTTCATCAATTTCTGTTATTTCGCTTAGACACTGATATTGATCAACCATTGTAATTACAAAATGTGTTGAATGAGATGTTGGTAAATCATTTTGAAAAATACCTGAAATTAAAACTACATTGACCTCTAAATATTTACTTAAATTCTTAATGAGATAACCCATGCATTTCTAAAATAAATTGCTCAATAATTGTCTACCATTATCACTAATTGAAAATATGGGATTCAAAATTACCATGATCTCCAACAAATCATCCCTTTAAAAATGATCTTAGATATCAACAATTATATTTTATGAATTTCATCTCAATTTCATCTAAATTTTAGATATAATAGTATCATATAAAAGATGTGTTACATACACTTCCTCAATCTCAGCCCCCACAAAATCAAGTCTTCTGTAGAAAGTGTCCATTAGTATCTCCTTGCCATTAAAGATGACACAAATTTGATAATTGATACTAAATTTAAAATAAATTTAAAGACTCCTAAAAAAATTTAAATTTTCTAACTCCTAAAAATAGGTCCCTAAAAATTTTCATTCAACATGTATAATATATCTAGATATTGACACACCCATTTTCTCAACCTTATGAAGTCAAAAATATATATGGATCTCTCCTAAGAATGATTCATTAAAAAAATATTTACATTAACATTGGAAGAATTTTAAATAATGCTAATAATGTTGAAAAATATATTCAAAATTATAATAAATCTTTTGCCTTGTCAACTTCCCTACGACATTTATATATAAAACCTACTAACAATTGATATTCTTCAAAACTTTTCCATGCAGGTTCATACATAAAAATCCATCTTATATCAACATCTTTCAAAATTTTATTACCATTAGTCACAACTTTTGTAAAATTTTGGAACTCCAAAAATATTTTTACACTACTTTACATATAAGCATTTAAGTTACGAATGAGTTCCTCCACTTTTGTGACATTAACAAATGTGTTAATAATTTTGGATGCAAGATTCATCTTATGAGTCATGGAATGAATTAGAATCATAAATAGGTAAAAAAAAATTGTCTAATACAATGACCATTTCTATGTCACTACATTTTTCATGCACCATTAATCCCAACACACACTAACTTGGTAGCTATTCCATAATAATCCATCCCAACTTTATCTCTCAAATTAGATACAACCAATTTGTGAAGGCTTTTAATTTTTTAATTTTTTACCATTTTATGATAAGCTAATAGATGAGGTTTGATTTAATAATTATCAAAAGTATAGACATGCATGCAAACCCTTGATGTGTTCTCAACTAGTGTGACCTCATCAATGGACAATGATGTAAATAGTGACTTTTGAACTTTATTTTTCAATTCCTCCTTCACAACCATTTATAAATGTTTAGTCATTTCGAAAGCACTGTTATCTAACTCATGTGATTTTGTAAGACTAAGAAATCCATTAAGTTGAAATAAAATACTATAATATGAAAATTTAGAGATACTTATATCCTCTTTTAAAATGTGGTATAAATTAAGGAACTACATATTTTTGTCTTCTATATTGGATATAAAACATTTCCAATTTGAGAGTTAATTATTCCCCATTTCTAAACAATATGTTTTTGATATTTCTGATCATTTTCATAATCACGTGTATATCTTACATTCATGCATTCTTATACATTTTTCCATGCATGTGTTCTTGTTGTCTGTCCATATGTGTGCTTCAATAACACATATTTTTCCTATATCCAAATAAGTTACATTATATGTTCCTTTCCTAGTTTCCAAATACATATTGTACACAACCATTCTATTTTAGTATCATAACAATTTTCAAGCTCTACTAGTTCACTGAAGGAAATTTTGATGCCAAATCAAACTTAAAAGAAATCCAACTATCCATTTACTATTGGTTTTATGATCAAAATTAGATTTATTATTCTTTATTTTAATTTATCTAGGTTCTAATTGGTTGATGGGTTGATTACTTGTATGTTGGTTTTTTATAACCAACATCTCTCCT
Source organism: Torreya grandis (assembly GCA_037957365.1). Lineage (NCBI taxonomy): Eukaryota > Viridiplantae > Streptophyta > Pinopsida > Cupressales > Taxaceae > Torreya > Torreya grandis. The sequence continues at coordinate 382,079 of JARHVA010001147.1, forward strand.
ACAAGCCTTTTGATGGCTTACATTGTACAAAAATAAAATATATGAGATTTTACATTACTTTCCCTGAATATATTTCTTATCTATTCCTCCATTATCCTAGTCATTAGTGGTATCAAAGACATGAAAAAAAGTGTAAAAGAGGAAGACATTGAAGAAGTTTATAGAAAGAAGGCAACATTGATCATTTATTGTTAGGAATCAAACAACAACAAGGGTTTGCAATGGTAGTTTTAAAAGGATTTGACCTATACGGTGTCTAAATTAGTGGTATAGGGTTTTACCTCTAATTTTGTGAAACACAGTCTACACAAAGATATCATTATTTTCTTTATATAGTGCAACTTGTTGAAATAGAGCACATTTGGAGTAGAGATAAGAAGAATTCAACCTTAGTACAACTATTGTAAATATTCCTTTTCACTTGTATGAAAATGTTAGGTCAATGCAAGAAGCTCATAGGCTTGAATAACAAGATAATTAATCCATCAAATTAATACAAATATATAGTGATCTAACTTAAAGAAGAGTGGTAGAATTAGAAACAATGGAAGGAAGAGACATGAGATGAATATCCCATCATTTTTCAATGATAAAATTAGAAACAAAACATCATTATGTAATTGGAATATTGGTAATGTAATTTTTTTTAATAAAATTGTTATCACTAACATAAAATCATTCATTGGTAATCTTACATGGTTTTTACTTATATAATGGTCATTTGTCAAAAATTTGCGTAAAAATAAAATGTTAAAAATATAAGCAATAAATATGTTCATTGAAGCCAAAATAGATATTTTTATTATTAGAAAAAGGGAACGTTGCCACTAAAATACATAACCCAATATCATTAGTGTAGATCTATATAATGTGTAGAATTTGTGGTTGATTGTTAGGATTTTGTGTGATTGCTGGCATTTTCTTCTTAGCCCAGTAGAAGCATGGTGAACTCGATGTGATAGCTACATCAATGTGGCCCAAAATGAGTGTGTTGGACCCTAGATGAAGCTCTAAGGTATGGCATATTCCTTCATAGCATAATTCAAAAGTAATTTTTTTATTTGTTTCATTTTATAGTGGGTCCCATCTAGTAAATTTCAATGTACATATTTACTTGATGTGAAATATTTATAGCATATTTATTTTTTTCAAGTATAGAAGACACATGTCTTATACAAAATTTTACCAATATAATTTTTATTTGGTTGATGGAAATATCGATATACAAACTTCTCTAAGTCACTTACAATAGAGAAGTTCAGGGTTCAAAACCCATTCAAATATTTTTTGATAAAATTTTATTTTTGACCTTATTTTGTATTTAAAAATTCAAATTTTGGAGAAATAAGGGTGTAATAGGTATTAATAATGTGTAAACATTTTTATAACTCCCAATAATCTCTTATAATCAGAGCTTATTTCAAAGGTAAAGGCAAAACCTCAATAGCATTCCTTATTTTTTTGATTTCATACTATGACTAAAATTTTGAGATTAATTTATAAAAATGGATAGTTAAATATTAAAAATTGTAACGAATGGTCAATGAACATGGAAAATACATTAATATTAAATTACTTGTGAGAAGTATTTGAAAAAACCAACATTACCCACTGATGCCACAAAGCTTGCATAATTTCATCAACATGACAAGCATGCCCTTGCTTTATTGAAATCAACTTTTAGGGCACAAGTCATAATTCACATAAAATACATCAAGTTTGAAACTTGGAAAGCATGTAAATATCTAAAAGACTTATATGATACATAACATTCCTATAATAAAATTAAACTTATGCAGTTGCTCAACAATAAACTAACAGATGATGAAGATGTTTCAGAATATGAGTCAAGAATTAAGAATTTGAAACAAGGATATGGCACTTATGGTCTAAAAATTGATGATTAAATTATAATTTATATTGTTTTAAATGGCCTTAGCCCTAACTATAATAACCTTATAGAAATTTTATAGCTTAGTGATAAGCTTAACAAATCTACTTTTAATTCTATTTGTGGGTCGCTCACTCAACATGAGAAACAATTTATAAATAAGAAAGAAAAATATACTAAGGAGGTCCATTATACAAAAACAAGTAATCAATTATATTGGCATAATAAAAAACATTCTTTGAAGCATTATTAGAGATATAAACACTCTCCATGGCAAACTTCTAGACACAAGCATCATTCTGGACATAGGGATCATTTTGATTCTCCAAAGAGTAGACATCATTATGGTTCTTTAAAGAATAAACATCACATTGATTCTCATAAGCATAATCATCACCATAAACATTCACATGGACATAAGCACAAGTACATGCATTCTTCTTCATGTAGCTATTTTTCCTCTAGTTCCAGTGGACATGAGAGAATATGCTTAAATTTTGGTGGCATAGGACACTTATATGTAGAGTGCCCCTCCATAAAGAGGTCCTTTCAACATCAATAGAAGGTATAAGAAAACATTGTTGGTCACTCTGATCACTCTTGTCATTCATCTGGTTCCATTTTTGGCTATTCTTTTTCATATTCTTTTGATGGATGTGATGACTGTGAAGTTGCTTGCTCTGTAGTTGATGACTATATATTCTAAGATGGTAACACACCCATCTTATGTGAGTTTCTAGGATCAATATTAGGATTTGATTTAGTAGTATTTTTTGGCTTGTGTACTTTGCTTTCATAGATCTAGTGTTGATATGATCTTTGATGTTAAGCATTTCAATAGTTTGTACTTAGTTTACTTATTTCATAGCTTCTCACCTCTTACCTAATAAGGGAAGAAGATATGGAATATTGATTTTTTATTAGTAATCAATCGCTATAATATGAGTTAGCCTTGATTTGCTAGCATTATTAGTGCTGAGTGAAGGCCTATAAGAGATGGTGGAAAATATTGGGTATTAATTTGAGATGTGTCATACACAGTATTGGAGCAATCAGTTGTTGGATGGATTATATGTGAGAATTGATGCAGTTAGATAGAGAGTGATATTTTTATACTTCAGTGTGGGGATGATCAAGGTGTTAATAAGTCTGAGTTGCATAGTGTACTAGTTGTAGTTATAATACAATCTACTTGGATGACACACAACTCATTGCTTTAGTGATTCTATGCCCCTTTGGATCAAGGGGGATTTTGTTAGGTTTATGAACCAAATTAAATTTATTAGTACTTATTTTAATTTATCTATGTTCTAGTTGGTTGATAGGTTGGTTACCTGTAAGTTGGTATTATATAACCAAATTCTCTCATGTAAGTCTTTTAATGTATTACATTATACAAAAATAAAATATATGAGATTTTATATTGTTTTTCTTGATTATATTTCTTGTCTATTCCTCCACTATCCTAGCCATCACCTACTTATCTTCAGTTGCATGGATTTTTGAATTAAAATTTCAACTATAATTTTTATTTGATTAGAACCATAAATCTCTCATGGCAATTTAATTTCATCATCATTATCATTAAGAGCTAGACCTGCTTCTAGTGGTGACATGTCATGATCAATAAAAAATTTGGGGGGTGACTTGTTATTGTGATTAATTTTTTATTGTGAAATAGAATCGTTATCAATGGGGATTTCTACTTGTAAGAAGGTTTTAATATTATTCTTGATAGTCAGAATCAAATTTACTAAAAATTAAAAAAATAATAATAATAGGTACATGTATTTTGAGTGCATGATGATTATGTGTGCCTTTTTATTGGGTTTATAAATAAAAATAACATGATCACCTTTTCTGATAATTGTTATGTTCTGTTAGCATTACCACCATATGCCCTGATGATTGATGTAGATAAATGATTTTCATCATGTTGTAACTAAATGTTTGTATGAGGGATGCCACAAATTAAACATAGCAAGAGCATAATTATTTGGTTTTAATAAAAAAAAGTCAATTTTTAATTTTAGTACAGATGTTACCATTTAGTTCTAGCAAGGATGCTGCCATTCAATTGTTGCATAGATACAATTATTCGATTGTAGTGGACATGAAACCAGTTGGTAAAAATGTGAATGTAGTTGTTTCTTTGTAGTTAGATAGTGGTGTTACAGTTTTAACTAGTTGGTGCATTCATGATGCATCCATTCAATTTTGTCAATTTTTGATGTCTCACTACTCAATTACTTGTTTGATATTGACACATAGTTTCCTTTACCAAAAATAGAATTTGACAGTTACCCATGGCATTGTGTGTGCGTGTGTGTGTGTGTGTTTGTGTGTGTGTGTGGCAAATTGGTTGGCTAACCATAAATTTATTATAAGAATTTGACAAACTGACCTAGAAAATAACTTACATTCTAATTTTTTAGATGGCCTGGACTTATGTAGTGGCACTCAAAAACTGCCAAATGAAATTTTTTAAAAAAAATCATGAATTAATGAATATTCACTACTAAAATTTACCCTAGGATCAACACCATTATAAATACACCTTCCAACATGTAGATATGGTTTTCATTTTACAAAAACCTTATAAGCAATCCTGTGTTAAGATAAAGGGTCACAAAAAAAGTTGCTCTAAAGTTATATGGACCTTATAAAGTTATTTGACAATTTGATCGCATTACCTACAAGCTAGATATTCCACCCTATTTGCATGCTCATCTAGTTTTTCCATGTGTACTTTTAAAATAAAGTCCTTAACCATAATGTTAAAGATCGACCACTACATCTTAAGCTCAATACATAACGATACCTTCTTCTTGAACTTTTATTTATTATATATAGGCACTCCCATCAACATCACAACTAGACCATCATTGCACTTATACTATAATGGCATGGCACATAACTAGAATATGGAACTTGGGATCCACTCTTTCAACTCCAATAATAATTTCCCTACTTTTAAATTTGAGGAAAAAATACTTTTAAGGGGGAAAGCATGTGAGTATCCATTCATTCTAACTCTTTCTTTTCAAATTCTTTTCACTAATAAACGCTACAAACGTATATTCCTTGTAAATAGTCTCTTGACTTAATTGTAATAATTCCACTTTCATAAGAAGTAGTAGTTACCTAGTATAAAATTAGTATAAATATGATTCTATATTAATGAAAAATCATATACAAATTTTATATTCTATTGAGTTTTCTCAAAATAAGCTTCCTCCTCGAAAAGACCAATAATATTTTAATAGATCTTTTATCCATTCTTAATTGAATATAATCTTTTTTCTATATATTTACAATATTATTTTTAATGTTGCCACTATTTTAATAATCTATCACATGAAGGGTCATAACAATATTTCGTTGAGCACAGTACCAAATTACTTTCTAAATTTTGTTAGCCGCCACATGTTTATGGGCTTATTATAAAATTTAACTTGGCCTATAGTTTAGGTTACCTGTATGAGGAGGTGGTGACAATAGTCACATGGAGGAGTTAAAATCACATTAATATTAAACGTGCGATGGCCACTCTTTTAATCATTTATTGAACTGGCTCCGAATCTTGGTGAACTAAGTTAGCAGTGGGACTCGTGGCCATATTAAGTTATATTTCAGAAGCACTTATAGATCGCGTGAATAAGGTGGATAACTATATAATGTGATTATCGAGACATTGCAATGCATTAATTTTGATTGGAATCGATGGCCATTATGTTGCAGTCAAGATGGTCATGTTGTCATCGAATGTATTGTTACATATATTTAAAGGTGAAAATCACATAAATTACATCGAAGGTATTTACATTGACAGAAAAAGACCAAAGATTCGTCTCATGGTATTGGATATGCATATCTTTGGGCCCCTAGTTTTGAAGGGCGATCTGCCACAAAGTTATTTTCGTGAAGTGGAAGTCGGGAGCATGAACGCACAGAATGGATGCCCATAGTGTGGTCGAAGTGCATTAAATACCCTTGAAAGCTTTTTCCACTGTCTCTATCGATATATCTTGCCTACGTTGTGTAGAGCAATTTGGAAATAACCTGAGCAAAAATCATGCTACCATAGATTGTTTGCTGCACAGAACCTACCACGAAAGCTAAGGATCCCTTATGGGTTATTTCTCCTTCCCTTACATTTTTAAAATGTTGAGAGCATCCATTTTAGTGGGTTCTACCTGGAGAACAGTTTCCACATCATGCAAAAGCTATATCAACCTTCCCCAAAACTTCATAGGCATTGGCCCTTCCTAATATAGCTTGAGAACAGTAAATTCGTCGACGACTCTCCCTTAATCCACATGATGTATGTGCATCAAATAAACTACCGTGTTTCTTTGTAAAAGTGCACTCTCCTTGTGGTGAGGGTACACGCGTTTGAGATCCATGTCACAGAACTTCGTTGCTTCCACATGGTTATTGCTCTGGAAATATGTATTGAAACTATCCCCTTTCACCTGGTGGGCAAATAAAATCATAATTAGTTTATAATATTTTTTAGTTTTATTTTATAATTTACAACCCTTTAAATTTTCTATGCAAATAAAATTTTACCATTAAATATAAAATTATGTGACTCTGCCTATGTTACGCTTTATAGCTGTGCTCCAAAGCTTTATATAATTAGTTTATAAATATTTCATAATTTTCTCGTCCCAATAAGTCACATCATTTACATGCCTTGTTAAAAGAAAAACCAGCAGGTAGCGCTTTTTCCTTTTCAATTGATTGTCGTGCAGGTTTAAATTACATGACTATATTTACAAACAAGCTTTTATTGTAATAGAACCCTTTTGTTAAGACTGTATACGCGGAAAGAATTTTTTTCAGGAAGCTTAATGATCTTGCGAAAATTGATACAAACTAGCGACTAAATTTGTTGGCCGTATATTTCAGCTCTTAAAAGAGGTAAAATACAATCTTCATTCATAAGTCACAAAATTCAGCTCAAAAAATGTATCTAAATTTAACTATAGAGGAATAAGTCTTATTATTAAGGACCACCTGTAAACCTTGATTCGTATATTTCATTCTTTATTTATATTTAATTAGAGGATATAATGGAAACAATGTGTAATTTTTCACATTGCTCTCAATGAGCCATAAAAAGGTCCAAGGAAATAATAGTTTACATTTAGATTTTTTTTAACCCAAGAAATAAAAGTTTATTTTTAGATTATTTTTGCAACCCAATAAATAACAATTTATTTGTAGATTATTTTTGCAACCCAAATAAATAGAATCACACAATAAATATCTATAATACCAAAAAATTCAATTTATATATTAAAAAAAATCAAATTTATATATGAAAATAAAACTCAAACAATGTAGAGAGTACACATGTTTTGTTAACGGCAAATTCCTTTACAAATCAAAACTCTTAACCAATATACACTTGTTTATTAAAATATAGCAAGTTGGTAATGTGATTAGGTTAATTGACTTGTTTTTTTGGGTCGCATGCATGTCTACAATATCTGGATAATTTATACTTTGATTTTGTTCAAATCTATTATATACGTTCATGAAGGATAGAGTAACATTTTTTCTTTCCTTATATTATTGTTGAGAGAGGTTTTAGTAGTCTTATATATATATATATATATATATATATATATATATATATATATATATATATATATATATATATATATATATATATATATATTCAAAAATGATGAAAATTGGTCATTAAGGTGTAATAATATTTCATGTATTGTAGGTAGTGTTGACCATCAAATTTAGGCCTTGTCATTAGAACGATGGCTAAAAATGACCTTGTATTCATTTTACAAAAAAGGGACATTACCTTCGTTTATTCGCATATGAACATATGATAAATTGACTTGTAAAAAACTAATGAAAAAAACCTTAAGCCATTTTAGAATCCACAATTGTTACTTTAATATATACAATTATACTTTAATTTTAAGGACATATTGTAATATATCATATACACTTGTTCACATTCTCACATTTTCCTATAACTTAATTTTTACAATGCATAATA
>JARHVA010001147.1:392500-407500 GCA_037957365.1 Torreya grandis
TCATTCTATCATGATAATTATTTATTGGACATTATTTTCAATTTGGAAGGACATGTTGATGGCAAGTAATGGCATGATTATTGCAAGAGTAGAATCAGTGATGTCAGAACTCATTCATAACCCCTAGATAATGAAATAAGTCTAAGCATAAATTTGGAAAAAATTAACATAGTCTATCTACCTTATCCCCATGCAGTGGTGAAAGAACTACTTTGAATGAATATAGTTGCTCCTCTATTGCTCGCTCATAGAACCATTACTTCATGTGAATTTAACTTTAAAGGAAAAACATTTTAGTTGATACCATTTACATCAGGGAGAGGAATATTTGTGCGGATTTATACAGTTGATAAGATGGTTTAATTGATTTTGGTTATGCCACATAGCCTGTAATATTGAAGTCAATAGTGCCAGTTATTCATCTAGATAAAAAAAGAAGAGTTGTTGTAAATCCTACTAAATCTACATTTTTATGTGGTCTATAGACACCAAACAAACATGCTGACACAACCAACATATGTTAAATTTTAATGTTTATTATAATGTTTGAGTTTCCACAAGATAGTCAGTATGGCCATGAATCTTAATCATGCACACATAATTATCAATTGTAGGTGTAATGCATTTATAGTAACTCATGCCATTGAAGCATTTACATCCCTCATCCACTAATATTGTGTAGTTGCATGCTAATAAAACATAACTGAATCTTACATCATAATTTTCTATTCTATTTTGTTCATTGGTTAAAAGAATTTGAGAGCTTCCTTTCAAAATCCTTTTTGTGCATGTCATGTTATTGTATCATTCCATGAGATCAAATTTCTTTCAATCATGTTGTAAAATATTTTTCATGCTTTGATTATGCTTCCACATTTTGCATACATGTCTATCAATGCACTTCCAACTACAACATTTGAAAGTCCACTTTCAATTATGATTTGATGGATGTCCATGGCATGTTCCAAATCTCCCATTTTATCACACATTGGTAAGATGCCACAAAAGGTTATGAATTTTGGCTAACACCTACCAATTCTATTTACCTAAAATTTTCCAAATCTTTTTCAACAAGCCCACTTGGTGCATTTCTTACAATCATTGCAGCCCATGAGGCCAAATGTCTTTGATGCATTTTGTCAAAAAAATCACATGCCCTTCTTATGCTTACACATTTTGCATACATGTCTACCAGGGAACTAGAAACTTTAACATCTAATAAAAATTCACTTTTGATTATTTTTAAATTGATGTCCATAAAATTTTGCAAAGCTCATGAACATAGGTTGCACTGTTTTTAGTATCTAGCTTAAAAATAAGTATCTTTATAAATAATCCTAACTCTACATTCTTATGTGGTCTACAAATATTAAATGAACATGTCCACATGAACATGATAGTTATCATGGACAAGAATGTTAACTATGCACACATAATGATCAATTGTTTGTGCAATGCATTTAGAGACACTCATGGTATTGAAGTATTTATGACCCTCATCCACTAATCCTTCACCTTAAATCAATAATAATTATTGGGTGTGTAGCTATCAATTTACTCTATGTAATTTTTTCACATAAGAAGTTTTAAAAATTACAATGAAAACCCAACCAGTGTAACTCACACCTTTGGGGAAACTTCTAGTTAATATTATATAAGAATATGATTGCTGATGCCTAGCCCTATGAGGAAATTATATATGATATCACTCTTTAGGTTTTACAAAGAACTATTGTAGCCATGATTTCACTTATGTTGGGAGCATAATACAATATTAGAAAGCCCATGGTCTGGGCATGAACATGTTGGATGCCAAGCTTATGGTGTTTTTATATTGATTTGTGTGCATTTTCGTTATTCATCAAATGACTTAGGAAGAGTCATCTCTTATGGGCCCATAACACACAAGTCTTAAGTTCATAACTTAACATGTTCTTGACATGAATTAAGATAACTTCAGTACTCCTTTAATATTAATTTGGTAGGATTAATTATTGATGAATAAAAATTATTGACGTTATGAATTGGTTTGAATTACAAGTGCATGTGTATGTTCCAGTATAACACTTTTCATATTACTCTATTACATTTTCTTTATCACATTACTATAATTAAAATTAAGAAAATGTAGACACTAAAAATAACATTTAATGTTTTAACAATGCATTTTTTATTCCTCCTTGTAAGGATTTAACTTATGCTTAGTTCTAAAGTTGTAAACTATTGTTACTCTATTTATATGTAGATAGATTTTACACTTAAGCAATTTTGATACATGATGTTCCAATTTTTCTTTCTAAGCAAGGTAAACTCACTATTAGACTGATTCACATTCCTATTTTATTTTTCTATATTCCTCAAAAAGGGCCATGCCTTATAGATAATTATGCTTGATGTTAGTGTTTAAATCCTCTTAGTTCATCCTCCTGAAAAATAATAGCCATCCGATAACATTAAAATTCATGAAAATGGGTGATCTTGCATGTTTCACATGTTCTATTGGATGAAATCCATTGTATAATAACATTTTCAATTCATTTTCTTAGTTGATGGAAAGAGGGACATACTATAATATCTAACAATGAATTGAGAAGAAAACATCAATTATTCCCAAATTTGATTTCGTATAGCAAAAGTAGTCTTGATATAAGTATGGATACACCTCCAAGATCTTAGTCCATTATTGAAGTAATTAATTACAATAGAATGTAATTATCATGTATAATTACACAAATATATCACACACAACACTGTAGCATGAGATAACTACATGGAATTTAATCATCTTAAAATTATTGGTATGTATACATTGTGTTGGTGCTCAAAATTGCACCATTCCTTTGTACAATTTTTTGAGGAAAATGCTATAAGATGCCACATTGGAATGCAATAGTTGAATAAAGCCACATGGAAGTAGAAATTAATATAATCCAACAAATTTTTGAAAACATAATAAGGGTTTTCAATGTAGTCGACCAATAGTGACATGGATCAATGCCATGTTGGAAATATGAGATGGAATGAATGTATTAAGACATGCCCTAATAAATTTGCCTACATGGAGATAAAGTAAAGTAAAATGTTATTTGAAAATTCCTGGCTACATGATATCTCAGTGGAGAGTCTCACATCAACTATAGTTTTGACTTGCATCCCATTTGTAAAAGACACCACCAAATTCCACCAAAAGACCAAATGGCCAAATGCAATTTTGAAAATTATAGAAGAGTTGGGTAAGGTCTACCAGAGGTGCACAAGTTGAAAAATAAATTGTAAATGAAGGTATAAAAGTCTACCGGAGGTCCAAGGATTAAAAATCAATTTCAAATAAGGGGTCAAAGTTCGTGGGAATGCCCAGTAAAAGAAATGTATATTTTATCCAGACCTAACCATCTAACAAACTAATTAATAATAACAATACAAAGAATTAGCCTAGATAAAAAGAGCATAACATTAATACAAAATTATGAATTTTTTGCAACCTATTAAACTATTATTTATTCATGCCTATATATAAAAAAGGAGTTACAAAAAAGATTTATATCTCTAAACATGCATTTCATCATGAATTATTGTCTGTGCTAAAAAAACACTGTAGTTTGTCTAAAATAATGTTTAAGAACTGAATTAAAAAAGATAAACTATAATTATAAGAATCCCATGCATTGATGAGAACTATAGTTGAGAGGTGAGGATTGTATGTGGAGAAGAAAGCATGCATCGGTGAGGATAGCATGCATTAATTATCAACATACTCCCCCTTGATGCTGAGAGGGCTCACACTCTGATCTCTAAGTGTCAAAAATTGATCTATTACAACCACTTTCATGAAGATATCTACCAATTGTTATTTAGTGTTGATTTATTTCAATTCTACTACATTCGTTAGCACTAAATCTCAGATAAAATGATGCATTAAATCAAATTTTTTTATCCTATTGTGATGGACTAAATTCTTGGCCAATTTAATAGCACTAATGTTATCACAAAAAATAATTGTGGGTTACACTTGAATCTCTTCAATTTTTCAAGAAGTTTTATGAGTCGTAATGCTTATGTACCTACCAAAGTGACTGCAACATACTCTAATTATGTAGAAGAAAGGGAAATTATGCTTTGCTTCTTTGAGCTCCAAGTAATTAAACTAGAACAAAAAGATAAACAATTCTAAGATGTTGACTTTTGATCATCTAAAATACCTCCCGAATTAGAATCACTAAAACTAACAAGATTGTACCTTTTAGAAGTGTAGTAATGAACACCAAAGTCTAGAGTGCCTTTCACATATGTTAAAATTCTTTTTGTTGCCTTTATATGTATTTTCGATGGCTCTATCATGTACCTTGAAATAAGTGAAATTGAATAAGGAATGTTAGGTCTTGTATGATTTAGAAACATTAAGCTTCAAACAATACTTATATAGGTTGTCTCATCAACTGTTTTATCACTATCATCTCTACACAATAGAACTCCATGAGCAACTAGAGTGGAGATTGGTTTACAATCAACCATATCAAGTTTATTCAACATATGTTTAGCATACTTTATTTTACAAATGAAAATTTAATTCTCACTTTGATAAAGCTCCATTCCTAAATAATATTTCATGAGGCCTAAATCTTTCATCTCAAATTCTTTCATCATGGAAACTTTGAATTCGTCCTTCATCATAGAAATGCTACCCATTTATAACAAGTCATCAACATATAAAATTACAATTACAATATCATTACCTTCTTGTTTGTAGTATAGGATAGGTTCACTTTTACTTCTTTGAAATCCATTCTCTCAAAAATATCCATCAATCCTAGCATACCATGCTCTTGGTGCTTGTTTGAGGCCATATAAAGACCTCTTTAACTTATAGGCATGATTTTCTTTTCATTGCACTTCAAAACCTTTTGGCTATTCCACATATACTTCTTCTAAGTACCCATTAAAGAAGGCACTTTTCACATCCATTTGATGGATGCTCCAATTATTTTGAGCTGCTAATGAAATCATCATTCTAATGGTCTCTTATCTTGCTACTGGTACAAATGTCTCTTAATAATCAAGGCCATAATTCTGTGTGAAGCCTTTAACAACTAATCTCACCTTATGTCTTTCAACACTTCCATCACTATTACGGTTAGTCTTGTAAATCCATTTGGTGCCAATATTCTTCTTTATATGTGGAAGATTTGTAAGCTCACAAGTGTCATTCCTGTGAATAGAATCCATCTTTTCTTGCATTTGTTGCATCCAAACTTCATTAGTATATGCATATTAAAAACATGATGGTTCAAAATCAGCCTTGATAAGTAAAGCAAAATTCAGTGTCTCACCTCTTGGATTTTCTTCATGTGGTTGATTTGAACTTTTTGATAAATGTCACTCAATATTCTTACCTTCCTTGGAGAACTAGGACTTGAATCTTGACTTATGCTTGGAATTGAATAACTAGATGAGGGGTTATTTGGTGGATTTGTAGCACTTAGAAGAAAAGTATTAGTGGGCTGCTCATGATCAATATCATCCATAATAACTTCATTTAAAGTAGATTTTGACTTCTCCATATGGCCTTTTTGATGACCATAAACTCCCCCTTCATCAAAAATCACATCTCTTGACACAATAAGCCTATTAGTGAGAGGATTATATACCCTGTAAGCCTTACTTTCCTCACTATATCCAAAAAAAAATACATGACTCACTTTTAGGATCTAATTTTTGCCTCTTTTGATCAAGAACATGAACATAGGCTAAGTAACCAAAAACTTTGAAATAATTAACATTTGGCTTTTTCTCATACCGAGCTTCATATAGAGTCATCTTATCAAGTGCACTAGTGGGACTCTGATTGAGAATATATATTGATGTAGGAATTGCATTTCCCTGGAAATAATTGCTTAATCCTTTTGTTTGTAGCATGCTTCATTCCATCTCCACCACTGTATGATTCTTCCTTTCAGCTAAACCAATTTTTTGAGGTGTGTATGCAATGTTGAGTTGTCTTCTAATGCCATGCATATCACAATAATCTTGAAAGGCTTTTGAATAAAAATTTCCTCCATGATCAGTCCTTAAGCATTTGATTTTTCACCCTTTGTCATTTTATAAAAGGGCTCTAAACCTCTTGAATGTCTCAAGAGATTCACGTTTGGTCTTCAAAAAATAAACCCAACACTGTCATGAGTAATTATCAATAAAAGTAATGAAATATGATGACTTATCCAAAATATTTGTCTACATAGGACCACAAATGTCTGAATGAACTAACTAGAGTGGATAATGAGCCCTCCATGCATTTCCTTTTATAAATTTTTCTCTTTCATGTTTTCCTTTAGCGCATCCTTCAAAAAGTTCTTTATGCTCTTCAGCCTTAGGCAAACCATAAACTAATGTTTTTGATGTTAGAATTTTCAAACAATGAAAATTTAAATGCCTATACATGAGATGCTACAACCAACTTGTATCCTCATATGCCATATTGATAAGGTTCATGTTATGTTCACCAAACTTCAATAAGAACATCCTATTCTTTGTCATTGGCACAACTGTTACCACCCTATTTCCTTGATTCTTATCATAAATTATACATTGTTGATTTTCAAATACAACTTTATAATTCTTCTCACATAATTTTTCAACACTCAATAATTTATGCTTTAACTTTGGAGTGTAATAAATGTCTTTAACACTCTTCATAACTTCTTTTGTATGGACTTCCATAGCTCCTTTTGCAGCAACCTCCAATGATTTGTCATCACCAAGCTTGATCTTGAATTTAATACTTTCATCCATTATAGAAAAAAGTATTTGATTCCCTGACATGTGGTTAGAACATCTCAAATGTAAATACCAAACAACTTTAGAAATATTTTCAGATTTGTTATAAGATAAAAATAAATTATATGGAGGATTCTCATCACCTTCTTGGGTATAATGAATGCTTTTATCATTATTACCTTCTTTTCATTTACAATCATAATTAAAGTGGTCGTACCTGTTACAATGATAACACTACATTTTTTTTAATCAAATCGGCCTCTACCTCTTCGTTTGAAACCACCTCTTTCTCGAAAACCACTTCTGCCTCTATTTCCTCTTGAGTAATTCTGATTTTGACCTCTACATTGGCCTTGATTACTTTTGATGCTACTATTGGCATCTTCATTATTTGTAATTTGTAATTTGGAGGAAAAAGCTTTGTCATCACTTTTTCCAAAGGAATCTCTCAATCTTTCTTCATGATACATCAAAGATCCAACTAGATGATCAAATTGAAGGGTAGACAAATTCTTGATTTCTTTTATGATTATGGCAACATGGTTCATCCTTGGTGTGAGAGTACTCAACACCTTTTTTTATCACAACCTCATTGTTAAAAATTTCACCAAGTGTAGCCATCTTATTGACCACATCTTTTACTTTGACACAATATGTACTCACACTTTCAACTTCTTGCATCTTCAAATTCTCAAAATCTCTCTTCAATGTTTATAACTTGACAACTTTAACTTGATCACTACCTTGGTAAGCTTCTTTTAGAGTCTTCGAAGCATCATTTGTTGTCTTTGCTTCTACAATTCGTGGAAATAGGCTATTAGCTAGAGCTATTTTAATATGAAATAAAGCTTGAGCATTCTTCTTCTTAGCCTCCTTAGCTATTTTATCATTTGCTGTTAGGGCATTCCAATTAGCTGGCTCTACATAACCTGAATCAATAATGTCCCACAATTTTTTCCCTATCATAAAAGTCATCATTTTGATACACCAATAATTATACTCATTTTCATAAAATTCTGGAATGGGCAAGGAGTTAGAATTTGACATGATAAATTTTTGGCAAAATTCCAACTACTAAATCTTTAACCGAAAAGAAAATACCAGCTCTGATACCAAATGTAGATTTTATCCAGACCCGACCATCTAACAAACTAATTAATAATAACAGCAGAAAGAATTAACTCAGAGAAGAAAGAGCACAACATTAATACAAAATTTTGTATTTTATGCAGCCTATTAAGCTGTTCTTTATTCATGCCTATATATAAAAAAGGAGCTAAAAAAAAAGATCTATATCTCTAAAACATGCATTTCTTCATGCATTATTGGTTATGCTAAAAAAAAAGACTGCAGTTTGTTTAAAACAATGTTTTTTACTAAATTAAAAAAAGATAAACTATGAATAAAAGAATCTCATGCATTGTGGAGAACTGCACTTGAGAGGTGAAGATTGCATGTGGAGAGGAAAGCATGCATCGGTGAGGATAGCATGCATCACTTATCAACAAGAACACGGCGGGAAACTAAGACCGGAATGCAATTCACAATTTGATAAATTATAATTTTCTTGAGAATGTATTGATTCCGACAAAGGAGACCACGTGGAAGCAAGGTAAAAACATTAACGAAGCATGTGGACTCTTGGGAGCGCAGCAGAACTCCAACCATTGAACTCAATTTTGACTATTGCAAGATGCACCACGAAGTTCCGTTGGAAGATCAAGAGCCTAAGACTAATTTTGAAATTCTACGGAAAACTCCATCGGGGATCTCTATACGGGAGAACACATACCAAAATGCAAATTTCCAAATTGCAATTTCTCCCGCACTTCGGATCCCACAAAACAAAGGCATGAAGTTAGTCGGCAGAAAAGAGAGGATGGAGTATAATTAACAATTTGACAAAGTGCAAATTGTGTGTGTACTTCAAGGTTACACAAAGGAAAAAAGCATTAACAGAGTACTTGCTGGAAGAGAACCGATTTCAAATTCCCACCCAAACCAACGCAAATCACGTGTTAATATCTTGTATAGCCGTAAAGATGCAAGGTAAATCGAGGCTTAGGGTACATTCGTGTGCCTTGAACGCTTGGAAAGCAGGGTTTCGTGGAAAATACCATGATTTCGTATATGGAAAGAGGAGTTTGATTGAACTTTTAGAATCCCCTGTTGGATATCGATCAGTCAGATGGAGTGTGTGTTTTATATGTATATATATATATATTTCCAGGATTATCTCATGCTGCTATCAAAATTTCGATCCTGATTTAAAGCATGCACCTCGGGTTCCCACGTCAAATGCAGATTTGCGGAAGTTTTTGCATTCTATATATATATTTCCAGGATTATCTCATGCTGCTATCAAAATTTCGATCCTGATTTAAAGCATGCACCTCGGGTTCCCACGTCAAAGGCAGATTTGCGGAAGTTCTTGAATTCGGACATCGATTCTCTTGGCGTATAAGGTTTATATATCCAACGAGACTTGGACCTGTTGTTACAGATTAGCTATTGCCATGAAAAAAACTGAGGAGAAGTCCAAAACAGGTGAATGACATGTTCAATATAATGCCCATCATAGGGAGCGGAGAGGATCTTCTTCAACGCCTTTCAATGGCTGATGATGCTGAACATATTGGAATGGTGTGGCACTTGCAAAGGAAATAAAGATAGCCGTATATTATGTTTGTAGGATATTGGAACAGATTCTCTGGGGACAAAAGCCGAGTTAAAAAATTATAATATTATTTTCGACCAAAAAGATGCGTTACCGGCTTTCATGTGGTATTGGTAATTTTGGAGCTGTTGTTGTCCATGGAGACAAATAACGAGGCAATAGAGTTTGGGTTTTGGTTTAGCTAAAAACTGAGAAATACCCTAGGTTAGTTGCAACATGTATGGTTTCAAGAAGGCTCAATATTAAAGGATGGAAAGTTTTCCATGATCTAATCAAGATTCTAGAAGGTGAAAATCAAAGAGTTCCACCATAATTGAGGGATATAGCTGCTCACAGTGGATGTAATTGTGTTTCTAATGTATTGATCAAAGAATCCGTGTTCTGAAAAATGTCCATGTTTGCAGGGCAATAAATCCTTCCATTGATGACTGCTTATTGTTGAGAAACAATTATAGATTGTTGTGATGAAGCAACATATAAAGAAGGACTATGGCTTATGGTAAAAAATCTTCTGCAGGATACTCAATGGACCAGGTTGGTGGAATGGGTGAAATTTTGAAAAATACAATCAATTTCAAATTTCAAAAAATTGATTTTGGAGCTTCAAATGTTCTTGGGAGAATTTCAATAGGAAGAGCAACTTGCAAAATGCAAGTCTTTGAAATGCAACTGCAATTTATAGTCAACTCTTTCAAATCCACCAATCAAAGCACATGGAAAAAGTCAACACAAGAGGAGTTTCAAGGAGCATTGGAGGAGAAATGTAATATTGCATTTGTAGAAATTGAAATTTGCATTTGGATCTCCCAAACCACCTAATCAATGCTGATCAATAGGAGGTTTTAGTGCAAGAGGAAACTTCCACATCCATTTACAATTTTGTAAAATTACAATTTATAGTTGGTATTTTGGATTCTCTAAAAGGAAATTTTGAGGGAAATGGGAAACCCAGCTGCAATTTGAAATTTTGCAAAATTATAAATTGCAGTTGGAGTTCCAAATTCCCTATAAGGAACTTTTGAGGGAAACATGAACTCGAAGTGAAATTCAAACTTTTACAAACTTGCAAAGTGGAAATTGTAGCTGGAGTTCCCATTTTCCTAAGAGAACTTCTTAGGGAAACCCCAACTACTAATTATAATTATAATATTTACAATTTGCAAATTTTTAAATTATAAAATTATAAATTGCAAAAATTAGAAATGGTACTCAGATTTCCCCAAATCAATGAAAATTGCAAATTTGCAAAAGTGACCAAAATTTCCCCAAAAGCTCAAAAAAGTAAAAAATAATGCAATTATGCATTTTAAAATGTGGAGAAATTTTTTGTAAGGTAAAATTTCAAAAAGCAAATGTGGAAAAAGCAAAAAATGTGGAAAAACAAGTTGGAGACAAAAGCTAAAAAGGTAAAATAAACCTAAGTATTTCATTTTCTCATATTTTGCTTGTTCAATATCCTCCTTGGGAGAGAAATTTGTGGTCTTAAAATCCAAGGTGGCCCACTCCAAAGCAATCATTACAAAGCTAGGTTGTCCTATGGCATGCATATATAGAAGGGCAACTGTCAAGAAGGTTCCAATTGTGCTAGAAAGTGGTCAAGGGAATCTTTAGGTAGTTTGACAAGAGGACAAATTTTATTTGGAATACACCATGAATATTCTCCTTCCATCTCATGTAGAAGGCATCTCTATCCAAGAAATCAAATATTTGTTGCAAATCTTCATCATTCCTTGTAGAGGCAGTTAGAGAAATAATTTTTTAGGTAAGTGGATGAATATTCTAGGCATGGAAAAAGGCATATTCCAACTGGAAGCATCTTGGTAGAACTTAAAAGGCTATTTTTCAAATTTACAAAATAGCCACCACACATTATCAGATTTGAAAAGTGGAAATAATGTATCAATAGAAGGCTTGTCTTCTATCCTAAGGTGGTTGTTGTTGGTTTTTTTTCTTTCCAAGTATAAACTATTCTAAATTTTGGGATCATTGTTGTGTCTAGTTTGTCTCTCTTGCTAAGGTGGTTGCAGTTGTACAGCGATTAACAAGCTTTTAGAGCATGTTTATATGTCTCCAATGTCCAACATGGAGTAAATCCACCACGCCTGTCCCCATGTCAACATTTTGAAAAATTGATGTATGTAAATTTTTCTTTCAAGAGAATCTAAAATACTTGTAGTTCTTACTTTTTCCTATTAGTCAAATTCAATGAGACGTTTTACATGTTATGCTAACTAGATATCTAGTTTTGTTCTTATGTATGGTTCTCATATTGGGAATAGATTTGGGTTGTAATCCCCTTTTTGCATAGAGATTTGGAAATATTTTGTTTAATACCTTTTAAGGGCACCCTGTGTTCAAGAATTTGATACGAAAAAGTATTTAGAATTTTTATTGTTGTATATGCTCTAGGGCTTCAATGATCATTTAGATACTTGCATTTTGTTGACAACAATGGATGTGAATTACTCCTAATAGTTCCCCTTATCTTACTAGTCATTTTTCTACATCTTTGTAATAAGTGATGTCATGTATGTTAAAAGAAACCATGTGGTTTGAAAACCACTAGCACAACACCCTTTATTTTCTAGCTAAATGTCCTACACTACAAATAATACACTCTTTACATATTTCCAATTTTATTTTCCCATAGATGTATAAATATTGCATACTTAGCATGTGGCTACATTTTGAGCTTTAAAGACCCAACACTACAATTTTCCATTCAGCCTATGTTTTTGAAAATTATTTAGAATGAAGGTTGCAGTCACTTTCCCATCTATCTTTATTAGCTTTTATGTGACTTAGTGCATTTGTTCATTGTATGGGAAAACCCATCCCAAGTGCAGTAAATAAGTTTGGTTATGCCCTGGTCACATTTATGTTCCCTTGTGCTAAATGCCCCATAGAAGTTGAATTGTAGAATATCTCTGTTTGAGAAAGATACCACTTAGGTCATATCATCTTGGTTCAGGTAGATCCAAAAGTACTAGGCAGTTGACCTACCTTTTGTTAATGCCTCTTAGTCATTTTCTCTATTTAGTCCATTCTTGATGCCAAACACTTCCTCGATTACAACATCATACTAGAATGTTTTTCATCTTTATTTTCTTTTTTATTCAAATGTACAATGTTGATCATACGAGTTGTATAACTTGGAACCAACACTTCACTGGGGACATTATCATGGAAATTTCTTATCACATGTGTTGTCAAGGACTCTTTTAGAGAGCTGATTACATAAAAATGGGTTTTAAAGTTCTCTGCCTTGGAATATTTGATGCAAGTAATGTCAGTTGTATTTTTAGACAAGTTTATTCATATTATGTTATGTGTTTCAAAGTTGAGATTATTTTCGTGTGATTTGTTATCTTGATCATCAACACTCTAACACTCTACTAAGGATGTGCTAGGAATTAAAATATTTGATTAAATTGACATTTGTTGAAGCGATTGTAAAATTTTATGAAGTTGTCATGTTTTGAGGTGGTTTTCACTATTTGAACATGAATCTAAAAATATCATTATCTTGAATTTTGTACATCATCACTAAATTTAGAAATATATTGTTTCAGTATATATCAGTGCATGTTTGTAAATGGTTATATTCTAGAAGTTTGCTTCTAGTGACAACTCTAAAACATCATCTAGTTTTAAAGAAAGATCAATGTCTGCTTTGAACATCTTCAACTTTGAGCATTTTTTTCTTACAAATATTGAAGGATTAAGGTCATCCTTCAATTGAGACTCATCAAATAAACTTATCTCACCCTAAATTGTTCATCAATAAATAAGGAAATAAGTTTGGAGGCCTATTGAAGAGAAAATTACAGCTGTTAAAGACTCTTTGGTTGCCAAGATGTTGATAAATATAAAATTTTGTTTGTTTAGCTTCTTATTGTTGAAGATTATCATAGCTCTCCTAGTTATTCATAATCTTATAGTTCCATATACTATCAAGCTACTTCTCAACATGTTGTATCCCCTCCCAAGTTTGATCTACAATGTCCACCTCATTTACCCCTTCACAACCCTTTGCCATTTGTTCTTGAACATACCATTAAAGTAATCATGATGCATAGGGACCAAGATGAGAATGGGTATCCTGCATTCCACATAACTAGATTCAAGCCTATTAACTTTGATGAAATGGAAGGTTATCCCAATGAAGTCCTGAATAAATTAAGGAACCACCTTATGAAATTTTAAGGGAACAATGTAGTGAGTGGTGGTCATCACTTGAGGTATTTTCACAATATCATTGAAGACTATGAGGCTAAAGACGAGGATGTATGCATTAATTATTTTATGTACATAATATAAGAATATGCTTCTGAATGGTTCAATTCCCTTCCTCATGGATGCATTGATTCATAGGTAGAGATGAAGAATGTTTTAAGAATTTAGTATGCTGATATAATTGATCTAAGGTTTCTTTTGGCTGAGTTTGAAAATATCAACAAGAACCCCAATGAGTGTGTGTAGGAATTTAATACATGGTTCAAAAAATATATGATGCAATTTCTTAAAAACATAAGGCCTAGTGATACATCATGTTCGATAAATTATTAAGGTGCCTTTGACAAGAAGGTTGAATAGTACCTAAGGGACAAGGTTCCCATGAATTTTTGGTTTACATTCAATATGGCCATCCAAATTGAGAATAACATAAAGGATATAGGAAAGCCCATAAAAAAGAAGGCTGAAGTAAAATTTGTAAATCTAAAAAAAACACTGTTCGCTAAGAATGCCAACCTTGAAGAGATTGTTAAAACATTGGCCTCAACTATCAAAGGGATATCATACAAATTGGCAAGAGCTGAGAAGGGGATCCATCATGGGTCTACTAGTTAAGAGAGGAATCTAAATCCAAATCAAGCACAAGGAAGGATTGCTTTCCATAATCATGATAATGATAGAGGGAAAAGGCCTACACATGAAGAAAGAATGGATAATAATTATAATAAACGGGCTGAAAAATAAATGCATCATCCATTGACTACCAAGGTAAATGCAGTGAATTGTGATTTTGATATTGATTAGTGTGATAAATTCTTCCTCCCAAATAATCCATGTGATACTATTGAACCAAGTAATAAAGATATGGATCATTCTAAGTCTATATTTGATGATGATGAGATTTTGATGTTTAATGGTCATGTATCCTAGAGCATGTTTTATGCCTCCATAGAAATGATGAGTGCTACTATTGTTGATCAATTTTGGAGTGTGGTCAAGAGGGTATATGTCCAATATATTAATTTACTTGAGATTTTAATATGACATAAGTATACGAGTTACCAATCATGATGAAGTTGAAGATCTTATGTATGCTCTAAATGAAATGATATACACAAATATGAAATTGGGTAACTTCATTGGGAATGTCAATGTTGTTGAGCAACCAACTATTCTTGATGCTAAGTTTAATAATAATGATGTTGTTTAGAGAATGCCATTAGATGAAGTTGGGCTTATCTTTTACGCCCCTAAGGATGAATGTTTTATGTCTTCTTTCAAGTAGTACTTTGAGTGCATGAATGACATTATTGAAC
>JARHVA010001147.1:412500-417500 GCA_037957365.1 Torreya grandis
AACTTTTGAGGGAAATGGGAACTCCAAGTGCAATTTGTAATTTTGAATATTTTCAAATTGTAAATTATAGTGGAAGTTCCTATTTCCCTGAGGGAAATTCTCAAGGGAATTCAAAATCTGACTTGTAATTCTATAATTTTTAACTTGTAAAATTAAAAATGGGACCTAGATTTATCCAAAGTAAGGAAAATTACAAATTTGCAAAATTGACGAAAATTTACCTAGAAGGCGAAAAAGGTGGAAAATAATGTTTTTATGGATTAAAAAACGTGGAGACAAATTTGAAAAAGGCAAATTTGTAAAAATAAAATGTGAAAAAATAAAAAATCTAAAAAAAACAAGCTGATGCCAAAAGGTAAAAGTGTAAAATAAATGTAAACATTGCATTTTTTCTTGTTTTACTTCTTTAAGATTATTCATGGGAGAGAAATTGTAGGTGTGCAAATCCAAGATGGTACAATCCAAAGAAGATTTCTCACGTAGCCAAGGGTGTGGAGTGATAAAAAACAATCATTATAAATCCATGTTGTTCTATGGTGTGCATATGAAGAAGAATAACTGTCAAGAAGGTTCCAACTATGCTAGTAAGTGGTCAAGGGCATATCCATGTACTTGCACAAGAGGACAAATATTTTTTGGCCTCCACCATGAATATTTTCCTTCGAAATCATGTAAAAGGCATTTACAGCCAAGAAATAAAATATTTATTACAAATCTTCATCATTCCTTGTGGAGGTAGTTAGAGCAGTGATTTTTATTTAAGTGGGTCAAGATTCCAAGCATGGGAAAGGGAATATTCTAGCTAATAGCATCTTGGTGGAACTTGGAGGGCCATTTTACAAATTTTCAAAATATCCACCCCACATTACCATATTTGAAAAGTGGAAACAAAATATAAATAAAAGGCTTGTCTTCTATTCTAAGGTTATTGTTATTGGTCTTTGTGTTTCTTTCTAAGTATAAGCTCTTCCATGTTTTGGGATCACTGCTATGTGCATTTTATCTCCGTTGATAATGCATTTACATCTTCACATCTATTAGCAAGCTCTAAGATCATGTATATATGTCTACCCTATCCAACATGGAGCAAATACACAATGTTTGTCCCCATGGCAACATTTTGAAACATTGATGTATGTAAAATATTATTAAAAGATAATGAAAAATACCTATGGTTCTTACTTTTTCCTTTTATTAAAAAGGGATGAGATGTTATACATGCTATGTTTATTGTATATCTAGTTTTTTGCTTATGTATGGTTTTCATCCTAGTCATAAATATGGGTTATAAACCCTTTTTTGCATAAATATTTGGAGATATTTTGTTGAATACCTCTTAAGGGCACCCTAGATTCATGAATTTGATGGGGAAAAGTATTTGGAATTTTATTTGAAGTGTATGCTCTAGGGTTTCTGGGATCATTTGGGTACTTGCATTATATTGGAACCAATGGATGGAAATTAACGTTGATATTTCCCCTTAGATTGTTAGTTAGTTTTATACATCTTTGTAATAAGTGATATCATATATGTTGAAAAAAACCCTATTGTTTGAAAACCACTAGCACACCACCCTTAATTTTTAGCTAAGTATCCTACCCTATGCTATCTTGAAAATAATATAACCTTTGTATACTATAAGTCTTATGTTCTTACAGATGCATAAATATTTCATACTTAACATATGTCTATATTTTGAGTTTTAAAGAACCAACACTATAGTTTTCCTTTTAGCCCATGTTAAAAGTTATTTATAATTAAGGCTACAATAACTTACCCATATGTATTTCATAGATTATTTGTGACTTAGTGTATTTGTTCATTCCATGTGACAACCCTTCTCAGGTAGAGTGAACAAGTTGGGTTGTGTCCTAGTCACATTTGTGTTCCCTTGTGCTAAAAATCCCCATGAAATATGAATTGCAGAATCCCTCCATGTGATCAAGCTACCCTTTAGGTCCTTTCACCTTGGTTCAGGTAGAGAAATAAGTAGTAGGGAGCTGACCATACCTTCTATTGGTTCCTCTTAGTCATTTTCTCCATTCAGTCCATTTTTAATGTCCAACCCTTCCCTAGGTAAAATGACATACTAATAGGTTTTTCATCTTAATTTTCCATTTTCTTGAAGTGTGCAAGGCCAAACATAAGAGGTGTAAAATTAGGAACCAACACTTCATTGACACCATTCTTGAGGACACTTCTTGTCACCCATGTTGTCGAGGAGTCTAGCGGAGAGTTTATTGCATAAAAATAGGTTTTAAAGTTCTCTCCCTTGGAATATTTGATGCAAGTAATCTTAGAAGAATTTTATGACAAGTTTATTCATATTATCCTTTATGTTTGAAAGTTGAGATTAGTTGAGTGTGATATTTTTCTCTTGGCTTTTAATGTTGTAGTACTCCATTAGGCAAGTATTGGGAATTAAAAGATTTGATTAAATTGACATCTGTTGAATCTATTGTGAAGAGTTATGAAATTGTCATGTTTTGAGATGGTTTTCACTATTTGAACATGAATCTCAAATTTTCATTGTATTTGATTTAATACATCATCAATAAATTTAGCAAGATATTATTTTATTATGTATCACTACAATTTTGTAAATGCTTATATTTTATAAGTTTGCTTCTAGTGGTGACTCCAAAATATCATCTAGTTTCAAAGAAAGATTAGTGCCCACTTCGAACATCTTCAGCTTTGAGAGTTATTTTACTTTAAAATATTAAAGAAATGAGGTCACCCTTTAAATTAAACTAATCAAAGAAACTTGTCTCACCTTCAAATGTTCATCAAAAATAAGGAGACAAGTTTGGATGCTTGTTGACGAGTAAAGTGTAGCTACTAATGAATATTTGGGTTGTCAAGATTTTGTTAAATCTAAACTTTTGTTTGTTTAGCTTCCTATTGTTAAAGATTATCATAGATATACTATTCATTAAGAATCTTAAAGTCCCATATACTATCTTCTTCCTTCTCAACCAGTTAATTCCCCTCCAAAGTTTGATCTACAAAGTCCACCTAATTCACCCCCTCACAGACCTTTATCATTTATTCATGAACCCACCATTGAACCAATCATGAGGTAGAGGAAGAAATATGATAATGACCATTTTGAATTCTACATTCTCATACTTAAACCTATCAACTTTTATAAAATTGAAGGTTATCAAAATGAAGACTCGAATGAAGTAAGGAATAACCTTTCAAAATTTCAAGGGAAGAATGCAATGAGTGGTGATCAACATTTGAGGTATTTTTAAAATATCATTTAGGATTATGAGTTTGAGCATGAGCATGTGTACATTAATTTGTTATTTAACATGTTAGAATAAAATAATTTTGAATGGTTAAATTCCTTTCCCTACGAATGCATTTATTCATGGAAAGAGATAAAGAATATTTTTACAATTCAGTATGGTGATATAATTGATCCAAATTTTCTTTTGGATGAGTTTTAAAACATAAATAACAACCCAAATAAGTGTGTATAGGAATCTAATACATGGTTTGAAAAATATAAGATGCAGTTGATGGAAAATATAAGTCCTAGTGATATAGCGTTTTTGATAAAGTATTGTGATTCCTTTGGCAAAAAGGCTACATACTCCTTGACAGACAAGGATCCCATGAAATTATGGTTGGAATTCAATATGGCCATCCAAATAGAGAATAAAATAAAGGATATGGAAAATTCCATGAACAATCATGATGATGTAAAGTTATTTAATCCAAAAAAACACAATGCACTAAGAATGCCAACCTTGAATAGACTTTTAAAACATTAACCTTCATTATTAGAGAGATGTTATATAATTTAACCAGAGCTAAGAAGGAGATCCCTCATGGGTCTACTACTTAAGATAGGGTTCCAAATCCAAATCAATAAAATTATATAATGATGGAGGGAAGATGCTTTCACATAAAGAAAGAATGAATAAAAATTAGAATAGAGGGCCTGGAAAAAAGTGCCTAATCCTTTCAATGCTAAGGTAAATGTAGTGAAGTTTGATTTTGATATAGATTGGTTTAATAAATTATTCCCCCCAAATCCTCCATGTGATACTTATAAACCAAGTTATGAACATATGGATGTTTTTGAGTTTGCATCTAATGATGATGATGATATTCTGATGTTCAATTGTAAAGTCTCCTAGATTAAGTTTTATGCCTCCATGGATGCATTGATTCATAGGTAGAGATGAAGAATGTTTGAAGAATTTAGTATGGTGATATAATTGATCCAAGGTTTCTTTTGGCTGAGTTTGAAAATATCAATAAGAACCCCAATGAGTGTGTTTAGGAATTTAATACATGGTTCAAAAAATATATGATGCAGTTTCTCAAAAAACATAAGGCCTAGTGACACATCATGTTCGATAAATTATTATGGTGCCTTTGACAAGAAGGTTGCATACTACCTAAGGGACAAGGTTCCCATGAATTTTTGGTTTACATTCAATATGGCCATCCAAATTGAGAATAACATAAAGGATGTAGGAAAGCCCGTATAAAAGAAGGCTGATGTAAAATTTGTAAATCTAAAAAAAACACTCTTCACTAAGAATGACAACCTTGAAGAGATTGTTAAATCATTTGCCTCAACTATCAAAGGGATATCATACAAATTGGCAAGAGATGAGAAGGGGATCCATCATGGGTCTACTAGTCAAGAGAGGAATCTAAATCCAAATCAAGCACAAGGAAGGATTTCTTTCCATAATCATGATAATGATAGAGGGAAAAGGCCTACACATGAAGAATGAATGGATAATAATTATAATAAAGGGGCTAAAAAATAAATGCATGATCCATTGACTGCCAAGGTAAATGTAGTGAATTGTGATTTTGATATTGATTAGTGTGATAAATTCTTCCTCCCAAATAATCTATGTGATACTATTGAACCAAGTGATAAAGATATGGATGATTCTAAGTCCATATTTGATGATGATGAGATTTTGATGCTTAATGGTCATGTATCCTATAGCATGTTTTATGCC
>JARHVA010001147.1:422500-465000 GCA_037957365.1 Torreya grandis
CAGTCAAAGATATCCACATGGAGGTAGTGGTTAATATAACACACTAACTGTTTGAAAACTCAATAGGGGTTTCTAATGTTGCTAGGAAATGTTGACATGGAGCAATTACATGTGATAAATATGAGATGGAATGAATGTCTTAATAAATTTGTAGACATGGAGATAGAGTAAAGCAAAATATCATTTGGTACTGTGACAGAGAGTCTCATATTGATTGTAGGTTTGACTAGCATCCCAATTACAAAGGACACCACCAAATTTTACTGGAATACCAAATGGCCAAATGCAATTTTCAAAATTACAAAGGAGGTGGGTAAGGTCTGCCAAAGGTGCATGGGTCAAAAAACAAATTATAAAAGAAGGTATAGAGGTTTGCCTTAGGCATAAGGGTTAAAAATAAATTGCAAATTAATGGGTTAAAGTTTCTGAGAATGCCCAACTAAAGAGCACAATGGGAAATTAAGATTGAAATGTAATTTACAATTTGATAAATTAAATATTTATTGAAAATGTCCAAATCCTGAGAAAGGATAACACATAGAAGTAAGGTAAAAACATTAACAAATCAAGTGGATGCATTTGAGCTCAGTGGAACTCCAACCATTGACTACATTTTGAACTATTGTAAAGTACACCAAGAAGTTTTTCTAGAAGTCCAAGAGGCTAAGATCAATTGAAAAAAGGTAAAAAAAAATCCACTAGGGATCTCTATGTGGGATATTACATACCAAAATGTAAACTTCTAAATTAGAATTTGCTCCCACACTTCTAATTCTTGTAGAACAATGTCTTCAACGATGTTGGTGGAAAAGGGAGGATGGAGTGCAATTAGAAATTTGACAAAAGTGCAAATTTTGTGTGCACTTTCATATTATGCAAAGGATAAAATCATTGACCAAGTTATTATAAGAAGATAACCAAATTCAAATTCCTACACAATGTAATGTAGTCCAAGTGTTAATATCTTTTACAACCTTAGATATGCAAGGTGAATTGATGATTAGGGTATGTTGATGTGCCTTGCATGCTTAGAAAGTAGGGTTTCATGCAAATGACCATGGTTTCATATGTAGAAAGAGTAGTTTGACTGTACATTAAGGATCCCCTATTGGATATTGATCAGTCATGTGTATATATATATATATATATATATATATATATATATATATATATATATATATATATATATATATATATATATATATATATATATATATATATATATATATATATATATATATATATATATATATATATATATATATATATATATATATATATATATATATATATATATATCACAAATCATCTCATGATGCTGTCATAACTCTATGCCTTATTTAAAGCATGCACCTTATATTCCCCCATTAGATGTGGATTTATAGAAGGTAATGAATTTGGACGAAGGTTCTCTTTGCACCAAATCTTTATGTATGCAATGAGACATGGACCTTATTGTTATAGATTGGCTATTTCCATGAATAAAATTGAGGGAAAGCCTAAAACGGGTGAATTACATGTTCAATAGAAAACCCATCATAGGGAGCAAATAATATACTATTCAACACCTTTCAATGGGTAATGATGTTGAACATCTTAAAATAGGGTGGCACTTGTAAATAAAATAAAGGAATCCCTAGATTATGTTTGTAGGATATTGGAATAGATTATCTGGGGATAAAATCTAGGTTAAAAAATTATAATATTATCTTTGACCAAGAAAATGTGTGACCAGCTTTCCTATCATATTGGTCATTTTGTAGCTACTATTATTTATGGAGAAAAATCATGAGGTAAAAGAGATTGGGTTTTATTTTAGTTCAAAATTATGAAATCCCTTGGGTTAGTTGAAATAGGTATTTCTATGGGAATGTTCAATATTAAAGGATGGAAAGTTCACCCTAATCTAATCAAGATTCTAGAAGGATCAAGTCAAAGAGTTTTTCCATAATTGAGGGATATAAATGCTTACCATGGATGTAATGGTATTTCTAATGTATTGATTCAAGAATTTGTGGTCTAAAAAATGTCGACATTTGTAGGGAAATAATCCTTCCATTGATGACTAGTTATTATTAAGAAGTATAGATTGATGTATTGAAGCATCATATAGATAAGGTCTATATATTATAATAAAAAAATATCTTATTGGGTAGTCACCTAACTAGGTTGCCAGAATTGGTGAAAATTTGAAAAATCTAAGAAATTGTAAATTTCAAAAAGTACATTTGAATGGTTCCTATGAGAATTTCAATGGGAAGAACAACTTACAAAATGGAAGTCTCTAAAATAAAATTGCAAATTGAGGGAATCTCTCCCAAATCTGCTAGTGAAATAACATGGGAAAAGTCAACTCAAGAGGAGATTCATGGAGAATTGGAAGAAAAATACAATTTTACAATTTTGCATAATTTCAAATTGAACCTGGATATCCCAAACCCCCTATTCAATGTCGATCAATAGGAGGTCTTAGCGCAAGAGGGAACGTCAACAACCAATTACAATTTTGCAATTTTGTAAACTTTTAATT
This sequence comes from Torreya grandis, assembly GCA_037957365.1. Taxonomy (NCBI): domain Eukaryota; kingdom Viridiplantae; phylum Streptophyta; class Pinopsida; order Cupressales; family Taxaceae; genus Torreya; species Torreya grandis. Next base: position 425,031 of record JARHVA010001147.1, read on the forward strand.
TGTAATTAGAGTTTTGGATTCCTTACAAGGAAATTTTGAGTGAAATAGGAACCCAGCTACAATTTGAAATTTTGTAAAATTTCAAATTGTAGTTGGAGTTTTGGATTCCCTAAAAGGAACTTTTGAGGGAAATGGGAACTCCAAGTGTAATTTGTAATTTTAAAAATTTGTAAATTTCAAATTGAAGCTATATTTCCCATTTCCCTAAGGGTAATTCTTAGGTGAAATACAACTATTAGTTGAAATTATACAATTTCCAATATTCAAATTTCCAAACTTGTAAATTGTAAATGGAACCCAGATTTCCTCAATGCAAGGAAAATTAGAAATTTAGAAAAGGGACTAGAATTCCCCCAAAAAAGGTCAAAAAGGTGAAAAATAATGCGTTTATGCATCAAAAAATGTTGATAAAAATTTGGAGATGGATAATTTGAAAAAATCAAATGTGGAAACAACAAAAATGTGAAAAAAAAAATTGGAGCCAAAAGTTAAAAAGGTAAATTAAATCTAAGTATTGAATTATCTCATGTTTTTCTTGTTCAAACTCCTCCATGGGAGAGAAGTTACAGGTCTACAAATCCAAGGTGGGATACTCCATATAATGATTTATCACTCATGCAAGGGTTTGGAGAGAAGAATGGAAGATGTCGAGAAGGTTTCAGCTATGCTAACAAGTGGTCAAGGGCATCTCTAGGTAGTTGTACAAGAGGATAAATTTTGTTTTTCCTCCACCATGAATATTCTCCTTCCAACTCATGTAAAGGAAATATCCAACAAAGAAATCAAATATTTGTTAAAAATATTCATCATTTACCATAGAGGCAATTAGAGCAATGACTTTCATGTAAATAGGTTAAAATTTAAATTGTGGTAAATAGAATATTCTAGTTGAGAGCATCTTGGCAAAACATAGAGGGCTATTTTTAAAATTTTAAAAATACTACCAAACATTAACATATTTGAAAAGTGGAAAAATTTTATAAATATAAGGATCATCTTATATTCTAACACTATTTTTTTTGGTCTTTATTTTTCTTTCCAAGTATAATCTATTCCAAATTTTGGGTTTATTATTGTGTGCATTTTGTCTCTTTTGCTTAGGTGGCTTTAGTTGTATAACCATTATCAAGCTCTAAGATCATGTTATATGTTTCCCATGTCCAACATGGAGTGAATCCATCATTATTATCCCCATAGTAGCATTTTGAAACATTGATATCTATAAAATTTGCTTTCAAGATAATGAAAAATACCTATGGTTCTTACTTTTTCCTATTAATGAAATGCATTGAGATGTTCTACAAGCTATACTAATTGGATATTGTATTTTGTACTCATGTATAGTTGTTATCTTGGGCATAGATCTAGGTTATAAAACCATTTTTGCAGGCAGTTTTGGAAATATTTTGTTGAATACCTCTTAAGAGCACCCTAGGTTCATGAATTTTATAGGGAAAAGTATTTGGAGTTATAGTTTCAATGTATGCTCTAAGGTTTTAGGGATCATTTTGGTACTTGAATTATATTGGCACCAATGGATGTAAATTACTCCTAGTAGTTCCCCTTAGCTTGTTATTTATTTTTATGCATCTTTGAAATAAGTGATGTCATTAATGTTTAAAGAAACCCTGTTATTTAAAAACCACTAGCACACCACCCTTAAATATTTAGCTATTTTTTTTACCTTGTCTTACCCTAAAAATAATACACCCTTTGCATACTATAATTTTTATTTTCCTACAGATGCATAAATATTGCATACTTAACATGTGTTTGCATTTTGATCTTTAAAGACCTAGCACTAAAATTTTCCATTCAGCGCAAGTTGTTGAAAATTATTTAGAATGAAGGTTGAATTAACTTTTCCATATATCTTTTGTAGCTTATATGTGACATAGTGCATTTGGTCATTCTATGTGACAATCCTTCCTAGGTGGAGTGAACAAGTTTGGTAGTGCCCTGGTCACATTTGCGTTCCCTTGTGCCAAAAATCCCCATAGAGGTTGAATTACAGAGTCTCTCCAGGTGAGAAAGCTACACCTTAGGTCATCTCTCCTTGGTTCAAGCCAAGCCAAAATTAGTAGGGAGTTGACCATACCCTATGTCAATTCCTCTTTTTCATTTTTCTCTATTTGGTCCATTATTGATGACAAACACTTCCCTAACTACAATGACATATTAGTGATTTTTTCATCTTTTTTTGCCATTTTTTTGAAGTGTACAAGGTTGAGCATAAGAATTGTATAACTAGGAAAAAACACAGTGCTCAACAAGTGAGGTGTTAAGGACAAACAAAACCTCATCCCGTAACCACTTTTTACACTTTATTGCATTTTTTCATCATTATCTATTGATCTATTCTTCTAAGTGAATAATAAGGCACAAAACAACTCTCTCATAGGATTTAAAATTTCTAAAAAATCACATAGCACCTACGAGTAGAGGCACACCCATGCTAATTCAAACAAAGAGAAAAGTACCTAATAGATGTCAGCACCCTATAGACACCAACACATGTTACCCTTTTATAAATAACATGTCCTTGTCCTCTTGAGACACATATCCATATTCATAATTCATAGTGACATTAAAGAGTCCCATGCAGTTTATCACATGGTCTACGTCTTAGTCTACTAGATCTAAGTTCTAGATAAGTTATTGATTTTAGTACTTTCCCCTTTTAACATATTTATAAATATAGTAACTTCTAAATCAATCTCATATATTTATTGTTTATATTAAAATTTATTATTTCTCTCAGTTGTTTATCTAGATTATATTAGATTAATTTAGCTAATATCTAATTTTTTATAACATATTGGGGGACCCATTTATTATCAAATAATTTCAAAACCATAACCCTCTATGTTTCTAGGGTTTATTTCCTTATTTTTTTAAATTTAATCTATTATATTGGGTTTTAAATTTTGTTATTTTTTTTATAATCAATCTTGTCAAGTTTTCATTTCTCCTTTTGAACAAGTTAAGAAAGTTTTTTATATATTTCCTCAATAATGTATTAGCTTATGTGCCATTAAATTTGAATACTTGACTTTTGTTAATACCAACACAATGGCTAAACCAAGTAATAAAATTTATGATATTGACATAAGATAATTAAAAGAATTTCTCACAACTAATCATGATGTGCAAAATGTGTTTATAAAAATGAATAGAAATGAAAAAAAAAAGGAATCATCTAAAGTCCAATAATTTTAAAATTTCACTACTATGGGTTTGTTTCCTTTCTTAGTATCATTAGATACAAATTTCTTACCACCATTTACTATGAGGGAAACCTAAGGGTTTAATCAGATTAATGGGGCAATTTCTACTCAGTCATTTATGACATCACATTTGTTTTGCACACATTCTACTCCTAATGCACAATCCCTTAAGTAACATGTGTTAGCCTTCTAGACTAATGCATTACATTTTAAAGAAGGTGCTTCAAAATATAATTAATCTCTTGATTCAAAAAACTTTATTTCATACTCCATTGTTTCAACATATTTCATGTCTATCCTTTCCCAATCAGGTTTTTAGCACCTAAGATTACATTTTATGATTTAAAAGGTGACCCTAGTCAAAATTTGATATCATGTCACACAATATGCTTGGACTAGGAGTATAATAGTAAGCTATTGACTTAAGTTTTTTCTTGATATTTTAATATACTATGTTCTAATATGGTTTTATGATTAACCACATTTGTTGATTTAGGCATTCAATCTTTTAGCATATTCATTTATTGCAAATGTTTTTACTAATATAATTGAAAATATTTCATATGCTCATATTGTTAATCTCAAATAAGAATCCAAAGAGCATATCATCGATTATATATTATGGTATAAGTTTGTGTTATCTAAGATGATGAATCCTATGATAGATAAATAATTGTAAGATATATTAAAAAAGAGTTTATTTCCACCTCTACATCAATCTATTATTTTTAATATTTTTCTATCATTCAATGATTTATCTCACACAATTAATGAAAGAGAGGTCGATATGTTGGAAATGAATAAATTAAAATAAGTGACCAGACTAATTTATGATTCTAATCACAATTATAATATTAATCCACCCTACAAGTTATATTTGATTAAAAATAATTTTGATCCAAAAATAATAATGAATTTAGTTTAAGACCCCACTCCATGTAATGTGTTATCAACTCTTCTAATGAGATAGTTTATAAACTTGCCAGAAGATCCATATTAAGTATTATATAAATTTTTAAAAAAGGCCACTCCTTCAAGATAATCATGCTTTTTTGGTAGTCTCTAAATAATCTAATTTCATCCTCTTAATAAAAAATGGCTATTTGATAAAATTAAAATTCACCATGATGGGTCATCTTGCATGTTTCACAAGTCCAATTGGAGTAAATCCACTATATAAAGATAGTTTCAAATCATTTAATTAGTTTATGGAAAGAGGAATACATTATTTAAAATCATTATAATATATAAATATAAATAGAGAGTAAAAAATAAATTATTCCAGATTTTTATTCCCTATAGAACAAGTAGACTTGACATAAGTATGGATACACCTCCAAGGTATTAAGCCATTATTGAAGCACATAATCACACCAAAATTTCACCATCATATATAATTTCACTATAATTTTACACAAAAAACCATAGCATGAGATAACTACATGGATTTCCATCCATCTTGAAAATAGTATTGGTATGTACATTGTGATCAACACACAAGGTGTTGAGGTCAAACACAACCATAGCCCCTAACCCTTTTTCCCATATTATTGTATTTGTCCCTAATTGTCTGATTAAATATTGATCTAATTGAATAATAATGAAAAAATAAAATCTCATAATATTTAAATATCTTGCATAGTCATACAAGACCTACAAGTAAAGGCACACCGTTCATAATTCACACAAAGGGAAAAAACCCTATTAGACCTCGGCACCCTAAGACACCATCACATGCTAGCCTTATATAAATAACACATCCTTGTCCCAATGAGACATATAACCATGTTCCTAATTCATAGTGACCTTAAAGAGTCCCATGTACATGATCACATAGTCTATGTCGCAGTCTACCAAATCTAAGTTCTAGCTAAGTTATTAATTTTAGTTATTTCCCATTTTAAAATATTTATAAATATGGTAAATTTTGAATTGATCTTGTGTATATATTTCATATATTATAGATTATTATTTTTTTAGTTATTTATCAAAATTATATTATATTAATTCAACTAATCTCTAGTTTTTTATAGAACATATTGGTGGACCCATTTATTGTCGAATAATTTCAAAACTATAACCATCCATCTTCCTAGGCTCTATTTAATTATTTTTATTGTTTCCAATTGTTGCATGGGGTTTTTTAAATTTTCTGTTTTTTTTCTTATTTATTTTTTCTCACCTTTTAAACAAGTTAGGAAATTTATTCCTATATTTCCCTAACAATTAATTTTCCTACATTCCCTCAAAATTGAATCTTTGACATTTGTTAATACTAGTACAATGGATAAATCATGTTGATGATACTAAAATAAGAGAATTATAAGTGTTTCTCACCAATAATCATGATATGTAAGACTTGTTTATAAAAATCATTAGAAATGAAATAAAGGAATAATCTAAAGCCCAATAATTTGAAATTTTCACCAGTATGGGTTCTTTGCCTTTTTCAGTATCATTAGATATAGATTCTATATAACCATTTATTTTAAGGGAAACACAAGGTTTTAAACATATTAATAGGACAATATATACTCTATTTTTTTAATAACACATTTCTTTAGCACCCATTCTACTTTTAATGTACAAGCCCTTATGCAATAGTTCTTAGATTTGTACATTAATGTGGTTATAAAATTACCAAAGTAGCCATATAAGGTTTTATAAAATTTATTGGAATGTCATATCATACCCCTCCATTGTAATAAATAGGTTTATGTGGGTAAACATCTTCCAAAATTATTTGATCATAGTGTTTTTTTTAACTTCATAGAGTACCATGACATGCTACCAATATATGCATCAATTTGAGACATAAGATACAAGACTTGATAGATAATAACATAATTGATATTGGCACACCTATTATCATTAAAAAATCAAAAATAAGTGAGATTATATCAATTAATATATTTAGTGATCCATTCCTTAGGTGTCCAGGTCAAAAATAAATGAATAAATCAAAGTTGTATTACACATATAAATAACATCATCCATTAGTTTCTTATCATCCTCATGAAAAGGCACATCATCCTCTAAATTAAAACATTGGTTCATATCATGTTTTTGTGCTATATATATCCCTTATAAAATTCACATAGCATGAGACAGTCGATGATTATTTCAATTTTCACTCTTTGTTCATTTGATAATACATTGATCATCAACCTATACAAATCATCATGGTTGATAATGTTTCAAGAGTGAATATGCGCATTTTAATGATTTTATTACATCTTGTACACATAGACAAGGATATATTTTTTAAAATAATAGTAATTAAAGTATACAATGGGCATATTCATAGTTCTATTGGTGAGATCATGTTACCACTCTAGGTGGGTCCCATACATGTGGCCACCAATTTTATAGTAGTATCTAGTGCAATAGTGTTTGATATATTACTAGTCCATACTTGGATTTATAAGCTTCAATCAATTACTTCTATAATGAATTTTTTTTTAAAAACATTTTTGTTAATAAGGTTTTCATAGTTCACAATATACCATATCAATGGCACTCTAATTAGAGATCATTGTTTCTACATAGAAGATCTCACTTGAGAAAATTACAAAGGTTTAACCTATTTAAAGAATTAAAAATAATGTGGTCAACTTTAAAAGGAGACATATCCTTAGAAACCCACAAATTTAGTGATTTTACACAAATTTTAGAGAACCACTCTCTATTCCAACACATCCTAGACTAATATTATGATAAATTAAGAGTGTTCCACAATAAACACCAATACAAATGTAATTATACAATAATATGGATTATAAATATTATTATGTTTCCTAATGATATACAATATACATAAAATATTATATAATATTATCATGACAATGGTTCCTATATTACAATAGTAAATTTTTTTTATAGATTTTGAGTTGAGATCATGTATTTCACAAGGGTGTGATAATTTTCGTTCATGACAAATAATCCTTCCTATTTTGGCATAGAACCTATTTATTTTGAGGCTCTTATAGGAGTCACTAGTTAGTATGTTCCTTTTCAATCATATATATAAAGAAAAAAATAGATTTTTTTTTTAAATTCTAAAAATAAGGACCTATGAATGATATGTGTATTTGGTTTACATTAGTTGATTTGTGATTTACTATATGTAGTACTTCTCTATATCCACTTCTATATAAAATATCATTGGAAAGTATACTTCAATGAGTCATACAACATACAAGTTATCTTTTTCAAATATAAATGCAAGTGGTGAAATTTTCTTAGAACCAAAAAAATTACAAAGATAAAACTTGCTCTTCTAGACCATCATACACTATGCTCTTGTCTAATTCTATAGGACTTGTAACAGTGAACACAAACTCCTCTTCTTGGATCCAAAATAATTATAAATGTTCTACAAATACTATAAATCACAAAAAGTTCATTGTGGGCATCATTTTTGTAAGGGTTGTAACTAGATGACTATCACTCTTGTTCCTACTATACTACAAAATATTTTTTAAATTATTCATTATTTACTCAATTAATTTCACATTGATATCTTATTGGATCCTATGTTTCCAAATAAACTAATTTTCAAAATTACTTATGTATATTGATTTCACTTTTTCATGTATGGATATTGTTTTTGATTTCTTTACTTCATGTTTTGTGTGTATCAAATTGGTTTCGCTTGTGGACATTTGAACATGTCCATGTTTTTATATCTAAGCCTTATTGTATGTTTATATGTGTGTAAGTGAAATTTGAACATGTCGCTTATATATTTCCCCTTGGTCTTATTGCATGTTTTATGTGTTCTTGTGTCTATTCTTTACATGCTTCATGGCCATGACTCTTAACTACTATGCTTTGCACAATTTTTTATGCTATGATGGATTTCACAAATTTTGCTTAGTTTATTATTTCCATGATAAATATCATGTATACCCTTTAATTTTATATATATATTAGTTAAGATTATTTATCTAATATATGTATTTTTCACTATGTGACAAATGACTTACATACATACACCTGGCACTATGTATGCTTGGCTTTATAGGTATCATAAGTTAGTATTTTTCTTAGATTATCAATATGATACATGATCTTCAATTTTATAATTATTAATCTAGATTTTAATATTTTATAACATCCTTCACATAACTTATTCTTATGAGATAAGTTATTGTGCATGTTTTTCATCTCACCAAAAAATAGAGAGAATATACAATGGTTTGTCTTGGAGACAAACATGAAACAATTTACTACAAACATATGAAATAATAAATTTTTATTAGTTGTTCATAGTTCATACCCATTTTATACTTAGAAAGAAGATTAATACAAAGAAGCACCCTAAAGAAAACAACGCAGGTTGGGTTTGTCCATAGAAGTGTGGTTTTTCTTAGAAATGGAAAATAATATTTTCCAAATTTCTCAAAATCATACCCAACTTGTAATTGGTAATCATTAATAGTTTCATATTTTATGCTAAATATTATCTCAAATTTTGATTAGACTAGGGGCATCATTTAAGACCTATGTTCCATAATTTCATGCATTTTTAATCATAGATTTATTTTTTATTACTTAGTTAATAAAATAAATATACTTAGATATCATATTGGAGACATGTACACAACACATGATCACTTTATTACTTAGTTTTGGACTAATTTGCACAAAATGAATGATATTTCTTGTCATTCTCTATTTTTTATACACCAAACCCATGTCATGATATTTTTGCAACAATTTTTCACTAGAATGAATCTTATTACTCTAGAACATTCAATTCACCTTTTTCAATAGTTTTGCATTAGAATAATCTTTTAGAGTTCATATAGGTGTTCCAATCCACTTTACTACCCTAAGTTGTGTAATTATGGAGTCAATAAAAACTTTATTTATTAAGCACACTCTCCTAACAGTGAGGATTTGGGTATGCAAAGTCCAATACAATTGTTTCAACAAATGAAATATCTTAGGGTTCCACCCTCTCCAGTCACTAGATTTAAACCAAAAAACATAGTGGATCATGCACATGAACAGTTGTATTGGTTCATTTTTATGTGATCTATAAGTATATTTTCTTTAATATCAATTTTTTAATTCTAAATAAGGTTGGATTCATACATGTTTCATTTAAAATTTTCATGAATCATAGTTCATTATGTTGCCCACTCTTAATACTACTCTTCATTTGCAAGTTCAAGTATAAATCTTTTCTTTCTACTCTAGTAATTTTACTTTCTTACATTACTAGAATAAATGGGGTGCAAATGTAGACACTAAAATTAAAATTTTATGTTATATTACGCTGCTTGTCACCAATCCCTATACACACACTCAACTTATGCTTAGTTCCATGGTTCTAAATTGCTATTAATCTACTTCTATGTGAATAACCCTTACCCTTAAATAAATGGGATGCATGGTGTTCATATTTATCATTCTAAAAAACATAAAGCCACTATTAAAATGACTCACATTCCCAATTGAGTTGGCTATGCTCCATATACATGTTCATTCCTATAGAGAAAACATGATCATTAGTATCAGTTTTTACCTCCCACAAAATAATTTATATTTATTCAAATTAAAGTTTACCTTAATGGATCTTCCACATTTCACAAGTCCCATTCAAGGAACTATATTATATAAGGAAAAATTAAATTCATTTATTCACTAGATAGAAATTATGAAGAATAGTTGAATACTTGTTTATCTAGTATACTCAATAAATTATGAATAATTTTGAAATATTTATATTGTAATTATTTTTTATATCTCAATTTCTCATACATATAACATTGCAAAATTAATACTTAAACAATAATTATTATTTCTCATCCATAAAGGAAATAATGATGAAAATTTTGAATAAAAAAATATAATAATTTATTTATATATGTTACCTATTATTTATTTATTTATGTATGAAATTTTTTTAAAGGATTTTTAAAAACTTTGTTTTAAAACATATAAGCTTATATTACTCCAATAGGTGGAGTTGATTGGAGTGTAATATTTTAATTTCAAATAGGTCATAAATAATTTAATATTAAAACATATTGAATTTAATGTTGTTCATTTTGAGGTCATATTCGACTCAAAACCTAAAACATTTAAAAAATATGCAATGCTCTACTATGTGGTATGTTAGCTACTTCATATGGGGAATAGACATAATCTTTCACCTGTCACTAGTTTCATTACCCCTGTCAATAGTCATACACCTACTATATATATTAATACAAATGCATCATTACCATTAAGTGATAAATTCCAATGGTAATCAGAATATATTGTAGATCCATCTTTGTAAAGACTCTCATAAGGAAGACCACCACCACATGAATAATCCTCTAGAGTCTAGAGTGATTTTAATGTAATAAATAAGTTTCTCCACATGAAAAGATCATGAATGACATGCATTATTCATAAGTTACATATGTAGTAAATATCACCACATCAAAAAAATCATAATTTTTTATTTTTTATTTTGAAGCATTGTTCTACCTAAAGATGAAAACAATGGACCCAAAATTCCTCTTGAATCTTCAAACATTTAACCTTAAATTAGTTACATAGTCTAATCCAAATGAATTATAACATGATTCACTACCAACAAGATAATCTCAAACAACATATATATAATTTCATATTTTCTCTATAAGACTAATTAATGATATGTTAGTAGACTTATGACCTTCAAACCCTTTTACAATCTCCCATGTTCTCAAGCACAATTTTCCATTAATTGACAAAATAAGTCATAAAATGTAAACTTTTGTAAATGAATGAATCTAAGTCATAATAAATAATATCAATCCTTTAAATGCCCATTTCCCATTCTAGAGTGGTCCCTATCTTACATGGAGTATGTATATTTGATTGGTTATTTTCTTTTTTTCAAGGGTGGATGGAGGCATCATGAGAATTAATTACCATCATTTGTTGCATCAACTATAATTTCATCTCCATAGATTATTTTATACATCTACCTTGTGTCCTTATTTACATATAAAATTATGTTGTCCATTTAAATTACCTCGTTTGTTATGATAGTTTTAATATTTTCCATGTCAATGGTTTCATTCCCCCTATTGAAATTCATATGCCTATTATTTATATCAATAAAAATTCATTTTTACCATTATGTGGTAAATTCCAATGTCAATAAAAATAAATTTTAGATCCTTCCTCATCAAGAATCTCATAATAAAGACCATCACCATGTCATTAATCCCCTAATGTCTAGGGTGATTTTCATGTAATAAATCATGCAAGTTTTTCCTCATTAAAATCTCATGAATGAGATATATTGTTCTTAAGTTACATAGGTAGCGAATAGTGCCATATATGGAAAAGCTAAATATAATGTTTTTGATTGTGATGAATTTTTATAACTAAATCCCAAAACATTGAACCCAAAATTTTGCCTGAAGCTCAAAACATCAAATCTTAAATTACTTGCACAATCTAATCTAGATGACTTACAACATGATTTACTACCAACAAGCTAGTCTTGAATTAGATATAGATCATTGATTATGTCCTCTATGAAAATAATTAATGATATATTGGTATACCTATGACCTGGAAACCTTTTTTCAATCTCCCAAGTTCTTAAGCACAATTTTACATTGAATGTGTTATGCTTCTTATGTTTGTTCCTATATACTATGTGTATCTGGAGACTAACATAAAATATTCAAATATTATTTTTAAGCCATATTTATTTGTAATAAAATATATAAAATAATATTTGATCCTCATTTTATGGTATAAATAATGTATAACATCATCTCTAAGCAAAAATTCATTGGTTGTATTAAAATTCCAAACATTTTATTTGCCAATGCTCTTAGGCATATTTTATTCATACATTTGAGTGGGATGGCTCATTAAATAATGATTACATAGTCATATTCATGGAAACTAATTTTATTTCATTGCTTTTTATGCTTCATCATATTCAACAATCATTATGATTACTTTATGGGACCCATATTTATGGGCTTAAGAATATTTTACCACGTCACATAAGTTGATCTTATTTTAAGGGTGTATGTTCTATTCACACTTGTTTTTATGTCCACCATAGTTTTATGTGTTACCAAGATGTGATTTAATATGTGCATAACTTTGTCTAATGGAAATTTAATGTTGATATCTATCCTCACCTATGCGATAAGGGTTGGTTTTAACTTGCAGAATGAACACACCTTTCACTCCACCAATAAAAATACATAACTCATCTTATACCTTTCATTTATAAATTATCTTTGTATCCTTTTGGAATGTTAGAATGGATCCTCATGTCATATCCTAATATTTTTAATATGTAGTCTTTTAGAGATTCTTTCTTCTAGTGAAACCATTACTAATTACATATAAACACTATATATTACATTGTTAATTAGTAAAATGTCCATTTTATAGGGCAATATATTTATTTATTTTGATTACATATCTTTGAATGATTGTATTACAATGTTTTCCTAGGCTCTCATCCTATTTTTATAATATGGTTTCATGGCCACATTAATTTATCTAGATCTTAATACCTCATGTCTTGCACAATGTTATCCACCAAGGCCCTTTCCCCCATCCTAGAGACCAATTGAGATCTAAAAAAATTGGTTTCTATAGAATTTAGTAATATATTATCTCGTATGCCTTTAAGTATAACATTATTCCATAATGTAAGTTCCACTTTAACCATGTAAAGGATGGATTTATCAACTGAAACACCAAGATTAAACAACTTCATATTTATATCACTGAATAAACACTAAAAATAATTATGACATCTTCCAAGAAAATGTTATGTGATATTTAATTATACATTTATTTTATTATATTTAGGGCATTTACTCTTCCTTTTATTTGTTTATTCTTCAAATACTGTATAATATTATGAAATGTATCCATGCTAGAAATTGTAGATATAATGTGTATACAGTCATAAAATAATAAACCCATTAGCAATATGCTTGATAATAAAATGAATGAATTTTAACTTCCATAATGATAGATAAAAATACTATCCCACAAAGTAACCCTAATGATCAAGAAACTATATAGTGAGAGTGAAAGAAATAATACCAATATCTAAAAAAGAAACATATTTCGCTTCTCGACCCAAGCACCTAGACGTACTCAAAGATCAACATTAAAAAATTCATTCTCTAATACCATGAAATAAATAATTTTAATATTTAAACATAGATAATTTAATTATAAGAAAATAAATATGCAAAAGGTAAGATATTACCTCAAAAGTAAGACAAACCAATAAAATGTGAGATGCATTATTAGTAAGTGGGAAACTAAATCAATGGAACAAAATCCAAATATATTAAGAAGAATGGCTTACAATAATATTATGCGGATTACAAACTTCATTAATAAAATAGAATAAATAAAAGAATATAAAAGAAGAATGTCATTAAAAAGAGAAGAATGAGCCTCAAATAATAAGCAAAGAGATGACACTTCATGTGTTTATAATAAATAAGGTGAGAGAGTTGTTTAAATAGAGGCATTGAATGAAAATGGGTATAAATAATATCCATGGTATCCTAAAAAAAACTTTTGAGTATGTACCTAGTCTTAGTAATCCCCACAAGGTGATGAAGTGTGTGACAAGTGTAGGAGTTACATGTGACATGGAACTCCGAGATTCCCTTAAAAAGGATGAAAAATGTGTGACACCTCATTAATATGGAATATTTGAATTGAAAGATTACTTAATGAGAAATAATTAAATATATTATATTTAATATATTCAAATAAAAATTAATCAATAATAAATACATTAAACCAAGGGATTTTCTAGTTCCTGACATAGAACAATTAAAAACATGGTCAACAAAAAGCTACAAAGAGACAAGGTAAATTTTAAGAGCCCATATCTAAAAACCCTTAGACTAGTTTAGGTGAATTTGATTCATTGGCTTGGTAAATTGGTAGGTCCAGAATTTTTTTTAGTTTCTAAGTTTTTTACCCAATGATCTAGCTACACATAGCGATCAAATTACCTAGTGAAAAGGTTGTGTCAAATGTCTCTACCGATGGATACATCATATATTTTTGTCAAGTGGCTAAAGAATTTGGCAAATCCCTTTCAGTACAATGGTGCTAAATGGCATGTTGATGGTCATGTTGAATGGATCTATTGAATATCTCTACCAAATAGTTGGGATGAATGACTTTATCGAACAGCTAGGTTGAACAACTCTGTCAATCAGGTATATTATGTGTGTGTGTGTGTGTGTATGTGGTGAATTCAAATGTTTCTGAAGATAATATTGTAAAGTGTTAGTGAGCTGACCCCCAAAATAATTTATATCCCTAAAATTTTGATGATTCGATCCTATTTTCAAACCCTATAAAATTGCCAAAACCAAAATCTAAAAACTAGAATATTTGTCAATTAACAAATATTTGCCACTAAAATTTACCCTACAAAGAGAGGAGTTTTTGAACAATAAAAAAGTAAAATATTTAAAATATGGAAATAATCTTTCCTTTTGTGAATAAAAGAAGAGAAAAGAAACAAAAAAATCCCTTGGATCATGATACTAGAATGAGAAACACCAAAATCTATTTAAAAGCAAGGTCCAAACAATAAGTACACTAGACCAAAAGATCAAAAATTAAATGAGACATAGGAGCATTTGGGTTTTGTAAAAGGCTCAAACCTTTTTATATTACAAAACAAAGACATAGCTATAATAATTATCACAGATATGAAAAAAAATTATCGTCAATTTTTATGTTGTTATGTTCTTTTACAATTAAAAATTATTTTTTGTGGCTTAAGTAATAATGGATTATAGAGGGGTGATAATTATTTTATAACTAGTTTTAAAACCTTTAAGGTGTTGGTATCCTTATATTTATTTTTAAATATTTTCATTATTATGTTATACTTTATAATATAATAATGAATGATTATTTTATTTAAATATTAATGTAAGATTATACTTTTTTATTTGTGATAATATGTGGTGTCAAAGTCTAATATACAATCCAATTAATTTTATAAGAATAGTTTTTTTAAACATACAAGATTAATTGGTTTGTTTAAGTATTTAATCAATCCAAATAATTAAATGAATATTATATTAGACTTATTATTTATCTATATCACGTTTTATTTATGTATTTGGTTTTTAATGTTCATGAAAATACATAGGATTATATAAATATGATCTTTTATACAATAATTCTTTCGTCAATTATTTTTAATAATTAATAAGTAAAAAATATTAAATATGTCTGAAATTAAAATATAGTTTAAAAACCCTTTTTTAATGTTATTTTTCTATTGATTTATTATTTTTCCTTTGTAGTGTTTCATGTGGGAGAATTTATATCAGCATGATACTCATTGATATTGACCTAGTGGTTATATCTTTAACTGAAAATGATGTTTCTCCTTTTCTGAAAGAAAACATTGAAGTGAAACCCCCCCTTTTTTTTAAAATATTAGAGATATGTGATATCCACTCACTTTGAACTGTGGATATACACCAATATGATTAATTTTTTTGGCTGTTTACATTTGAAAACAAGTCTTTTGGAAATGAAATCCATTGTTTTTATATTCTATAAAGTTTTGAAAATTTCTATTTTGAAGGATATCATATTCCAATACAAAATAATTGAAGATGAAATGGGAGTTTTTTTAATCCCTTTTTCACAAATATAATGTTTTTCCATTTTATTAATTTCCCAAGCAATCATGTTATTTATTTTTAAATACAACTATTATGATATTAGACATCTAAATTAAAACATAGTAAGATTGGTAACTCAACACGTATATGAGACACATAAAAAACTAGTAAAAAGCTTATTTTAAAAGTCTTTTTTATTCATAAATAGCATTTAGTTAAAAAAAATGAATTGGAATGTCTTCCATGGATAATAATATTCTAAAAAAATATGTTCCTTGTTAGTGAATTTGTCATGCTTTACTATGGACATTTATTTATGCCTATAAGTTTTATTAGACACCATTGGATTATGATTTATTTTTTCTTCTTTTTATAGATCCTGCCTATTTTTTCAATTATATAAGATATAGTTGATTGGTTTAGCATTATTATGTTTTTAATAATTTGGTCAAGCATTAACTCCCTTGACCTAGATTAAGGAATTCATTGACAGGATTATCTATCAAAATGATTTTTTCATTCCATTACTATGGAGGTACTTGGAGTGACTACAATATTTTTGATATTTTACACGTTGATTTAATCTATTTTTAGTAGCCTTGTTATAGACTACCCATCAAAATTCTTCTATATTTCCATACCTCTATGAACTTTATTTGTATATATGTTGTTCACATGGCAATGTGTTTACCTCACATAAGATTTTATCTCCCCGTAGACATGTGTTGAGTAAAATATCCAAAAATGATGCTATTATACTAAGGGAACACGTTTTTAGAGTAGATTGCATTCTTGGGGACATTGAAATGTATAGTTTTTGCATTCTAGGGGACCTTGAAATGTATAGTTTTTTCATTATCATATCATGAGATCTTGAGAATATATGTTTGAAATGGCCACTTGCTTCATGGACATATGTAACTACTCTCTTTCTATTCTATTAACAAAATTATTTGCCTTTCTTATTTTGTTAGAATTAAAAATCTAACCTTATTGTCTGTAA
Source organism: Torreya grandis (assembly GCA_037957365.1). Taxonomy (NCBI): domain Eukaryota; kingdom Viridiplantae; phylum Streptophyta; class Pinopsida; order Cupressales; family Taxaceae; genus Torreya; species Torreya grandis. Next base: position 441,920 of record JARHVA010001147.1, read on the forward strand.
TACGTGCCCATGCTAATAAAATATATTTGGTTTAACTTGTTATGGTTATGAATTATAATCCTAATTATAGTTATGAATTATGATTGGCATGATTGGTTATATTGTAAATTATATTATTTCTTTATCTCTTCCTCTATCTTGTTCACTCTTGTTGATCTGATATGGTTAGAGACATAGAGATAGATAATGAGGACTAAAAAAAATCCTTGATTAGTCATAACCTAATTATGATCATCATTCATGGTTGTTTTTAATAGTTCCATGGATATAAAACATAATTATGATGTGTGTGTGTGTGTGTATCTGTGGTGTCTAACTATACAAACTAACTATGTGATTATTGAGTTTAATTTGAATGATTCTTGTACCTTATGTGGTAAATTACAGTGAAATATCTAGTGACTTATTCATTGCTACTCTAATACTATGTCAAATGTTCAAAAGAGGTGAAATACTATGATAGATAGAATAAATTAATAGACATGATGTTTAATTATTACCATAGGAGCCAAAGGGGAGAAAATGGTTATTAGGTCATTACTGACTCTCCTCCACATTATTCAAGATTAATATGCATAATTAATCCTTATATTAGCATATATTTACTCTACTTAGGATAAAGGTAGATGTTAACTCTAACATATACATATCTTACTATGAGTATTATTTATTACATTAACTTGTTGAAGAGCATGCAGGAGATCTAGGTAAAACAAATGTTAGCTCTAGAACATGGGTATCCTGATTTGAGTTGTATTACATGTTTTAATTTTTCATATTGAATGCCATTCTACATGAAACAGATGTTAGTTTTATTAGATAAGTGACTTGCTAAAAGTTATTATTCAAACTTTACTTTTTGATAGTAAATGGTGTTTTCGCTAAAAATTATGTTATATCTAGCTGATAGGTATTGTGATACAATTTGTATTTCTTATTTTACTTTATGATAGAAAATGGCATCCTAGGTATAACCAATGTTATCTCTAGTAGATGATTATCCACTATGATTATTATTTATTGTTTTACTTGTTGATAGTGACTAAAAGAACTAATCAGATATTGCTATTCTACTTCTAAAAAAAACATTAGATATATTCTTGGTTTCCTCCCACGATGCACTAAGGAGGATTACACTATATTTTTAAAGGATTATAGATATGGTGGATATCCTTACTATTGTAGTTCTTCCATATAAATAACTATATTGAGATGATTGGTATAACATGATTAATTATTTTATAGATTTAGTTAATGATAATTCACACACACACACACACACACACACACACACACACGCACGCACGCACGCACGCACGCACGCATGCACGCACGCACGCACGCACGCATGCACGCACGCACGCACGTACGCACGCACACACACACACATGCACACGCACCCACACACACACACACAAACACACACACACACACAGACACACGCACATTCACGCACGCATCACATGCACATAGACATACATATGCACATGCATATGCACCCCCACCTACCCACACACACACCCATACAAACGAACATGTGCATTTATCTAAATGTGTATAACCATGAATAAATATTGTTTGGTAGTATGTTCTTAGGACATTGCATTTTCAAACCCTCATGCGATAGTCGATTCAATAATTTTGAAGATTATTGAACATCATTGATAAAATTTTCTTTGTTTGACCCTATAGACTAACTATGGACACATTTAGATACTTGATATATCATGATTATTTATTTAATATTCATATTTCATTATCGTGTGTGTGTGTGTGTGTGTGTGTGTGTGTGTGTGTGTGTGTGTGTGTGTGTGTGTGTGTGTGTGTGTGTGTGTGTGTGTGTGTGTGTGTGTGTGTGCGCGTGTGTGTGTGTGCGCGCGCGCGCGTGCGTGTGCGTGCGTGTGTGCGTGCACGTGTGTGTTATTTTAACATGCATGCAACTATGTGATAATATATTTTGGACATGTTTTTTCCAACCCTTCATTGAATGATTCATTTGTGATGTACCCAATTGTGTGGACAACCATGTAATTTTTCACAACCTATGGTTTTAGATACAACCACAACCAAGGATCGTCATTTAGATGCACACTAAGATGGATTCTATTCAACTATTTGGATATATATTGAGATGGAAAAAATTACATTATTTATATATTAATTTATCATATGTGAACATTTTGACATGTGAAGTGAACATGCAAGTAATAGGTATTTGATGGTAGAAAATGGGACAAGGAGGATTTCCACAGTGTCGTTTGTTGAGTTGTATGCCTTGGGGACTCTCTAGGATACCCTCTATACAAGTTTGAGTCCTCGTAGGTAGCTTTATCAAGGGTGGGGTTGCATGACATAAAAGAGACACATGTCCCTCCATGAGAGGTTACATAATATAATAGTGCAATCACCCTTAGAAATTGCATTCTTCCATTTTTTTTTTGGTTATTCAAGGATTTTATCTACAATAGAGGATTATAGAGATAATGAATACAAGAATTTGTAGGATCGTAGGATAATAAAAAAATTACCTTACAAATGTGCTCGGTTAAGATAGGTACTATCGTCATCTTGTAAAGTGGGTGGTATTTGGGGTTCTAGTGTTGAAAAATTGTGCATAAATTAAAACATAATATTGAAAATGTGTGAAATGTTATTTTACAAATATATGAAATAATATGTCAAAAATATGTGAATGATTTTGATGTTTAATGTCTAATTTTTATACTCAAGGGTGCGAAAATAGGTTTTAGTTGAACCTTAGGCCCAAGTGGGCATGTATTCTAATTCACCTAAGATTGATGCTTTAATTTATAAAATCATAAAAATTGTGAATTACGTAATGCTTAGGTTACACCCTGAAGCTACTAAACCTAGATTTCTACTTATGCTTTGTTATTTGTTGTGTGACTAGTTTTACCAACTTCAAGTCAATATGCCTACATTTAAATATTTTTATATCGAAAATTAATCACCAATGACTAGTCGAAATTAAAACAAGGATTTGTTGCCGGCTTGCCATTGTGAATACGTGAAATTCTGGAATCGAGGGAACGGTGTCTTCCGGTAACACAATGAGTTGAAATTACGCGTACAACAACGTTTGCGCGTCTGTTTGCAAGCCTGGTGGTCAACTCTGCGTGGGGATGCCCTCCTTAAGCACTCGTAGTTCCAATGATGTAAAAACTGTTGGAAGAGAGAAACTTTTACTTTGAAGAGGAAACATATCAGAAATATAGATGAATGGAAGGAATAAGATCGATTATGAAATCTCAATATATTTTTCCTACATTAAAAATATTATATCATTGTTTCAAATCATATATAAAAAGTCACAAATCAACTCTCATAACATCTATGTTCAACTTCAAAAATAAAACTTTAAAATATATATAATTATTTTATAATATATAAAATAATGTAATATATAAAATAATATAATAATATATTATAATATTATTAAATATTATTGTACTATATCATTATTCAAAATATATATTAATATTATAAATATAAATCTATTTATACAATGTAAAAAATATGATTTTTTTTTGCTAGCAAAGTTATATATTAAATCACTTGTATTATATACCTTTAAAGCTCATGAGTGAAATCTAATATTTTAAAGTTAAGTAGGTCACAAACAATGTAAATCTAGACATGTTAAATTTAATGTTGACCAATGTGAGGCCATATTCTGCTCGAAACCTATAACACTTTAAAAATATGCATGACTCTGCTAGATGGTGTGTTATCTAGTTCATATGATGAACAAATTTAACCTTTCCCTTGCCAATGGTTTCATTCCCCCTGTCAATTGTCATATGCCTATTCTTTGTAGCAATGCAAATGCATTAGTGTCATTAGTGAGAAATTTCAATACTGATCAAAATAAATTATAGATCTATCTTCGTCAAGACTATCATAGGGAAGACCATCATCATGTCATTAATCCTCTTGAGTCTTGGTTGATTTTCATACAATAAAGGTTGAAATTTTATCCACATAAAAAGCTCATGAATGAGATGTATTGTTCTTGAGTTACATAGGTAAAAAAATGTGCCACATCAAGAAAAGTCAAATTTAATGTTTTCCATTGTGAGGCATTGTTCTACTAGAAGTCCAAAACATTGGACCTAAAATTTTGCGTAAATGTCAAAGCATAGAATCTTAAATTAACTACATGGTCTAATCCATATGACTTACAACATGATTCACTACCAACAAGCTACTTTTAAATAACATATAGATCATTTTATATGTCCTCTACAAGACGAACTAATGCCATATTAGTAGACTTATGACCTGTAAACCCTTTTTCAATCTACCAAGTTCTTAAGCATAGTTATTCTTTGATTGACAAAAAAAAAAAAAAAAACATAAAATATAATGTTTTGTAAGTGCATGAAACTTAATCGTAATAAACAAATTCAAGCTTTTGCATGCCCTTTGCCTATTGTAGAGGAGTCCCTACCTTACTTGTAGTACACATATTTGATTCATTTTTTTTCTTTTGTTAAGAGTGGACGAAGGCATCATGAGAACTTATTACCATCATTTGTTGCATTGACTATCATTCCATCTCCATATATGATTTTATGCCTCTACCTTGTGTCTTTATATGCATAGAATATTGTGTTGTCCATTAAAATTAACTCCTTTGATAGGGTAGTTTTAATTTGTCACATGTCAATGGTTTCATTCTCCCTATTAATAGTCATATGCGTATTCTCTGTAGTAATACAATTACATCGTTACCATTATGTGGGAAATTCCAATGTCAATCAAAATAAATTTTAGATCCATCATTGTCCATACTCTCTTAGGGAAGACCATCACCATGTTATTAATCCTCTGGAGTTTAGGGCGATTTTCATGTGATAAAACTTGTGATTTTCTCCACATCAAAATTTCATGAATGAGATGTATTGTTCTTAAGTTACATAGGTTGCAAATAGTTTCACATATAGAAAAATAAAATATAATGTTTTCGATTGTGAGGCATTATTCTACCCAAATCCCAAAACATTACACCCAAAATTTTTTCCTAAAGTTCAAAACATCGAATCTTAAATTACCTACACAATCTAATCTAGATGACTTACAACATGATTTACTACTGACAAACTACTCTCAAATTACATTACATGTCGTCATCTCATAGTTGGTGGTCTAGTGTTTCATTTACTCTTTCTGAATCTATGCAAGATTAGGGGTCATTTGTAAGGATTTTACATGCCTTCATCTTATAGTTGATGATCTAGTGTTTCATTTACTCTTTTTGAAACTATGCAAGATTAGGGGTCATGCCTAATCCTCCTTTGAAAAAGTCCTATTTTCGAACCATTCAGCATCTTAAAGATGAGATCTCCATCATCTTTAGGCGATGTTACATATGATTAATATTCTCAATTAGTTTTTTGTATTTTATTTTGATCATATATTTGTATAAATATCTTTAGTTGGCATTGATATTTTATTTCTATGAATTAAGTTTAGGATTCAAATGAATCACAATGAACCATATGTAATGCTAACATGAATAAAAAATTGTCAATAGTAACAAGCCAACTTTTTGTTATAACCATCTTCATAATATTAATTTGATGAGAATAAAAAATACATCAACAAAATCCAATAAATAAAAAACAGAAAAACAAAACTACCATTAATTTTTATAACATATAATTAATATAATTTTTAATTTGAAAGCCTCGAACGATAATAAAAACTCACGACTTAGAAACTCAGGACTTACCATCAACTTATAAGCAAAAACGCCACCTCCTCCAAGGTTCTTTTTGGCTTTGAGTATTTCTAAAGTTTCTTTGCAAATGAAGGTCCGAGTTCAAGCGATGTTGAAAACGTTTGAAAAACCTTACTGTCTACGGAAAGTTCGATTGATAAAAGGAGGACAGCGGAACATCATGAAAAAATTGATGATATAATGTATAGCGTTTGAATGTGAGGTGCAATTATGCCATTTTAAAGACAAGTAGGGTTAAATTATGAATGGAGCAAAGTTTTTCACGTCTTCAATCATACATAGACTTGGAGATATGTGCCAAGTTTTTCAAGTTGTCGTGGTGGCCTGTCAGGCAGCAATGCCAATAATTTTGTATTTATTTTTTAATTAAACAAAACAACAATCATCTGCCCAAGTTTAGTGTTTAGGTTAACTTTAGGGTAAATCTCATCCGCAATAAACCCTAGGATAAGGTCTACCTGTGACCGTCCTTGGATTAATGTATTATATCATGTCGACTGCGGATTGTTTGTCATTCTAGAGCCTAGATTTTAATGTTAATAATACCCTGCTCTGCTCCTCCTACACTGTGGATCGCCTCACATATGGTAATTTCCGATCTGTCGCGTGTTGTTGCTGGAGAAGTTAATCAACCCATGGAATCCTGTCCAGTTCATTCTCTCACAGGACAGAAAAGACACAGACATGATCAGCAGGATATGACGGCAATCACAAAACCCAAATACGTCAAGATAGAAATTGCTGATGGATCTCCTCAAGGTGAATATACCATCCAATAGCCATAACCCTTGTTAGTTTTGTGGTTGCATGTAGATTGGGTTCTTCCTCTTTCTAACCATTCATTGATAGGATGTTTCAATTACAAAATCTCTATAAGAGGTTTATATTGCTAATTAATTCAATATAATTAAAATTGAAAAAAATAGGGTGTATTTTCCAGTAATTCTAATTCGTTGACAGCCATAGGTGCCTATTAGTTGAGCAGCAAGCTTAAATGAAAGTGGAAAACTCTGCATGACACAAGATAAAATTTCTCGATGTCTCCGACAGATGTATTAACTATATATATATATATAATGTAAACATTCTAGATGAAGAACTCATTCAATCTAAAACGAAGTAGAATGTTTAGATTGCAATTTTCAAACAATTGCAAACACATTGATTTGTGTATTTGCATCCTTGAAGCAATGAAGTAACAAAAACATTATCCCTTGAAAAAATTCTTTAAACCCCCCACAGCACATGGCAAGCCTAAGAATTTCCATCATTAATTCCTTGCTTCAATCCTTTTTAAACCATAACCTTTATTTTATTCAATTTAACATAATAGAATGTGTTCTTTTCAAAACTATTATGTCAAAACCTGCTGTTTTAAGTTACATCTGGTTTACACATCTGTTTAATGTATTAATTATTATAAAATATTTTATTCTTAAACACTAAACGTATTATTAAGACAATAGAAACATAAATTGTTTCATCTACAGGATTAAGGAGAATTACTCCACCTAATCATCAAGGTACATGGAGAACTCTTTATACCTGCATAAGGTGAAAGTCAAGGCAAAGGTATTCTTATTCAACATGTACTATAAGCTATGTAAATAAAAGTACTCGTTAAAAAAATTTGTGCATTAGGAAAGTTCAGAAAATATCATTCGAATTAATTTTTTTTCGAAGATATTTTTAAACGTGACAAATGAACATTGATTTGTAATATATCGGTTCGCGTGTTTTTTTTTTTTTTTTTTTAAATTTTAAAAGTTATTCTAAAGATTTTGAATTCTAACTAAAATAACATATTATAGAATATGAAAAACAATGCAAACATTAAAAAAAATAGTTTGGAAATATCATTACTCTAAACTATTTTTCTGTATTGAATAAGAATAAATATTTTGTTGAATTAATATGAAATAAAAAACTAATAATCATGCCATTTCTTTAATAAATAAAATCTTTATATAAAATATATAAAAATTCACTTTCATAGTTTATGATAAATCAAAAGTGACGTATGTAAATCCAAAGTCATATTAATAGACATTCTTTTTCTACATATTTGACAATCCCTTAAAAAAAGCCAACACCAACATCAACTTGAAAGAATGGCCAATATTCGTATCTTTGTTGATTTATAATAATCTCTATCACACCAAAGTAACCATAAATCCATATCAAATGATATTTCATATCAATTTAAATCACCTTTATAACAAGAAAAACCATATTTTACTTGTACAACTATTTATATTGTAGAGTGTTTTTCCCAAAGAAGTTTAAAATATTTATTTATTTATTTTCTGAAACATTTATTGCAAATATATTAAAAAAAAAGGTATTCTTCATTATATCTCTTTACAAAATAGTTAAAGTTGAATTATATTGTATAATTCCAAAAATAACTCAAAAAAATAAAATAAATAAATAAATAGTCAAATGTATTTAATATTTAATAACCAATTAAATTATTTTAGAAAAATCTAACATTTACAATATTTTAGTTGTTATAATCTCTATTAGGATTTCAACTATTAAAGTGGGTTTTTATTTGTATGAGTGATGGTTAATGTTTCTTTTAAATAATGCTTATTTTGCATAACTTTTAAAACAAAAACATACAAATAATTGTCATGTGTGAAAATCACTTTAGTGAAAAACACTAAATAATAATAACAATCAAGGTTACCTTCTTAAATTACATCTTGTATACAATAAGTACTTTGTTTCAACCTTAAATGGCATATATAAATTGTGTAATCGTAAACCTAAGACTTTTCTTCTCTTTATTTGTATTCAAAAAATAAAAATTATATCTTAAGTAGAAGAATTTTCATTTGTCATCAAAGAACACATAGATGACACTATAATAAATAAAATTTGATTACCTTCTTCAACTATTAAATTCTGCTGACAAATGAAAATATTTTTTTCATATTGAAAAGCTTGAAACACTTCTAAATAATATCTATATTAATAGTATTAATTTTAAATTTGTATCTTTAAATACATAAATAGACTAAAAATTGTTCTTCAACATCATGTTTATTATTATTTAAAAACATCTTCTTCTCATTAAATTTTTGTAATATTCAAATATTTATTATATTTTTTTATTAAAATATATACCATATAAATAAATATCAAGAGATTCTTAATAATTGATCTCAAAACTTAATTAATCATCTTAAAAAACAATTAAAATATTAGACAACAAATAAATGAAATAAAATATTCATTTAAATATTGCCTTATTTAAAGTATCATTTTTCATCTATTAAAATGTATTCTCTTAATATATATTTTTGTTTTTTTATATAATAAAAGTATATACTCTTATATTTTTGTTTCAATATGCCCATACTTCAAATCGACACTTTTGAAATATTTCAAATGTTTCATCAATCAATATAATATTTTTATTTATCATTTTGTTAATTCAATAGATTATTAATCCATATAAGATAGTGTATATTCTTGTTGATTATCCAGTTTAAGACAATATAAAAATACATGTTCTCCATAAAACATACTTCTAGCACAATAACCACGCTTAAAACATCCATTTAACTAGCGATGCTTCTAACTCATTTTTTGCCATTCCTGCTGAAGAACTAAAACCCATATTACACTAACCTTAGAGTTGCTTTGGTAATGAACACAAATTTTCAAAAACGAACCACCAACAACAAAAGCTACAGGCCGTAAAAAGAACCCACCAATAAAAATACCGATATGATTTGTAATACATTGTCAAGACAGCTTGATTGATTTTCTGAGATTTCTTTTATGAATTAATTATACAGAAATATTTTTATATTTAGTTTGAAGTTTAATATTCTCTAAAACTGAATGAATGAAAATTCACTCTCCAATAAATACTATAAAAAACTACAAACATAAATTGTTTACCTTGGAAAAAGCCTATGTGAAGGGATTTTTCTTCCTCTTTCCACCGTCTCCTGATACTATTGCATGCATGCTTATCTTACCAGTTGTAATTGGAGATCACTTCAATAAAAGATTCGCCAGTGTCTCCACGTGCTTTGAAACTTGCTCACAGTACAATTCTTGATGCACTCAATTCGTAAGACACTCTACAAAGAACAAGATTGCGAAATAATTACTTAGAAGATTTACAATGACCCTTAACGATATATTTGTATGTTTAGATCATGCTAATTTCGAGATAAAAATCTAACATTCCAATGAAAAGGAAGATAAAATGTGGTGTTGTTTTTTAGGTGGAAACTACTGTTTCGCTATGGTACTGTTGTTTACACATTATATGTCTTGTATTACAGCCGCTTCATTGCATATCGCTGCTCTGCATGAAATGATGATTTCGCTATGGGATAGAAAATACTATATTCTTCTCTATTTTCTATGATAATACTTCAATTGAAATTGACTTCTATTTATTCGAATTTCCTTACAACCTCCTACAATCTCTATAGCCCAGTGTATACACTCTACTGCCTGGTTCTTTTGATTGTTGTATGAAAACAGGGACTGAATAACCATTTATTGATCCAATTAGTCTAACACAAGAAATAAATGTTTTGAAAACCCAAATTTTATATATATGTGTGTGTGTGTGTGTGTGTTTGTTTTTGTGTGTGCGTGTTTTCTGGGACTGGTAGAACCGATTGTTACGAAGATCATTCATTTTGGTCTTATATTTTTGGTCTTTCGATGGCACTCAGAAGAAAACTGTATTAAGCAAAAACAAGAGAAATCAGTCAGAGCAGGAGAGATTGAAGATGAATGATGGCGAGCTCCCTCTACTTGTCAAACAAAACATCAATTCCCAGCAGCATCAGCGGCAACAGCGAAAGAAGAATTACAGAGGAGTAAGGCAGAGACCATGGAGTAAATGGGCCGCAGAGATTCGTGACCCAAAGAAAGCAGCTCGAATATGGTTGGGAACATTAGAGACAGCTGAAGACGCAGCTATAGCCTACGACGACGGTGCTTTAGCATTTAGAGGAGCAAAGGCCAAACTGAACTTCCCAGAAAGAGCCTGCCTCACCGATCATGATAAGAATATCAATACTAATGTCAGACTCAACTCGATTGACGAAAAAGCCATCACTGCAAGAAGTGTTGGGGATTCCCCATTGACAACGATGCTGGAAATTTCGGTGGTGATGGATTGCCGTGGAGCAATTGGACACAGCGCAGCTTTTTTTAACTTGTCCCAAGGCGGTTATTCCACATCATGTTTGTCAGAATCGCCTGAGTTTTATCATAATACCCAACTTGATAAACAATACCAGCTAGGTGTACCGTCCATAAATCACGAGTAACTTATGAGGCGGTCTCTTTGGATTCCATCAAACTACACATATCACAGCTTATTAAACCACAATAAATATGCACAGGAACAGCGGCAGATTCTTCTTGGGCAGCATTTAGCTCAGTCAGATGACAATTTTGGAAACCAAGAGTTGCAATTCTTTTCAAAAGGTGATACAGATCAAACACCGTGTAGTCCATTGGTTCCCTTCTTTCACCAGGTCTTCAACATTGGACCTTAGTCTTTTGCTTCTGTACTTCATCCCTTCTTTTTTCTTGTTGTGTTCAAAGGGGCTTTCAGCTTAACTTGAGGGGAACGAGAGGGGGAAGCTATGTAAGGAAGCATGTCAAGAAGCACAAGAGGATCAACTGAATCAGCATCACTTAGGGAAGAGACAAAGAATTTGGAGGAGGATCCCCTAGCAAGGGAGGAGGAGGAGAAGAGCTCAACGATTGATAGAATATCTCATGATTATGCCATAAAAGTCCAGATCTGGGTCTCCTTTTTTCCTCCAAACCAACTCAAGTGAAGAGCACTTGGAATGCCCTTAAAAGAGTACCCTACAAGTCACTGCCCGTTGAGATTGTAACAAATGCATTTGATTAGAAGTCTTTCAAAGTTAAGAAATTGGATCCACAAGCTCTGTGAAGAACAAACGTGAATAAAATACTAAAGAAGTTTGGAGATATCCACAATCTCTCATGAATCTCTTCTCCAATGAATCCTTATCCAACTTCACAAATGTTCTCACAGAGTTGATCAACATCACAATGTGTTCTTTCTTTCTCAAAATGAGGGAGATATTGTAGGGCATGATTCAGAAAGGTACCATAGTCACCACAACGTTTGCAAGATAAAAGAACAAAGTCCACGAAGAGAAGATGACCCCAAATTTGTCATCAAACCAGGGCCCTGAAGATTCGAAGAGTTGCTAAAGGCCACCTAAAATTAAAAAAATGTTTACACATTATAAAAGTTTATTTTAAATTTAATAGCATATTGTAAAGTTTTACTTATATGGGGTAAGGGTTCCTTTTATTTTATTATTTTTATAAAAATAATATAAGAAAGTGAGCCTTAATTTAATTGAGAAAATGACCATTAATATACTTAGGTTTGGACAAATATTATTATGTAATTAAATGTGAACAGAATCTATTCTAGACCTATAAATGATGTTATATATAGTATATACTAAACACTTTATATATTAAATGAAGTAACTAGTATAAGAAATCATTTATTATAGGTTAAGAGAAATTTATTAAATAGAAAATTATCTATCGTACATATAACCATTTATTGGAGAATCTCAATTATCAATAATCAATAACATATGACAAAAATAATGTACAAATTGGGGACTCTATTATGTTCCAAATCAATTATAACAGTTATCCAAAGATCACAAAACAAACTAGATAATCGAAGTCAAGAAATGCCAAATAATGTAAAGTTATACTTTGAATTTAATAGTATTTTGCAATGTTTTATTTATATCTTCTAAACAATATAATAATGTGAACTTGGGTTAAGTGCGAGAGTGTTCATCAACATACTTAGGTTTGGATAAAGATTAATAGCAACAAATTAAATGAAATTAAAATATAAATTACATTATAATGTGAATTAAACGTAAAACTAGTATATTGAAATATAGGACATATGATATTAAGTTGTTATAAATAACAAAAAATAAAATCCAAATTATATTAGATTGTCACAATTACTTAAATTTATATTAAATTGTTGTAATTAGTTTTAGGTTGTTATCTTTATAACAAATAAATGATATTATTTAAGAATAAATAGAAAAAAAAATTACAAAATTGTTCTCATTTCAGAAAACTCCATATAACACAAATTGATTAGAAAAAAATATATATACATTAATTTTCACTAATTGGAAACCTCCTTCATAATTAAGAAATGAATTCTCAATCAATAAATTGTAATATAAAATTTATTTAAAATAAATTCGTTTTTTAAATATACTATATGTCGAATAATGCATTTGAAAAATATCATACAATAATTGATTGATGAAAAGACACTAATGGCAAACGTCAAATCTATATCCTTGTACTATAATAATTAAACTTAGGACAACTAAAGGTGGGATTAATAAAACTAACGGATCTTCGTGTTTAAAAAAACCAAGCGAAGTGAATCACAGATCACCACTAACCAAAGACACGGGACAAAATTCTTCCGCATAGCAGCAACAGATCTAAAAACATTAAAATAAAAGCTGCGCCCAATAAAATACTGCCAATTGTTTTAATTTCATCAGCTCATATATTTTGCAAGGTTAAAGGTAAAAGCATACACGCTGTAGGATAAAGCGGAATCATCCCATGGGAAAATGATGCCATACCATCTTGTTAAAGTTTCAAATTTCACTTAATTTTTAAAATGTATTTTTACCGAGTTTTAATATTTGTGGTAAATCTCGGTTATGGACTAAATTTGACAGTCGCGTATGCTTGTCACATTTTTTATGATCATTATTTATTTACCATTGCCCTATAAATGTTTGAATACTTCATAATTGTAAATGGAATCTTTAATGATAATCTAAATATTTATTAAAATGGTTTTGATTTATTTTTTAAAAAGAATGTACAAAATCGCAACTTGTATTTGATATAATTTATCAAAAATATTAATTATATTTTATAAGTTAAATAAAAATTTTAATAATAAAATTAAGTTTTAATCTAAATTTAAAATTATTGCAACTATCATCAATAAATTTTATTAAATAAAAATATAACAAACATCAAGAAAATACAAAGCAATGTTAATATTGAGAGCACACTCTACAATAAAACATGAAAAATTGTCATTATCAAAATATTTGTTAATATTTTTTATATAATGAAATTTACATTTATTAAATATAGATATTACATTATAGATGAAGCATTGTATCATTTAAAGCTTATATAAATGTAAATAGTCAATCTAATTTAATTAATTAATTTTGTTTAAAAAGTGTAACGGTAAAAAAATGATGGAAAAGGGGGTTTATTAATTGACATGTTTTTCTTGAAAATTGAGAAATATGAATTTCTATAAATAATTTGAGATGGTTACATTCAAGATTTGAAGATAGTGTAAGAACATGATTTATAGCATTTTGAGTCTAGATTCCAAAATATTATTAAAACAATAACAATGGGTTAAATATAACAAGATTAAATATATTAAATTTGAATAAAAATTCTTTTTTTTTTTGGAAAATAAAGTAGATAGTTGCAAGCTAGTTCCACAGCTCAAATATTTCTCAACAATTGTGATATATATATATATATATATATATATATATATATATATATATATATATATATATATATATATATATATATATATATATATATATTGCACATACCAAAATGTTTATTTTGCTTTTCTAGTAAAATTCATACAACTTTGTTACAGGGAGAAATACAATGGTCAATAACGCACTCTTTCAGTTCAAGATTGACCAATATGGAGGCCCCTCATTTTCCTCTTAGGTGATTAGTAGAAAATTGGGTTGCATTAGGCCAAATGAAATTAAGGACCGAGGATAGCTGGGAGCCCATAGCCTTTAACCTAAAAAATGTCCCTTAGAGTTTTGGAGGTGACTTTAACATTGTCGAGGAAAAAGAAGATAAAATTGGTGGTGACCATCAGTCTTGGAAAGGCAATGAGCTTTTCTTCTTGTCCAAATATAAGAAAATACATAGACTCCTTGATCCATTACGTAAAGTTACAAATCAAAGTAAAGGAATCTGTTTTACCTGGTGCAATAATCAAAATAGGAAGAAAAGATAATATTCCAAACTTGATATGATTTATTTGAAGAAAGATTCCTTTGAAGTGACACCAACTAGTTTTGTGAATGTAGTGAATGTTATGCCCTACACAATCTCCGACCACCATCCCATTGAAATTGATTTTTCTTTGAATTCAGACGTTGAAAGCAATTCTTATTCTTTCAAAGGAATCTATAAGTTTAATGTTTCTCACCTAAATGATCAAGTCTATATGGATGGTATTTGTTCTTCTTGAAATGTAGGAAAATTCTCATTGAATTATAGCTCTAAGATTGCTTAGTAGAAGTATTGTATGGAATTGTCTAAGAGCTTTTCAAGAACATATGGTCAAATCAAGGCTAAAATGCATAGGAAAGCTACTAGGTTCACCCAGGAAAAACTATTTTATGATGAAAGTTATTTTCAACTTGATCCCTCTAATGGTAGATTAGTGGATGAAATTGACTCTCAAAAGCATCAAGTCAACCAAACCCAACGCTACCTTGCCAAGAGTATGTAAATTCAGTCTAGACTGACATAGTTTAAGCTTGGTGACAAAGTACCTAAGTTTTTATTTTGTTTCTTGAGAACAAAAAACTAAGGAAAAAATTAATGGTATTGAGTTTTGGGGTAACATTGATTATGACCCTTGCATTATCAAATAATATTTCTTCAAATTTTAATCCAACATATTTTTTTGTGATGGATCTAGTGATCTCATAGAGCAAAATTGGGCTATTTGTGATAGTTATATTCCAAATAAAGTATCATGTATGAATGTGATTTCCATTGACGAGGATATCATGCTTGATGAAATTAAAGAGACCATTGACATCCTCAAAAATGATAAAACATCAAGTATTGATGGTTTTCTTGCCAAATTTAACAAATCAAATAAGGACTAGTTGGCCAAGGATTATCTTAAGGTCTATAATGAAGATACTATTTCTAGTTCCTAGGGCCCTGAATTAAATAGAGGTGTTATTAAGCTCTTCCCTAAGGAAAGGGTCCCATATTTAGTCAAAAATTGGAGTCCAATTACCCTGTTTAATGTTTCTTCTAAAAATTTGATGAAAATCTTGGCCAAGAGACTATCTTTTTTATTTCCATATATTATTTATGAGACCCAAACAAGTTTTATTTAAGGAAGATAGATTATGGATAACCTGATAACTAGTTGAAAAGGGATTTATTGGGATCATTATATCTAATCAAGATGTGGGCATGATTCTACTCCACTTTAAGAAATCCTATGATAGAATTAAATGACCATTCATTGAAAGAATTATCAGAGATTTTGGTTTTCGAGCAAAAATTTATAAAATGGTAAATGTTTTTTTTCAAAGATGCCTCTATTTTAGTTGAAGTGAGTGGGGAACTCACATCCTCCCTCAAGATTCAATGGTCTATTAGACAAGGTTTTACTCTTGCCCCTTCTTCATTTCTGTTGGCATATGAAGACTTACATTTTTTACTAAGATTCTTACATGTGGGTCCTCTTATCAAAGAATTTGTGCTTACCAATGAAGATGGATTGAATGAAGTTTTATTTGTTTATGACACTACTCTATTTGTCAAACTAGACTAAAGCAACTTAAATCAAGTTCTCTCAAGGCTGGATATATATTGCTTTGTGTCTAGATTTAAGGTTGCTATGCATAAATCTTATATGCTGGGGTGGCAAGATACCACACTTGATTGGATTATATAGTATAGATGGGTGTGAAAAGGTCCTGATGAATTGGTTAGATATTTGGGTTTTACTTTTGTACTTATCCCTTCATTCAAGCTCATATGGGAGTTGATATTTGTCAAAATTAGTAAGAAATTTGAAAAATGATAGGTACACTTGCTTTCTTTGCCTATAAGGATCTAGGTCTACCAAAAAGTAGTTACCTCATACATTATTATTATGCTTCTTGTTGGATTTTTATTAAGACTCAGATCAATTATATACACAAAATTATAAAATATTTCCTATGATCTAATGGCAAAGGAGGGAGGAAAAGACATGTTATTTCATGGTAATTTTATTTAAAACCTAGGCATATTGCGGGACTTGGCCTAAAGTATCTAAGGATCCAAGGCATCACCCTTGTAGTATAAATGGATAATCAGAGCATTCATAGGGGATGAGCCCTAGAAAATATTCATTAGAAATAATATCATGTGTGGTTTTCCTAGAGGTAAATGAAATTGGAAAGGGCTTAACATTATGGATTTTCTCATAGGTCCCTTCTCTATCAAAGTTATACGGTCCCCAATTTTTGCTTCTATCCAGTCTATTTGGGACTTTTTAAAACCTTTTATCACTATTAAACTTATATTCAACTTGTTTGGGATATTCTACGAGGGTTATTGATCCATCTAGTGTAATGTTTGTGTCAATAAAAGGCCTCTCGCACTCACTAGGGGATGTTATTTTTTTTATTGGTTCACTAAAGGTTTGAGGGATTTTAAATATCTTATCTCATAAAATAGTTGGGCCACCTAGTTGGAAATTAGAATTAGATTTAAAATCCTAGTCACTCAATATAGAACATACACTCTTCTTCAAAAAACACTATAGGGGAATTACAATGACTCTTTTATGGATGAGGATGGTTAATTTTGGGAAAGTGTTAAGTGGTTGAAGGTTTCTCCCCTGTTTGAGTTCTCTACTCATATGTTATACAATAGATTCTCTTTTTCCAAATTCCCCTATATTACCATTAATCATATTTGGAATGTGTGTGGTCCCCTTCATTCCTATTCCTTTAGGTTTTATGTTATTTGAGCTTCATATATTAAGCCTCAAAAGTGTTATTTTTGGTTTTTTTAATATAAAATAAATTAGCAATTGGTACTATCTTGATTATGTTGAGAAATAAAATAGCTATGTGCAGATAATTAACTCATAATATTTGAAATTCATCTGAACATACAGATAATTATTTTAACACACAATAATATATTATTTTATACACTCTATTCTAATTAATAAACAATATGTGAGGTTACATATTTATATAAACCTTATTCCTATATTTTCTCCATTTTTTTCTCACACTCAAGATCACATGACTATGGAAAACACTAAATATGATTTATTATTATAATAATATAAATAATATATCTCAACAATATATATTCTAACCTATATCGTAATATTATCTATATAATAATATTCTTATTAACAAACTACCTAATTATATTTACCTCTCGGTAAATATCAACATGTAATTACTCAAACTTACATGATGTAAAAGATAATTCCAGACATTCCAACCCATAGTTTCTACATGGTGCAAAAAAATTCACACTATTATCGACAGTGTGCTCACCCATTATAAAATTCCATATTTAGCTCACGAACTTGATATAAAGAGAGCCTCACTCCTCCCATGGTTTTATAGGTTTACCATAAACCTTGACATGAAAATGAACCTCCTTTTATCTACTATTCACCTCCTCATGGTTTTTAATATCTCTACCACAAACCCTTTTAAGATACATGAACTGACTTACATTGGTGTTTTTTGTGCTTTCATAATTTTTTCACATTAGGAAACCATGTTTAGAATTTGCACACAATTTACATTACATGAGCATGCATTATTATTCTATTCTTATTTTGAAAAACATAGTGGAAATGAGAAACACCCCATACTATATATGTCACCAAAACATTGGTGTAGCCCTATCGTTGGTGACTAATGAGAGGTCACTGAAAGACCTCCATCCTCCATGTATCCTCCAACATCTAGTATGTAGCTCAAAAAACTAGATCAATGAAGATAATTACTCCCACCCACACTCTTGACATATTTTTTTACAAAACAGATGTCAGTTGCACCGATAATGTGTCCATGTATAATTAAAACTATTTTTTTCTGACATTTTTTTATAATAGAGACTCTTAGAGATAGAATCATGATGATTGACATAAAATAAAATTAAAAACCAATTACATGGATAAAATGACTCTATTGGTGACACTTTAACAATATTAAAAGATACTTTACAAAAACTAACATAAAGGTCTTGAGAATTAACCTTAATCTAAACATCAATATTGACACCTAAGAAGTAAAATACATACTAATGCTTTAAAATTAACAATAATGCCTAATTACATACTTTGACATTAATCATTATGAACAATTTTTGTTTTTAAAAAAATATTTAACTCTAATAACTTTTCAAATTTTGAACACCCTTGAATAAGATAATGACTACTACTCATAAATAATTCACAAAATTAAAATACTTGACTAAACTTTTAAATAAAATAACCTAGCTAGATAATAGACTTAAGACTTGTGAATTTTATCACAAAACTAACTTTGATTGCTTATAGAATGAACTCTTAAAAATTAAAAAAAAAATACTTTAGACTCACTGTGAAAAATGAGATAAAACCGTAATACATGAACAATTAAAGTCTAAGAAAAACAAATAATTGGAAATCTATGGGATTACATGATAGGTGTGCATGTGGTGGGTGGTGGAATGGATCACCAAAAAATGGTATATCTTTGTGTTCCATGCTACGTGTCAAGTGGGAGAAAGCTAGTAGCAATGAAACTTTATTAATATTGATAGGTTCTATATAAATTAACACAAAAAGTCCCAATACACAAATATTGATCATTGATACACTATGCATGCTGATAAAAATGATAGGAGTTGAAGAGATATATAATAGATATGGATTATGCGTGTTGATAATATTTACATGGTAGGCAATTTCAATGTTGGCATTTGTAGCCCATCTATTGAAAATATCTATAGGTTTGTCAATAAACTAGAGTTCTCCAACTATTGCTTCAATTTTGAGAACATTTATTTTTAGTGATTATACGTTCCTAAATAGTAGTGAAAACTTTATTTAATGTGGATTTAGACATTAGAGTCATGGTATCACATGTATTTTTACATTATAGATTTGTTTTAAGAGATTATTTTATGCTTGGATGTCCTGAATGCATAAATTCTAGTTGGATCTGAACATGTCTCTTCACTATAAAAAGTTTCATTTTAGGAATCATTACTACAAATTATGCCAAATATTGGTCTCAATGGTTCTATAGACATTATCTATATGTAATCATGTGTTTTTGGGTGAGTGGCATTCATTTGTGTGGGTGTGTTGAGTAGATATATGATGAGAAGAGAAGAAATGATGAAGATAAGTATAGTGGAGAGGGAGAGAACAAAGCTTATGAAATGAAACAAAAGAGATATAACCACACAAATATTTCAAGGACTATATATACATGAGAACTAGAATATTTCACTACTTCAAATGTCCAAGTAAGAGTATAGAAAATAATGGCAACAACACTATGGAGAAGAAGATAACATAACATTACTTCATGATTACATGGGTGACTGGAAGTTGACTCCAAGAAGAGGATAACCTCATAATAAAGGTATAAACATTAAAAAAGAATGGAAAGTATTTAAAAATAGATATCATCCAAATGTATGGGGTAGAATATAACCAATTCATCAAACTTGCACAACTAAAATGTATAAGGGCATCCAAAGAAGGTATGCAAGAGATGAGTATTCTTCTATTTGCTTGAATTGTACTTATAATATAAATGTGGTATGTTCATAAATTAAATAAATACAAAACAAGAGTAGCAATTCCAAAATGATATTAAACTAGTGTATCAAGGGTATCCATATTAAAATAGTGATAAATGGTGTAGCCCAAATGGTTTAACCCAATCATGAGAGGCACGTCATAGTAATATATGAATCCTTCTCAAATAATATACTATTTTGTCCCATATATTTTTTATTGAAACAAATATTGAAATATTGTAATTTACTTTTAATATATTACATGAATAGAATATTAAAGAGTATCATATCTAAATATGGCAATAGAATTATTAGATATAGTTTTTCACTAATAATGTGAGTCAAATTATATGCATAAATATCATCACCATAAAATGTGACCACACACACACATGGACGCATGCAGACATGCACACACACACATGCATGCATGTGCATGTGCACGTGCACACACACACACACACACACACACACACACACACACACACACACACACACACACACACACACACACACACACACACACACACACACACACACACACACACACACACACACACACACACACACGCACGCACGCACGCACGCACGCACGCACGCACGCACGCACGCACGCACACACACACGCACACACGCACATGCACACACACACACGCACAGGCACACACGCACACGCACAGGCACGCACACGCACAGGCACGCACATGCACATGCATGCACACACACACGTACACACACACACGTGAAATACACATGCATGAGTGCGTGTGTGTGTATGCGCGTGCACACACACACACATCTATGCATTCATACATATATATAATCCATCAAGCCATACAAGATAGTAACAAAATATAATGTCAGGTGAATGCCATGTAGGTATACAATGCCAATAAAACATACATTTCTAAATAGGTATTAAAAAACTAATCCATCTAACAACACAATATAATATCACCTGAATTTCATATATGCATACAATACCAAATATTCTTACCTTTCCATTTAGGCATATAAACAAGTACATCATCTAAGACATTATACTCATTAAATAGTCTCCCTTTCTTTGCCTTTTTCAAATAACACTCATCCTAGGATGTATTGATCATAGATGGAGATCCCTAAAATGCCTTAGATTTCTCCAAGGTCTAAATGTAGATCCTTATACTCTCACAACTCAGACATATTGTAACCTACTCAAATACAAATATTATTGTAAAATTTAAATATTATAGATGTAACCAATTTCAAAAATTAATATTAAACTAGAATATAAAAATCATTTAAACTTTCACTTACTACAATATTTTATGCATGCTCAATCTGTGTTTGATGATCAATAAGGTTTGTGATAGGTCAAGGTGCATAAGCATGCACATTAAATGGGGATAAAACAAAAGAAATTTCCATGTTAATCAATTATGTGGGACTATCATATTTCATCAAAAAACCTTCCATAAATAGTACATTCACATAAGCAATATTTGCTAAACTATCTAGTAAAAATATTAAAATAAATCTATATTTACATTTTAAAATTACAAGTGAACATGTACATTTTTGAGTGTCTACGTAGACAATATTCTGGAAACATTGCTTATTTTGTATCATGTCATAGATATGGAGGAGTCTCCACTGTGGTAATCAACTAAACAAACAACCTCACATAGTTTTAGAGAAAATATTGAATATATATGGTAAATTTATCTCCTTCATCAAAGCCATAATAAATTAAAATAAATTTCAAATCCTATTTCCCTTTTTATGAATTATATTCTCGAATTCAATTTAGCTAAGAAAATAATTTCTAATGATGTATACCTAATACTTGTCTGAATTTTCACTTGCATAATCAAGGGGAGATGTTCTAATTTTAGAAATATAGATAATAATTTTCACTAGCCACTTTAATTGAGTTAATATACTTGAAATTTTATCACTCTTAACCTTTGAAACTCTAGTCAACTTCATGATTTGTTCCTTATCATATATACATATAATATTTACTCATATGTTTATAAACTTCTCCATATACAATTTAAGACCCTATTAACATGGAAGTATACATGTAAATAGAATAAAAATATAAAAAAGAGAAGCACAAATCTAGGGGAACTTATTTCAAAGGGATATAGGAATAAAATAGACCAAGAGTATACTATTTAATAGGAGTGTACTTTAATTTTTATATCCTTGATACATAAATTTAACTTAAGATATTAAATAGTATCATTGATTCACATAAGGGATCTACATTAAGGATTTGGAAGATAGGCAATGGTATTATAAGTAGAAATGGAAATATTGAGTAGTTAATAAGCAATATGAAGAATAGATGATAATCAAAAAACTTGTGAGGGTTTCAAAGAAGTTTGAGAAGGTGAAGGAAGACCAAAAATATAAAATTATAAGGAAGTGGGGGAAGAATATATATATTTTTTAAATCAGAGAAAGACGTCTTTAGAAGTTGAAGAAGACTCCCTAGAAGGTTGATCATTATTAAAATAATTCAAAGATCCATTACTCACCTTAAAAGGTATACATTCAATTAGGGGTTCTTAGGTTAGGTATTGTCTCCATATATCTTTCAACACCTCTCACATATATAATTTGCATTCACATCACTATAATTCAAATT
>JARHVA010001147.1:470000-472500 GCA_037957365.1 Torreya grandis
TAAGTTCTAGATAAGTTATATATTTTACTTTATTCCATTTTTAACATATTTATAAATATAGTAACTTCCAAATCAATCTCATGTGTTTATTACATAAATTATAGTTTATTATTTTTTTCAATTGTTTATCTAAATTATATTAGATTAATTCAACTAATTTCTAATTTTTTTATATAACATATTGGTGGACCAATTTATTGTCAAATAATTTCAAAACCATAACCATCCATGTTACTAGGGTTTATTTCCTTATTTTTATTATTTAAATTTGTTGTATTGGGTTTTATATTTTGGTATTTTTTTTTTAGCATCAATCTTGTCAAGTTTTTATTTCTCTTTTTAAACAAGTTAATAAAGATGTTTGTATATTTCCTCAATAATGTATTAGCTTATGCGCCATATGATTTGAATACTTTACTTTTGTTAATACCATTTTTTTTTTTTGAATCATGTAATAAAATTGATCATATTGACATAAGATAATTAAAAGGGTTTATCACAAATAATCATTATATGCAGCATGTGTTTATAAAAATGACTAGAATTGAAATAAAGGAATCATCTAAAGTCCAATCATTTGAAATTTTCACTACTATGGGTTCTTTGCCTTTCTTAATATATTTAGATACAAAACTTTTACCACCATTTATTATGACGGAAACCCAAGGGTTTCATTATATTATTGAACCAATTCCTACTCAGTCATTTGTGACATCACATTTGGTTAGCACACATTCTACTCCTAATGTACAATCCCTTAAGTAATAGTTCTTAGCCTTATAGACTAAGGTGTTACATTTGGAAGAAGGTGTTTGGAAATATAATTAGTCTCTTGATTCAAAAAAATTATTTCCTACTCCATTGGTTCAACATATATCATCTTTATCCTTTCCCAATTAGTTTTGTTCCAACGAAGCTTACATTGTATGATTAAAAAGGTGGCCATAGTCAAAATTTGACATATTTTCACATAATATGTGTGGACTATGGGTATAATAATAACTTATTGATTTATTTATTTATTAATATTTTAATATACTATGTTATAAGATGGTTTTATGAATAACCACATCAATTAGTTTAGGCATTCAATTCTTTAGTAGATTCATTTCTTGCAAAAAAAATTATTAACCTAAGTGAATAGATTTCATATGCTCATATTGTTAATCTCAAATAAGAATCCAAAAAGTATATCATCAATTATATATTATGGTATAAGTCAATTTTATCTACGACAATGAATCCTATGACATCTAAAGAATTGTAAGATAGATTTAAAAAGAGTTTATTTCCACCTCTACATTAATCTATTATGTTTAATATTTTACTATCATTCAGTGATTTATCTCACACAGTTAAGGAAAGAAAGGTCAATTTATTGGAAATAAATAAAGTAAAATAAGTGACCAACCTCATTTATGCTTCTAATCAAAATAATCCTAGTAATCCAACATACAAGATGAAGCCAAGTAAAAATAAATGTGATCCAAAGATAATAATGAATATAGTTTAAGAACCCACTCTGCGTAATGTATTATTAACTCCTACAGGGAGATAGTTTATAAACTTGCTACAAGCTCCATATTAAGTATTGTCTAAATTTTCAAACAAGGCCACTCCTTTAGGATAATCACGCCTATTGGTAGTGTCTAAATCCTCTCATCTCATATTCCTAACAAAAAATGGCTAGTTGATAAAATTAAAATTTACCACAATGGGTCATTTTGTATGTTTTACAAGTCCAATTGGAGTAAATAAACTATACAAGGACAGTTTCAAATCATTTAATTAATTGATGGAAAGAGGCACATATTATTCAAAATCATTATAATATTTTACTATAAATTTAGAGTAAAATGTCAATTATTCCAAATATTTATTCCCTTTAGCACAAGTAGACTTGACCTAAGTATAGATAAACCTCCAAAGTATTAAGCCATTGTTGAAGCAGTTAATCACACCAAACTTTCACCATCGTAGAAAATTACAATAGCATTTCACACACTCAACCAGAGCATGAGATAAATACATGGAGTTTCATCCATCTTGAAAATAATATTGGTAGATACGTAGTGATGAACACACAAGGTATTGAGGTCAAACACAACCTTAGCCCCTAAGCCTTTTTTCCACATTATTGGATTTATTCCTCATTGTCTACTAAAATATAGATCTAAGTGAAGAATAAAGAACAAAACAAATCCTATAGAATATTGAAATATCTTGCATAGTCATACAAGAGTTACATGTAAAGGCACACACACCATAATTTGCACAAAGGGATAAAAACCCTACTTGATCTCCACACACTGAGACACCAACACATGATAGCCTTGTTTGAATAACATGTTCTTATCCTAATGAGACACATAACCATGTTCCTAGTTAATGGTGACGTTAAATATTCCTATGTAGTTTATCACGTAGTCTATGTTGTAGTATACCAAATCTATGTCCTAGCAAAGTTAATGATTTTAGTTATTTCCCCTTTAAAACATTT
>JARHVA010001147.1:480000-485000 GCA_037957365.1 Torreya grandis
CCAATAGTGATTTTACTTTGTTGTATTACTAGAATAAATGGGGTGCAAATGTAGACACTAAAATTAACATTTTATGTTAACTCAATTTTCTTGTGACCAATCCTTATACACACACTCAACTTATGCTTAGTTTCATGGTTCTAAACTGCTATTCATTTATATCTATGTGGATGACCCTTACCCTTAAATAAATCTGATACAAGGTGTTCATATTTATCATTCTCAAAAACATAAATTCAGTATTAAACTAACCCACATTCCTAATTTAGTTGGCTATGCTTTGTAAACATGCTCATTCCTTTAGAGCAATCCTAATCATAAGTATCAATTTTGTCCTCCCACCAAATGATTCCTAGTTTTTGAAATTAAAATTTTCCTTAACATATCTTCCACATTTCACAAGTCCCATTCAGGGAGGTACATTATATAAGGAAAATTTAAATTTATTTATTCACTAGATAGCAACTATGAATAATAATTGAATACTTGTTTAGCCAGTAGACTCAGTAAATTATGAAGAATTTGCTAATATTTATATTGTGATTGATGCTTATGTTTCAATTGTTCATACATATAACATTAGCAACATTACATACATAAACAATAATACTTATTTATCATCCTTAAAGGAAACAATGATGAAAATTTTGAATAAAAAAATATAATAATTTTTTTATATATGTACCTCTTTTTTATTGATAAATTATGTTTATATATATATTTAATTTTTTTAAGGAATTTTAAACCTTATTTTAAAACATATAAGCTTATATTACCCTAATAGGTAGACTCAATTGGAAAGTATAGTTTACACTTAATATTGGTTATAACATGAAATTAAAAACAACTGCCATAAATATAAATATGTTAATTTATAAAAATATTTTACTTGTCATTTTTTCCTATTATTTCTAAAAACATATGTTAGAAATTGAAATAACAAAAACCAACCAAAGTTAAGGTGTTACTTTGATTGTAGCATGAAATTAAAAATATACGGCATAAATGTAAATGCATGAATTTAAACAAAGATTTTGTTTTAGAGTGCTGTGCAAGGAGGGGTTCATAACCGCGACCATAATTTACACAAAAGGAATGATAATTCTTGTCATTCTTTATTTTGTATACATCAAACTCATATCATGCTATTTTTCCACCAATTTTTCACCAGAATTAATCTTATTACTCTATAACATTCAATTCAGCTTTTTCACTAGTTTTGCATTAGAATGATCTTTTAGATTTCATATAGGTATTCCAGTCCACTTTAATACCTTTAGTTGTGCAATTATGGACTTGAGAACAACTTGATTTCCTAAGCACACTCTCCTACCAGTGAGGGTTTGGGCATGCAAAGTCCAATACAATTGTTTCAACATATAAAATATCCAAGGATTCCACCCTCTCCAATGACTAGTTTTACACCAAAAAACGTAGTGGATTATGTACATGAACAAGTATATTGGTTCATTTTTATTTGGTCTATAAGTTTCTTGTCTTTAATTTAAATTTTTTAGTTCTAATTAAGATCTGATTCATACATGTTTCATTTGAAATTTTCATGAATCAGAGTTCATTGTGTCACCCACTTTCAAGACTACTCTTCATTAGTAAGTTCAGGTATATTTTTTTTCTTTCTACTCTAGTAATTTTACTTTGTTGCATTACTAGAATAAATGGCATGAAAATCTAGACACAAGAATTAACATTTTATGTTAAATCAATTTCTTGTGACCAATCCTTATACACACACTCAACTTATGCTTAGTTCCATGGTTCTAAACTGCTATTCCTCTACTTGTGTGTGGGTGACTCTTACCCTTAAATAAATCCGATACATGTTCATATTTATCATTCCAAAAAACATAAAGTCACTATTAAGCTGATCCACATTCCCAATTTTGTTGGATATGTTCCGTATACATGTTCATTCCTTTAGAGCAATCCTGATCATCAGTATCGGTTTTGCCCTTCCACCAAATAATTGCTAGTTGTTCAAATTAAAATTTTCCTTAATAGACCTCCCACATTTTACAAGTCCCATTCAAGGAAGTATATTATATAAGGAAAATTTAAATTCATTTGTTCACTAGATGGCAACTATGAAGAATAATTGAATACTTGTTTAACCAGTAGACACAATAAATTATGAAGAATTTGCAAATATTTATATTATAATTAATGCTTATATCTGAATTGTTTATACATATAACATTGTAAAATTACATACATAAATAATAATACTTATTTATCATCCTTAAAAGAAATAATGATTAAAATTTTGAATTAAAAAATATAATAATTTCTTTATATATGTTACCTATCTATCTATATATATATATATATATATATATTAAAAAATATATATTTTAGAACGTATAAACTTATATTACTCCAATAGACGAACTCGATTGAAAAGTGTAGTTTACACTAAAATTTGTTATAACATAAAATTAAAAACATCCAACATAAGTATAAATATGTTAATTTACAAAAATAATTTACCTATCTTATTCTTTTCTATTAATTGTAAAAACATATGTTTGAAATTGTAACCAACCAGAGTCAAGGTGTTACTTTTATTATAACATGAAATTAA
This sequence comes from Torreya grandis, assembly GCA_037957365.1. Lineage (NCBI taxonomy): Eukaryota > Viridiplantae > Streptophyta > Pinopsida > Cupressales > Taxaceae > Torreya > Torreya grandis. The sequence goes on from JARHVA010001147.1 coordinate 482,600, forward strand.
AAAGATATTTTATTTTAGAGTGCTGTGCAAAAAGGGGTTCATAGCCGCGGGCCGCTATCATATATGACAGCAAAGAGTTCGACCATACCATATCTTTGACCGACTTTCAGACTTTGAGTCAAATTCAAAACACTCTCTTCCTTTTCTAATGCCGACTTTAAAAAAGACACAGTAATACGGAATTCCTTAGTAAAAACACGCAAACTATCGGATAATGCATACCCTAGAAAACAAGGAATTCTCATAATTTCATCTTAAAGTGTGTGCATTATTTGAGAAATTAATCACCAATGACCAGTCGAAAACAAAACGCGTACAACAAAGTTGTCACTGGCTTGCCAGTGTGGATACGTGAATCGATGGAATGGTATGTTGTGGTATCGCAATTAGTTGAAAAACGCGTACAACAAAGTTTACTCCTATTCGAAAGCCTGTTGGTCAACTTGTCCACACGCCCTTCATGAGTACGCGTATGTCTCCGTCACAGGCCTATCTACTCCCATCTAATTGTGCGAATATTTTATTCACGTAGTGTGGGCCGTGGCCTGCGGAGGGTCGAAAAACCGGAACGCTGCATATTTTTATTTTCACTGTTCCTGCACATAGTTTGTCTCCAATTAAAGCTTTGAATTATTGCTTCTATTATTATAGTATATGATCTTTTTCCTTAAAATATTAGATTAGCAGTTGCTCCAATGGTGTAAAGAATGTTGGAAGAGAGATAGAGGTAATACATTAGAAATATAGATGAATGCAAGTAAAAAGATTCTTTATGGAACTTCAATGTCTCTTTCCCACATTAAGAACATTATATCATTGTTTCTAATCATACATTATAGATTTAGAAATCAACTTTCATGATATCTTGGTTCAGCCACAAAAATAACACTCTAAAAATATGTAAAATAATATAATATATAGATCAATATAATATAATATTATAATATTATTAAATATGATTATATTATATGATTGTTCATAATATATATTAGTATTCTAATTATAATTCTATTTATACAACGTAAAGGAAGTAAATTTTTTTTGCAAAGTACATGTATATAGTAAATTGCATGTATTATATTCCTTTAAACCGCATGAGTGGAATGTAATATTTCAATATTAATTAGGTCACAAACAATGTAATATTCAAACATATTAAATTCAATGTTATCCATTTCGAAGTCAAATTCTACTCAAAACTTAAAACAATTAAAAAATATGCACTGCTCTACTAGGTGGTATGTTAGCTAGTTCATATGGTGAACAAACTTAATCTTTCACCCGTCAATGGTTTCATTCCCCCTATCAATAGCCATATGCCTATTATCTATATCAATACAAATGCATAGTTATCATTAAGTGAAAAATTCTAATGGTAATTAAATTAAATTATATATCCATCTTCGACAACACTCTCATATGGAAGACCATCAACATGTCATTAATCCTCCAAAGTTTAGAGTGATTTTCATGCAATAAATGTTGCAAGTTTCTCCACATAAAAAGATCATGAATGCGTTGTATTGATCATAAGTTACATAGGTAACAAATAGTGCCACATCTGAAAAATCTTAATTTAATATTTTCCATTGTGAGACATTGTTCTAGCCAAAGTCCAAAAAATTAGACCCAAAAGTCCTCTTGAATCTGAAAACATTGAACCTTAAATTACTTACATAGTCTAATCCAAATGACTTACAACATGATTCACTACCAACAAGCTAATCTCAAATAACATATAGATAGTTTCATATGATCTCTAAGAGACTAATCAATGATATATTTGTAGGTTTATGACCTTGAAACCCTTTTGCAATTTCCCAAGTTCTTAAGCACAACTTTCATTTAATTGAAAAAAAATGTCATAAAATATAACCTTTTGTAAATGCATGAATCTTAGTCATAATAAACAAAACCAATCCTTTGCATGCCCTTCACCCATTGTATAGGGGTCTGTATCTTACATGGAGTGGACATCTTTGATTGGTCGTTTCCTCTTTTCAAGGGTGGATGAAGTCATCATGAGAACTAATTACCATCATTTGTTGCATCGACTATAATTCCATCTCCATAAATGATTTTATGCCTCTACCTTGTGTCTTTATCTACATATAAAATTATGTTGTCCATTTAAATTACGTGCTTTGATACGATAGTTTTAATCTTTTTCCTATCAATGGTTTCATTCCCCTAATAAAATTCATTCACCTATTATTTGTAACAATACAAATGCATTTTTACCATTATGTGGTAAATTCCAATATCAATCAAAATAAATTTTAGATCCTTCTTCTTCAAGAATCTAATAAGGAAGACCATCAACATGTCAATAATCTCTTGGAGTCTGGGATAATTTTCATGTAATAAATCTTTCAAGTTTATCCCCATTAAAATATCATGA